>NW_019382040.1:906872-917153 GCF_000648655.2 Copidosoma floridanum
CATCACGATCTTTCGCTATTTCTGTATTATCACGAAATCAACCATTGTAAATTTCAAGGCATTTCATTCAAGTAAGTGACTGTGAGGTACTGCGCAGATCTATTAGAATTTCACCTAATAGCTTGCTCTGTCCAGTTTTTTAAACCAAGACTTATCGTCAGTCTTTCTTCATCCAGTCAACCTACCTACTAAACCAGCTCGAATTCCTTACTTTCTATCCTTTACTAATAAGCTCTTTCAAAAGTACACTTTGGTATTCATTATGAGATAAAGAAAGAGCCAACTCTGGTTTGGAACCGATTGTTTTTGATTGTTGTACGTTAGTTTTAAGTCAATATTATTTTCATTTTCATTTTTTATTTTAATATTCCTTTAAATAGTCATCTATATAATTATACACAGATATAGTTTTCAGTAGTACAGCGAACAATAATATAATACAGAATTCTTCTTAGATTTTAGGCATTGTTTTAGTTGATTAGAATATTTTTACTCCTTGCGATTCTACTTCATCCATTTTCTATAACATTATCCTATTATAGTCATTTTTTAGAACTTTTTTTCTTTATTTTATTGCCTTTTTAAAATGTATAATTCATTTCTTCTTTATATTAATTGTAAAAGTGATTTTTTGTAATGCGATTATTTGTCACTATCTTTATTGTACCTACTGTCATACTTACTCGTAAGCTACATTTTGTTAATTACTTTATATTATGTTTAAGTATATAAATGCACACGTGCACGACACTATAGACACAACCTATACGTTATTCTCTTTCTCGTGTCTCATAGGTGCCCTAATCTTATTTGAATTCTACTTTATTTTGTACTGCACAGATACCATCCCCCTTATAATTATGAGCTGCACTTACAGCAGCAACACTCTCTTTCATCGCTTATTATCAAGATCCTTTACTACGTGTGAGACCGATAACCTATAAAATGCATTTAGTACGGGGACGAAAAGCAGTGGTCGACTTGATGAATCAGCAGGAACAACATTAGATTATGTCTACATTTAATTTAAAAAATCGAGCCTTGTAGATACAAAAGTCTTTGGCTCCATTTAATTAGCACTTAGTAAAACTCTCTTGCACAGTGCAACGTACACGTTATTCAACCTGGAGTTGGCATCTTTCTACGTCCATCCATGCGTCCGCCCAACTCTTTTTCCCAACGTGGTGGCCATACAATTGCGCCATTTGTAAATCTGAAGCCATATTCACAAGGTGCATAGCAAACACTGGCATGCTCCAATGGGAGCTAGCATGCCCAAGCATATGCAAGCATTTACTAGTATACTCAAGCGAAAGCTGGCATGCCTTGGCTTACGCTATTGCACCCTTGTATAAGTAGTATTTACGCACTAAAAACAATATTAGTAATAATTATAATAAAAATAATTATAATACTAGAAAAAGTAGTACTTATAATAATAACAATAATAATAATAACAGTAATAATGAGACTTGAAAAATAAACGATAATAATAGTCCTTATTACAAGACTACACTAGTACATGCTAGCGCATGCTTGATCGTGTTGGCTCTTGCTCGGGTATGCCAGTATATGCTAGCGTATGCTATGGTATACTTTGACGTGTGAGCTCTTGCTAAAGTATGTTAGTATATGATAGCTTAGGCTGAGAGCTAGTAAACCATTAATTTAAGGCAGATTTATATTATAATTGCTATAATCTATTATTATTACTTTTGCTACTGCTGTAATTCTAAATGCTTATAATATTACTATTTTGTTTATTATCATTCTTATTTTTTGTTTATTGTTCATATTAAAATTATTTTCACACGTAATACTATAATTGTCATGCTTCTGTATGTCTATCTAATGCTACAGCATGCTGCTGTTGATAAAAAATGTCAGTTTATTTTAGCACAAACTTAGAGCTTTGGGCAGGCAATAATATGATAGTATATGCCGTATCTACTACTCACGTAGGGGAACAGCTAGAGACGACGCTATATTTACTTCTAACCTCGTGTGCCAACCTCCAAGGCTCATGCATAGACACATGCACACACACACACACACGCTCGCACGCACACACTCACATACATTCTATTCTATAAATTTCTAGCATATTCCAGCATATATCAGCGTTTTCTGGCGATGCTAGCATGTATGAGTGGACGCCAGCGGTTCTACGTGTGACAAAGTAGTGGAGTTAAGTGTCACTGTTACTGGTAAGAGACTGCACTGATGCAGCACTGCTCGCATACAACAGCAAAGACATACAAAATACAGGTTTCGTAGCTGTTACACGTTAGCTCGAGAACGCAACAGTAGGTAAAATACAGTCTTGGCTCTAAGCATTTGTTAGCATTAACGTAGAACTGACCTTGCTCTTAGATTAGTTAAAAAAGTTTTGTGGTTACTATCTTATAAATTAATGGAATATCCTTGAAAGCATTTAACGATTATTAGGTGATTATGTAAGCCACTTAGATTTTAAGAAAATTTAGAGAAAAGTGATTCATCGGCTTTTGAACATACACAGACTTAAATAATAAGTTTTTTTTCTTTTTTAATTATATTGTATAACTTCTTAGGCCAATGAAACTCTAAAACTTAAATATGTGATTAAGACATTTAATTGTGTGATGAATAGTTAATAGAAAATTTTGTAAGATTACAGGTAAACTTTATAATGGATTTAAAAACGTTTAAAGTTTGTTAAGACTTATTACACTAGCTCACATCACAGAGGTTAAACATACTTGTATACTTTTAAACAAATCCATAAGTGGGTCTTTTTTATTTGTATTTTATATGTTGTACAGGTCTGTGTTTATGTCTCCAAGTCTTCTCAAAACAGTTTTTGATCCATTGGGAAGGTTAGACATTTTTTTTTCTTAAGTATACTTTATTAAGTTGCACAAGATGATTTTTTAGTTTTTAAAAATCATTTACAAATCAAATGTAATGAAGAAGACTGAAATTTTCACAACGTTAACAGAGAGTTTCTATGTTTTTATGATAGTATTGTAACAATATTTAAGTGACTTTATTAGACTAACTGATTTTCAAACCGATTCGAAAAGAGTAAACACAGTTTGATGGTTTCGTATAATAAAAGTATGAATTTATACCTTTATTTAATCTGTTTAGTAGCCAAGTCGATTTTTTTAACCCTTACAAATATTCAAAATTTACTTTGAACAGTTATATGCTAATCTACAAGTCCTCTTTGAAATACAATAGGTCCACTGATGCCAACAAATTGTTATGAAGAAACTGTTAGTAAAAAATGACAAGTCTCTTTTGAAATTAAAGAACGTTTGACATCCTTGGTTATTTTTGATTTGCAGAAACGAAAAAGGCACGTTTTATATCTGATAAAGGTGGCGTATTGGAATCCTAATCCCTACCTAAAGATTTCGCACTATTTAATTTTCAATTCATAAGTATTTTTAATAACCGTCGCACTTTCTTACAAGATACTTTAATTTGCTTGAAGATACTAAGGAACTAAATTACGCTCAGAGATAAATAAAACACTTTTTTCTAAATTTTTTTCTACAAACAAACAACAAATTAAAGTAACCTTCCTCACAGTTAAAAATGAGCTGTTTACGTCCCTTACTATTACTTTTTTCTATATTAGTGCTCGATTATGTGTGTGTAAAATTTATTTTTACTTTTAAGTCTATTTACCTTTCTTTATCTTCAAAATCAAAAGGTTAACTTCTTCATTTAAAGTGTTTGTTGCAACCTCTGTATCTTTACTTTCTTGGCTTTACCTAATCCAGCTCACAGTTAACTTGATTAACATATGCATTACCTTATAAATGATTTTTTCTTGCTTTCAGGATAATTCAATGATGCTTCTTTGAAAGCCAAAGATGTATTTAAAATATACATAATCATAGAGTTAAGGCTATAATCGATTCTTAATCATTTTGCTTTGGAGACTGACCTACAATCATCCTTTGAGAAGTAACTTCCAGCTTATAAGAAGTCTTCTTTCATCGAGTACCATAAACCAGATGTCTTAGTGTTCTACATTTTTAAACACGTGTCTCCACCACTTAAATTGAAGATTGAGAGTTGTTTTACGTGAATTCATAAATTTTTAATAATTTTTTCCATACTTATAGAAATAAGGAGTAGTTATATCTTCTATAGGTCATAAATTATTGTTTTTAAGATAATGATGAACGTTTCTTGTGATTTCAATCATTATCTTATTACAAACATAAGAAAACATAGTGTGCAGAAGTAAAGGTAATTGCATGGTTACGGTATTTCTATTCATGATTTGATCTTCAAAAGTTTTAACAACAAAGAAAAAAAAAAGATTTGTTTGAACAAGACAACGTATGGATTATAAAAACTAGTTACAATGTAAACAAATTAACAATCTACTTTATATCATGTGTTTCAACCACTGATTTCCACAACGTTGCGTAAGTATATGTTGGCTTTAAGTTATGTGAATTTTTAAAGTGATTTGGCACATTATTCAAATCAAACAAAAAGTTTCTTATTATTTTAATTAAGTCATTGTTGTTGTTTATCTAGGTAAGCTGCCACTCTTTGGTCATTCTTGCCTAAACATATAAAATGTAGTTAAGATCGTTTTTACCGATCTTAGTTACCTCATTTCTGTTCGTTAATATAATTAAATACGGACTGTTCTTTCAAAAAATTGATGTCGAGCACATTTATTAGCTGCCAAACTCTTGTAGATGAATTTTCTCACAAGAAATCAACAGCTTAATTGAAGTAGAGATTGAGAAATGTATATGAGCATTAATTACACTTTCTTCTATCATAAGCTTCTTTTTAGCAGCAAGCCTACTTTCAATAAAACTTCATGCTGTCAAAAATTTTCTACTGTTGGTGAGGATGTCATCACGAATAAAAAATAATGACTATTTTTCCATTTTTCGTTGGATTTCCATAATAGATTTTTGTTAGTTGTAGAACGGAAGAGTTATCACTTCGTTTTTAAATTCGTTGGAACAATGAGGATGGCAACTTAGCAAACTTGATTAGCACCTCCATTGATGTGCACATTAAGTTATAAAGCTACTAGTCACTTCCAATTTGTACCCTAGAATTTTCAAGTAACAAAAAAAATATTTTTTATGGTTTGCTTTAAATATCTCGGTTTAATTCACTCCCTTTCATCATATTCTGCATCTTTACAAATAAAAATCGTCTGGAAATTTATTTAAATAAAGAAAATAAAATATGGGAGTCTTGAATTGTGTGAATAAATATTTTTTTTTTAATTTAGTAGTTACACAAAGTAGTTTTATCGTTAAGTTAGCGACGAATTTAAACTTTTTCTAGGTATGGTTAGCATATGCATGTTTTTAAAAGGATGCAGTTCTGCCAGCCATGTGATTTTATTCACAGGTATTTTCTGTCTTTAAACTATTTACAGCAGACTGTATAAAGCGTTGTTTAAGTGGATACGTTTATAGCAGCAAATTTCAATACGTACAAAAGTAAAGTATCTCAAATACTTTATTTATAAACAGTAGAAATCACTTGTATCATTTCTATCACCCCCAAAAATAATAATTAAGTGTTAACTGTGGTAAATAGATTTAATTTTCATTAATTATTATAGATATTACTCAAAACTGTAGTTACCATTCCTGAATTATAACATAAACCAGCGGCCCCCCCGTCTCGGCTTCGCCCGAGACTCACTAACTGGAACACCATAGTGTGTTGACACGTAGTGTGAAATGTTTTCATTTAAAAACTTTACATCTATTTCTGACACTTCTCAGAACTAAACTATTTTTATTAAAAAATATTTGTTCGAAATGTATACAGTTTGTTTGGTTTACTAAAAAGCCATGAAAAGTGGAAAAAAATATAATTATGCTAAAAAGTACCGTGCATTTCTTATGCCATAAAATAACCGTTGAAAATTCCGTTTATTTGCAGTTTCTCTCGTATGATCTATGAACAGGGCTATTTTTTGAAGCTAAGAAGATTCAAAGCTCACAGGAAATTAATAATTAAGTTTTTTTTTCTTCTTATCTCACAATTTTAAACCAGAGCAACAAAATTCTGGAGCACAATCTCTACATTTTTTTCGCAACGAAAATACAATTCTACCTATTTAAAAATCTGGAAGATGCAAAAGATTACTATAAAAATTTGAGTGAAAAAATGATCTCTTACTTAATAAATTCTTTCGTCATTTTCTTGACGCCTGAGATTGTATTCATAAGATGCATTTAAAGTTTCCGTTCCAATTCAACTTCTTGTGACTTTTGGCATAGTTAAGACTCTTGTGAGTCCTCAAGGCTATTTTTTTCAATTTTCTAAGGTTGTAATATATTTTTTGGCAAGGTAGTTTGACGTCTGATAACCCAAAAAAGGACCGGTAAGCTTCTTAAGTAATTTTTTTCTTGACTGAAGTTTCCAGCAAACGTGATTGCCTTTATACCTGAGGGTGATCTTCTCTAGCCTGTTATTGCAGCACCACTCTAATCAGAAAAAAAACTACAACTTTTAGAGCTTTGGAGCTAGCTGTAAAGCTCTTTCCCAAAAGTCTCCTAGTATCACGTCACAGACGTTGTGATCTAAAGCAACTTTAGTTTTAGACTCAGTTATTTTGGTGATCTGAGGTGGAGAGATTGGTTTGTGATACTTGCCCGTTGAAAACTATCCCGTTGGCTCACGTTTATTATTTTTTCTTTATAGCTGTTAGGTTCTCCCAGCGAATACGTTGAAAAGTATCACTGATTTCTGATTAAATGCTTAAAGTAGAGAGGATAATATAGGATCATCGGTCACATGGGTTTCCAGCCTTGCGACAAACAACTCCACTCATGACGTCTGCCAGTGAATGACTGACTTGGTTTAATAGTGGCCAGCTTTACATAGTCTTTTAGTTCATGAATTCTTTCTGGATATCGTAGTAAACATGTATTTGTTGGCAAAGTAATTTAAACTTAGGTGGCTCCTAAAGGAACCAATGAGATTGATGGTTTAGTTGGAAACGTAAATACGTAGAATGGCCCTGAAAAGGGCCAGTGGTGAAACTTGCAGCTATTCCTCATTATTATTTTTGATGATGGAGAGCTAGCTGCAGGCAGCTTGACTCTTATCCTTTGAGTCTCTGTGTATGGAGACCGTACATGAGGAAGGTATGCCGCTCACCAAAGAATATCTCGTCTTGAGGTCATTCCCTGGCTTACTAACCGTTTATCGTTAGTAAGGAAAGTGGGCCTGGTGAATATCTCTGTAGGTAAGCCGTTGGGATGATCTCTAAGGAGGACGCCAATGTGTCTGCAGGTACTCTGCAGGGCTGTCTTCCCTGGCTTACATTTAAAGAAGTAAATTCTCTGACAGCACCAGGTCAAATAATTGAACGGCTAAGTAATTGCCAAAGTGTTGGAGCAGATTATGCTTTGGCTATACACGTCTTCTGGTAACATTCTACCAGAGACGTTGACGTTCCAAACACCCACTTTTTCGTCATATTCGGTTGTTTTGGGGATCCTGGCTTAAACCCGATTTATTTCGATTGCCCATGAAAGAAAAGTATCATCAGTAGTCGGAATGCCCAGCTGCACAACGGATTACTCCGTTCTTGGTGCAGTGCCAATGATTGACTACGATAATCGTTGACTCGATGGGGCATGTTATAACCACTCTTTACTATCTTTGATTGTGGGTTAAATTTAACCTTGACGCCACCTGGCGGATCCTACTGAACTAAAACGTAAGACTAGCTTAGTTTAGCAAAACTTTGAGCTTATTTATTGCTATTGTTATTAACTTTTTCAAGAAAAAAACTATGCGAAAACCATCTCGGAATCATCAAGAATCAGTATGCCAAATTTCAGCAAAATCGTTTCAGTAGTTTTCGTGGTTAGTGATTGCAACGGTTTTAGCGACTTTGCTATATTAGTAAGATTTATTTTAGATGAATATTGATTTTGAATTCTAATATCTAGATAAAGATACATACAACTGCTCGTAAGAAAAAAAAATTTTCTTTACTACAAGCCTACATTATCCAAACTTTGTTCGTGCAAGTCATTAATAGAAATTTCACATTCTTAAACCAGAGAAAATGATTTTCTGTACGAAATAAATCGTACTTATAAAGAATTTTCAGTATTTTAAGTGACTCTAGGTATAAAAACTGTACTTATAATTTTTTTGCTCAAGTGGTTATCCCTGCTTTAATAAAATACTTAAATAGTTCGTTGCTTTTAAGCGTGTACCATTGTATAAGATGTCTGTAATGTTTAAATTCATGGTCAATATTTTTATAGCCCTATTGTTAAGTTAAGCTTATAAATGTGTTACCCTTTCTTAATTGTATTCAGCTCTCAAATAAAAAAATTTACGTAAATATTATTATTTAAATTGTCATCACGTTTATATGTTGCATATTTTACATTATAATAACATTATTCATTTTTTCCTGTTATTTTGATTAAAATGCTATCCTTAAAAAATAAGGGTTCTAACTATGGATTAAGAGTTTTCAACTGTCAAATTACAAAAATTCTTTGCTTTACTAAAAAATCTTTCGACAAATATCTTTTGTCTCCTGATTTTCTAGAATATTTAAGAATGTTATCACTCCTCTTTCAATTTTTAAGAATAACTTATAAAAATTTTTATTAAGAGGAGGTTAATTATTTTCTATTACCAATAATACGATGATACAATAATTTCAGCAATCATACTGCTCATATTACTCTTTTTTAAAACAGAAAGGTTTGACGGATGTTACCTCTGAAGGCTATTAATTTATTTTTAAAAGCAACGTTTGAACCATGTACATTTCGTTACGTTCTATCTACTACTTCCAACTTTTTTTTAAGAATTATAACACATTTATTAAGAATTATGGAGGCTTTGTCCTATGAATTTAGATCTGCTTTTTTGAAATCTGTCTTTTTTCAAATTTGAATCTTTAAAATGCAGTTTCTACAAAAGTTGGATCTAAAATAAGGCCAAAAGTTGAATGACTTGTTATTTCTTTTGAAAAAAATATTGATATCTTGCCAGTCCATAGCATTAAATTTTTTTTCCTAAGGGATAAAATAATAAGTTAAAGTATTATATAAAAATAAATAACATATCTCTTGTGCTATGAATAAGAAACAAATTTGTTTTTGTTTACATATTATTTTTAAAAAAGTGGTTCAATCTTTGCTTAATCTCATACACATCTTATTAACCACTAAAGTAAAAAAAAACGATAGATGATAAATATGATCTCTTATGTGAATTTCTATTGGTGTCGATAAATTGAGATTTTTACATTATTAGTCTTGAAATCTCAGCCGTCTTGCGATACTTAAAAATTAATGTGTAGTATACAAATGTAGCAAATTATTTAAAATTAATAAAATAAAAAAGATAGTATCAATAAACATTTTTTAAAAACTATTTTAATTATTTAAAGTATGTGTTAAACTTACGCATACATTCAATTTGACTTTGATTTACTTTACAAAGATTTTTGTATTTTTCTAACTTCATGAGGCGTACTAAAAAAAAAGTACTCAACTAAGATCAATGAGTGGGGGGTGCGTAGTGTGCGATGGGGGCGAAATCTAACTAAGGTAAGTATATAGTTCAATTTGCTATACATCCATACATATGAAAGACAGCACCCATGCTGCCGTTCAGCACTATGTCAGCTCATCCATAGTTCATGAAGTTTTTTGCTTAGTTTTATGTAATTTTAATACAGTTATATTGAACAAGTTTCTCTAACCCCTTTTTCTATTTGAGCTCTCATTTACTTACTCACAGCTCCCCCTCTACTGTATTGTCATTAAGTCATCTCTTCAATATTATCCAACCCATCTCCAATGACAAAATTCTTAATTTGTTAAAAGTCTGTAGGATTTTATAGACAGATTGGTTCGCTGACTAAGATCATCAAGCTTTAAAAATAACACTAGAGTATCTGTACGTTTCCCTATTTTATACAGTTAAGTAGAGGGTCTTTCAAAAAATAAGGTTTTTTTTTTTGCGTCCACAAAATTTTTTATAGTACTTGAAGAACTGATTAGTAGTTTCAGCTCATTTTTAAGTTTGTTGCTCAATTTAATTAAAGTTATAAGAAAAATTGATTATTACTTTATTACTTAAATATTAAATATTACGAATTATATTTTGTATGCATTGTGTCTCAAATTGACTCCAGCTCCATCAGAAATATAGTAAACTACCAAAAAAATCAAGTACAATACTATGTATGAATTTTTCATACATGTTGAATTAGGAATATAAAAGGTTAAAAAATTTTTGAAT
>NW_019382040.1:917974-949026 GCF_000648655.2 Copidosoma floridanum
AAAAAAAAAATAACAAAAAAAAAAAAAAAAAAATTAACTAAAAAATTAAAAAATTTAAGAATTGGCTTAATTTTGGATTCCACGGAAAAAACTTTTGAACGGACAGAGCCCAGTGACGCAGGCTAGAGAAGTTCAAATCGCTTTGAACTCCTACTGCACAAGTGTACAGGCCGCCTTGACTTGAAGATCGAGTCACACGAGTTCAAAACAGCGTTCAACTAAGATTGCACAACCATGCGCGCCACGTAGCCTGTAGTTTGGGCTTGTACAGTACGGCATAGCATTAAACTGCAGAAGCTTGAGGGAGGGGGGGCTACGCGAGCCCAACGGTTGCGCTCTCACAGCACAATGTCCAGGCTCAGCAAGCTCAGTGCTTCTCCGAGCTCTCTCTCACTGAATTTCGAGCTATCAGCAGACAACTTTTGGGCTTCAATGAATACAGCCGTTCATTATACAGAACGCGTACAGGTGAATGAGTTAAAATTATTATTTTATATACATACATGCCTGTAAATAATTTCATGAGACTTTTTGAACCTTTATGTAACTCATTAATATAGTATATGATTTTTAGGGTGAATTATAACATTTTGACCGTACAAACAAAGAATGGTTATTTTAAAAATGAGTAACACCATTTTTTCCAGTATCTGAGCTAAGTGAAAACGAATGTAGTACCTATATGTACCTTATATACAATATTTGTTGTCACTTAGCTCAGATACAGGAAAAAATGGTGTTATTCATTTTTAAAAAGACCATTCTTTGTTTGTACGGTCAAAATGTTATAATTAACCCTAAAAATTCTATACTATATTCATGAGTTACTTAAAGTTTAAATAAGTTTCATAAAATTATTCGCAGGCATGTATGTATACAAAATATTAATATTAACTCATTTACCTGTATGCGTTCTGTATAATGAACGGCTGTATTCATTGAAGCCCAAAAGTTGTCTGCTGATAGCTCGAAATTTAGTGAGAGAGAGCTCGGAGAAGCACTGAGCTTGCTGAGCCTGGACATTGTGCTGTGAGAGCGCAACCGTTGGGCTCACGAAGCCCCCCCCCCCCTCAAGCTTCTGCAGTTCAATTCTATGCCGTACTGTACAAGCCCAAACTACAGGCTACGTGGCACGCATGGTTGTGTAGTCTCAGTTGAACGCTGTTTTGAACTCGTGCGACTCGATCTTCGAGCCAAGGTGGCCTGTACACTTGTGCAGTAGGAGTTCAAAGAGACTTGAACTTCTCTAGCCTGAGTAACTGGGCTCTGTACGTTCAAAAGTTTTTTTCCGTGTATAAGGTTGATGAAAACAAGCATATATATATATTTATGCGCGCAACATAAACGTAAACCTCTGAAATTTGAGCGTACTCAATCACTTCGATAGTGTGATAAATAAAAGTTTTTCTTTTATTTAACCATGTACAAATGTTTTTATTATTTAACAGCTCATTTGGGTCAAGATAAAATAAGGATTAATTGTTGTTGCAACGGTAAAATAATACTATCACCTCAAGATCAATACAAAAAACTCATTTAGCAGCCATTATTTCATGATGGTGAATTTTAACAGTCAATTAAGTTGTATAACAAACTGTCTTTTTTTTTAAATTGTATGCAAATATAACGCAAGAAGCCAATATCTTACTAATATATAAAGCAGAAGCACTAAAGCCGTTGTAATCGCTAACCACGAAAACTACTAAACCGATTTCGTTGAAATTTTGCACACTGATTTATGATACTTCCTAGATGGTTTTAGCATAGTTTTTATCTCAAAAAATTAATAGCAATAGCAATAAATGAGCTCAAAGTTTTGCAAAAATATGCCAGTTTTTCTCTTTAGTTTAGCAAAATCCGCTAGGTGGCGTCGACATAAAATCGAAGCTACCTGCAACATAATTAAATAAGTGTGGTTATAATAGGCTGGAGCGTCTCCATAGTGTTGAAGTCGAGTTTCCGCAACTCAACCAGCTGTATGGAGAATGCTTATGATAGTCTTGCAGCTGGGTATCCCGGTTACGGACAACACTCTTCTCTAAGGGGGAAGGGACCTAGATGTCCATTTACCCTGAAACTCGATGAGTGCGATCTAAAAAAAAAAACTAATTCCAACCGATGCCATCTTTGCCACAATACCAGGAGACATATGTAGCCACAGCACAATCTGGTTCAACTCATTAGAGTTGTGAGGGAGTCCCACCATCCCACCTGGTGCAGTTAAAGAATTTGTGGCTACAAATGTAAGCAAAGAAAAACAGCTCTGAGCTCTAAGGGGCATGGGCAGCCACAACGGCGACCTTCTTGGTCGTCGCGTCCCCAATGCGCTTACCCACATGTTTCCGTCTAACGATGAGCGGTTAGTTAACCAGGAAACGACCCAAAGACAAGATATTCTTAGGTCAGCGGCGTACCTTCCTCCATCACAGTCTCCGTACATCGAGACTCCCAGGGTAAGAATCAAGCAACCGTAGCCAGCTCTTCATTATCAGGAATAAGAATAGCCTGGAAGTTTCACCACTGGCACTTTTTAGTGCTATTATAAGTATTAACGTTCCCTACTTAACCATCAATTTCATCGGTTCTTTTTAGGATCCACCTAAGTGTAAACTACCTTACCAACAAATACATTTTTAGTACCATTTCCGAAAGCGATTCGTCGACTAAAAGACTATATTAACTAAAGACGGGCACTATTAAACCAAGTCAGCCATTCACTAGCAGACGTCACCTGCGGAGTTGTTCTTCGCAAGGCTGGAAAACCCGGAGACCAACGACCCTATACTACCCTCTCGACTCTAAGCATTCAACCAGGAATCACTGATCCTCTCCAATGTCTGCGTTGGACAAACCTATAACAGCTATGTAGGAAAAAAAAACTTGAGCCAACGGAACAGCCTCCACTGGACAAGTATCACTAACCAATCTCCCCATCTAAGATCACCAAAACAACTGAATCCGCAACCAAAAAAGGTGCTTTACACACCAACGTCTTCGACGTTATAGCGGGAGACATTGGAAAAGAGCACTACAACTAGCCCCAAAGCTTCAGACTTTGTAATTTTTCTCCCAATCAGTCTGGGTCTTCAACAGCAAGCCAGAGAAGAACATCCTGAGGTTTCCAGGCAGTCACAATTGCTGTTAACTGCAGTCAAGAAAGAGTTAACTTAAGAAGCTCACTGGTCTTTTTCAGGGCCATCGGACGTCGAACTACCTTGCCAACAAATATATTAGAACTTTACAAAGTTGACAAAAAACAGCCTTTAGGGGTCACAAAAATTTTAAGCATGCCAAAAGTCGCAAGAGGGTGAATCGGAAGAAAAACTTCAAGTGTATCTAATAAATACAATTTTACTTAGGCGTCAAGAAACTGACGCAGAAAATTTATCGAGATTGAAACAGCAGCTTCAAAATCGACAACNGTTCATCCAGGCCCCTAACCTCTGCACGCCTTTTACCGCTTCCCATCTCTCTTTGCACGTCCGGCTCGCTCGAAATTTCCAGCTGGTCTATCTAACTCATCGCTCTCTTCCCGCTCCATCGCGTCCCCTCTCCTTTCTATCAAAATTCCCGCGAACCCTAAACGGCGGCACCGTTACAACACACTTTACTCATAAGAACAAAATATGTTCAATTCATAATTTACTACTTAACTACTAGTGTATTCATTTACCAAACTTAGTTATGCTAAAGTATCTTCACTAATTCTGATGACGATTCTCCCAACGTCTTCCTATACGTAAATACGCCCGTACCTGTACAGATCTTAATATTTAATAGTATGATCCAGAAAACAGCCAACTCTGTAGTTTCATTTACTTGATTGGATTGCAAAACCACCTAGCTACCACAAAACACTTTTGACCACGAGTTACTATACGCAACTCAAAGACGAGAACACTCACTTCACATTTACTCTTTCATTCGTGCAACGTCCTATTGCAGAAAATTATTAATCATACCAGAAAATTTACTTAGACTTGCCCCTACCACATTCTAACTTAATATTGAAAATTTATGAATTATTATTAAAAGTTACAAAAATTTATCAATAAATCATTTAAACAGAGTATAGTAAAAGTCAAAAAACTTTTAGAAAATGAATTATAAATTAATAACATTTTATTGCACTGCAATAAAACTATTACATTTAAAATGTCTCAAAACTTTGAGACTTCTTATTTATCAAAAAGAAAGCCAAATAATGTTATGAATCACGCCTAATTAAATAGACTATTCTTAGTTATGGACCTGCTGGTATATCTTTTAGTGTTCTGTTTTAAATATCTTGGTAGGACCACAAACACGCAATAAATATGAAGTGTAATAGACATATTCCCATTCAGATGTATTCTTAGCATTATATTTATTGTTAAAGATGACACAATAAATAAAGTATACACTTACATTCGTATTAATCTATAAAGTAAACAGCATCATGAAAATTTAAATGTTTTATAGTTACAAACCGATTTCGTTGAAATTTTGCACACTGATTTATGATACTTCCTAGATGGTTTTAGCATAGTTTTTATCTCAAAAAATTAATAACAATAGCAATAAATGAGCTCAAAGTTTTGCAAAAATATGCCAGTTTTTCTCTTTAGTTTAGCAAAATCCGCTAGGTGGCGTCGACATAAAATCGAAGCTACCTGTAACGTGATTAAATAAGTGTGGTTATAATAGGCTGGAGCGTCTCCATAGTGTTGAAGTCGAGTTTCCGCAACTCAACCAGCTGTATGGAGAATGCTTATGATAGTCTTGCAGCTGGGTATCCCGGTTACGGACAACACTCTTCTCTAAGGGGGAAGGGACCTAGATGTCCATTTACCCTGAAACTCGATGAGTGCGATCTAAAAAAAAAAACTAATTCCAACCGATGCCATCTTTGCCACAATACCAGGAGACATATGTAGCCACAGCACAATCTGGTTCAACTCANTACTCAGTACTTGGACACGGAAAAAATCGCTAAAAATTATAATTTATAGTTGGGCATAGAACGTTTAAGCTCTTTTCTAACTACAATTGCGTTGCAAAATGTATATTATTATCATTTTTATTACGTTTATCAGAGTAAAAAACATCAAAAAATGTAAATAACTCTGTCCAAGAATAGCTTCCATTCAATAACATAAGATCTTACAAATACCTGGTACTTGGAAAGTAAAAAACACTTAAAATTATTGATTATTACTTTATGTAACATGTTCATCTTACTGTTGAAAACTAAAATAAAGTTAAATGATGACCAAAAACTATACCATGTAGTGAAAAAGATTATAATCATTGAGTAGTTGAGGGATGTGGGAAAGCATTTTGAAATTAGGTCCACCCTAACCTTCTTTTCATTTAATTAACATAGGGTATCAAACTACTGGTCCCAAATCTCATGTTGGTCCCAGTACCTGGACACTGGTGTTCCGATACTGGGTCTTGATGATTTTTCTTCAATATTAATTTTTTCTTTGTTTACTAACCTGATATTTTTTATTTTATTTTCTAATAAATAAAAAAAAATAAAAATAATAAATGCAATATTATTCTGAACATCAATTTTTGTTCGTTTCTTGTAAATCAGCAGAGAAAATTTTTACTGTCAAAAGTGTCTAACTACCGGGTACTTTACCTTACATAGTGTCGTAAGTTAATATTATGTAACGCTCAAACGGCATGTATAGAATCAATCAGCGTGTTTCTGTAAAATAGCCATTAGCTTTTTGTTTATTTGGCTAAGTAATGAGATACATGCATAATATAATAATAAATACAATTATTAAGTGCATGGGTAACAACGTCAAAAGTATTTTGAACTTCAATTGCTTGTATATTTATATTTATTGGCATGCAATCAACTAGTTATTATGTATGGAATGAGCAGCTAAGAAAGAACTGTGTGACAAATACGCAATAAATAACAAGTCAGTTATTTTATCTCCTAATTAGTACGTAAATGTATAAATTAAGAACGAAAAAATGCATCTATTAAGTACATATATGGTAGCGCTTAAAGTGCTTTGAATTTTGATTGCTTATACATTAGCATTTGATAGCATGGAATCAACTGCTTGTAATACCGAAACTGTTAAGGTTGACGACACACATAGATATACATGCATTGATAAAGGAAGATTCTCAACATTATGAATAAAAGAATATTATATTGAATCTAAAGTATTAATTAAACAACAAGCAGTCATGTGTGTGTATGTGTCTGTAATTAACAATAGAGTACGTTATAATAAATCTCGGTGGAGACACCACTGTCCCCTATATATTTATAACTACAATCGGCGTAAAACTTCCACGTCCTATGCAGTGGGCAGACCTCACGATATAATACATAAACCTTGCACAATTCATGAGGAGCGGACTTAATTTATTTCCCGACGGCTACAGAGTGTAAAGTCAAGGTTGAAATGCGCATCCTATAGATGTGAGAGCTGGTGGGCATCCCCACCAGCCAAGTATCCTTTCAGATTCGGTTGGTAGCGCTGACCCGGGTGACTTAAAATCCAATACTGGCAACGCTTTTCCTCGCTGTTCGGGCTCCTGATGACACGTTCATCCAGGCCCCTAACCTCTGCACGCCTTTTACCGCTTCCCATCTCTCTTTGCACGTCCGGCTCGCTCGAAATTTCCAGCTGGTCTATCTAACTCATCGCTCTCTTCCCGCTCCATCGCGTCCCCTCTCCTTTCTATCAAAATTCCCGCGAACCCTAAACGGCGGCACCGTTACAACACACTTTACTCATAAGAACAAAATATGTTCAATTCATAATTTACTACTTAACTACTAGTGTATTCATTTACCAAACTTAGTTATGCTAAAGTATCTTCACTAATTCTGATGACGATTCTCCCAACGTCTTCCTATACGTAAATACGCCCGTACCTGTACAGATCTTAATATTTAATAGTATGATCCAGAAAACAGCCAACTCTGTAGTTTCATTTACTTGATTGGATTGCAAAACCACCTAGCTACCACAAAACACTTTTGACCACGAGTTACTATACGCAACTCAAAGACGAGAACACTCACTTCACATTTACTCTTTCATTCGTGCAACGTCCTATTGCAGAAAATTATTAATCATACCAGAAAATTTACTTAGACTTGCCCCTACCACATTCTAACTACACATGACTATGTTTTTTTGTAATGGAAGTATAGCCCTTCACTGACTGCCGAGACTTGGACAACACGACTTACTGACGAAACACAATTTATCTAACTATAATAGAGAGATAGCTCGTTGCTGATAGCCAAAATTGAGACAAGCAATATTTGTATAACAGTACAATAGCTTTAGATAGTCCTGGATGAACTGGTTTACTTGTAGTTCCAATGATTCCACCCACAAAGCTCGCTTATCTAATTTAGACTCTTTTTTTTGGGCAACCTGATCTGTTCCGTATGTACACCTATCTTTCTCTTATTCTGTCTTGCTCTTACCCGTTCTTACTTATACGATTGTGCGATGGCTATCCGTCTTTTCGCTCTAATTACTTAATCCTGGTACTGATTTCCTGCACCTTCAGAACTACTTTTCTTTAATTTCTGCGGTATTAAAGCTTACGATAGCGGACTATCAGGTGATGGTGAACTTTACTGCACTGACAACTAATGGATTTGCAAAAAATGGTATCGTATGTGGAAGATGATAACTTTGAGAACCCAGTTTTTATTTTACTGACAGTTTGACATGTTAAGGGCTTTATGCTAGGGTACCCGTTTGCCGTGATACACTATTAGCTTAGTTGTCCACTGAGATACAGGGTATCACGAAAAAAAAACGCAATAACATTAGTTTTGACATGGTAGTTTGACGTATCATAGGCTTTTCCAAAATGTGTGAGCAGCATCGTGAGTCTCGTTAGTAATATAATGTATGTCTCCAAAATGCAGCCTGCTGTATATAGCGTTTCCAGGAAAGATGCACCTGTTCAATGAGTATGCATAGTTAGATTCACGATTGATGTACTATATAACAGTACTAGTAGTGGACAAGTAGTGTATGTATCACTCGATCTTGTAACAGCCAACGCATCTGGGGCACCCCTAAGGTACAGAATTGTTAACATTTAGTAATATTTTCCATCCTCCTCCATCACTGCTGTATCCTCTGGTAGCTGCATGATGTAATCAGTTTTTAGAGGTTCTTGGCAAGTTTAAAAGTGCACATTTAAGTACATAAGCTATTGTATAGCGTTGTAAGCTCCTGCTTAAAAGTACATACAAAAGATTACATCAATATTCAAGCAGCTGTTATTGTTTTTAATTTACTCGAGGGCTCAATTAAATGTTAACAAAACATTATTTAATAATAAGGAAAGATCTTAGCGTGCTTAAAATTAGGATACATAAATCGTCTGCCACGTTTGATGCAAAATCTTGTTAGTACATGCACTACTTAACTACCGTAACAAATACAACTTTAGCTCATTTATGAAAGAGCTACATTGACATAAGTTTACGTAACATTTTATTGTCAGCTCGTTATAAATAATTTTTGAAATACATTCTTTGTTGTAAATTATTTATTTTACTTTAAGTTAAACGTAAAATATTAGAGTTCGTAAGCATAAGCTTACAATACTCACGGAAGAGACACATGCGAATAGAATGTGTACTGTTAGCTCTAGTACGTACAGAACTTTTTGTCCATTAATCATCCTGCTTACGAAATCAAACTTTTATGTAAAGATTCTAATTTTCAAGTATCAGACCCAATTGTCTAAAGTTATACGGGATAATTATTCTTTGAACTCATGTCTCACTGCCATTATCTTGTTTCATACATATATTGTCTTTTATTCCAGGCAGTAGCCTACGACAATTACAATTTTTGTAAAACCCTTTTACATTTTCAAGTACATTATCTGCTAACAAGTTGTGTAATAGACTCACTATTAACGATGAAAGGGTGTCATCAAAACAATTACTTTAGCTTCCAGCCATCTCAAAAAATTCAAGGAATGTAAAATTTAACGACTAGTCCAGAATAAAAGCAATAAGTTACTGAGTTAAAGCTTGTTATTTATTAAAATAATTCCGTCTTGTATCTTTTGTTTTGATTTTTCCATTACTTAAAATTAGTCACAAATGAGTCATTTATTATCTAGAACTTATTTTTCTATAAGGAATACTGACGTACGCATTCTTCTGTAGGGTAGAAAAAAACTTTCTCACAGTTTTAGGTGCGGCCCTCAGATTTTGCAAATGCTTTATTTAACCTTTATACGGATCAAAACAATCTTCTTAACTCACGGTTACATCCATCTAAAATAACAAACACAAGCAATAATTATATTTTACGTTGATTATCCTAACGCTCGTTATATAACGACTTTGCATTTGATAACTTAACACAAACGTTATTTTTTTCAATACTTTTTGAAGACCTGCGATACTGATTGAAGATATTTACTACTCAATATGCTATTAAATGTGAAATGATATTTTACACATAAAATGCACAAAATACAACACAAGGTAATACAAACAAGTTTCAAAAATATAAGACACTAATTAAAAATGAAAGTATGAGATAGAAATGAACTAAAAAAAGAGCCTCTGGACAACAATAACAATAATAATTATTAGTATTACACAACCATGATCTTGCACTTTCTAGTTTCATACGTATCTCTATCTCGATTTCTTGTGACACAGCAAATAAAATAATATCGAAAAAAATTTTAAAGCTTAAGAGCAAACTTTTGAAATTTTACTTTTTATTTGTACTAGGGTTTGTTGTAAAAAAAAGCTTTCAAGCTTGCAAGCTTGTTGATTTTGCGTTCTAGTGAGTATTTAAATGTGCACTACTCAGCAGCCATGTCTTCATACATTTTCTATCTTTTATCTGTCACTTGTTATTAAGTTAAATAGAACACTTTCGACTGAAACAATGCACCACGCTCACCGAGTGGTTAGTTTTACTTGGATGTGCTCAAACGTAAAAAATGTAAAGGTAAAAATTAATGATTTTATAAAAATTTGCCGTTTAAGAATAAGTATAAAATTTGAAGAGTAGTTGATCCAAGAAAGTTTTAAAGGAGCATGTTAAATTTTTTTCCTGTCAGAATTTTTTATTACAATACAGTTTTTCAATTAATAAAATTTTATTACTCTCGTATCATGTAATGCAACAAAAATAAATTAAATTTTTTAATGACTATAGCAAGAAGATATAAAACCACCTTAAGATATTTTTTCTTCCACTTAGTAAGCACTTGAAATGATTCGAAAAAGTTGCAAAAGAATTTCCAAATAATTTATTTAAATTTTTTTGGAAAAGAGCTGTACAGTCATTATAGACGGTGTGTGTGGCAGCAGAGAGGGGCTTAACCTCAAAAGACAAATTTCATACATTTTACTTCATTTTGTAAAGCTCTAAAGGCATGCTGTGAAAAAAGGATGTCGTGGATTAAAAAAAAAAGACTTATGCAGGGGCATGAGAAGTTTTGTGTATTGGAGAAGCATGGGATCGTTTACTAGGCATCATACAGATTAAAACACATATAGTTGGTAATCTATTATGTCATTTTTAGCATTGTGTCATTTAATTATTAGTAAATATTCATCATAGATTATTAGTCAATTTATCTACGACTATCTAATGTACAACATTTCTGGAAATCCAAATAAAATTTTGTAGCAATTACGAGTAAAAAAACACTCTTATCATGATTATTTGTTAAGAAGTTTGCAACGACTAAACTTGCTGAGCTAATAATTTAAGCCAGCTAATTGGTAAATTTGTATCATTTTTATTGTGACAGCTGTTTTTAAAAAAATCGCACTTTAAAATGTTATTTACTTACTCGTCGCTCTTTGTTGAGAGTGACTTCTTCCACTTTTGTTTTAATCTGGGGCATCCATGGTGGATCAACTACTGGCAGTGATTCGATACCAATTTTTGGAGATGGAAGAGTAAATTCAATTCCAGGTGGTGGGACCTTAAATGTTGAATGAGCAGATTCTTCCATTCTTGGCCAAACTTGATATCTGGACTTCCATAAGTTTTGAAACCTAAGAATAGAAGTAATACGGATAATTGGATCAATATGCTGCAGCCCTCGATGAATAAGAGTAACTGATTCGGTTGGTGCACGAATAGTGGCGATAATAAACAAAGATGCAGCTGTAATAGCTACTTCTTGATTAGGTTCTAATAAAAGTTCCCAAGCTATGGGAATAATGTTAATAAAGTGTTCCTCTAATATAACAGCTGCTGCTTTCAGGATAGTAGCTAAGGGGGCGTGAAATGAATTTTTGACTTGGGTTTGTATATACTTTAAAATAGGCAGTACTTCTATCTCATTAAACTTATTTATTAAACTTGGCATTGCCTCTGCTAAATTTTCTTGACAATAAGGATCTAAATCTAATAGATCTGTAGAATATTTGATCCTTGAGTAAGATCTATTTATACTTCCATTTAACCTAGTTAAAACAAATGAATGTTCTTGTAATGAATTACTTAAAATGAGTACAACGTATAAATCTTTATTGTCTCACCTAAATTTATGTCCATTGCTATCTTTCTTTTCAGCAGAAGATAACTGTTCATTCACAAGTTGAGAATTTTTTTGATTACGTTTGTCTTTCTTACGATTACTTTTTTTTTCAGTTTTTAAATTAAGGAGAGCTTCATCTGAAGTCTGATGAAAGTCTTCATTATAAATGTGTCTTACTGCCCTTATTAATCGTTCGCTGGCTCTCATTTGACGTCTATGACAATTTGGATGACAGTATCTTTGATGACAACAAAGAAAGTTAAAACTACAAGCTGTAGCCACTACAATCTTCATCCATGGAAAGCTTTTGTTTATTTCATCGTTATCATTACTATCACTGGGACTTTCTGGAGGTTGGTCATCACTTAGAATACCAGGTGACTCCTCACCACTAATTTCACCATACATTCCTGGTTCAGATATATCACTTCGATCTGACAAAGAACTTACCTTTCGCTTCGATTGAATGGACTCAGCCCGTCTAACTGTAACAGAATAACTTTATTATTTTCAACTTAGTAACAGAAAGTCACTTTTAATATTTGTAAACTGACAACACCTAATAATCAAGTTAAAAAAAAGAGCTATCTTATAAATATTATATGCAACGTATGTTTTTCTATAGACGACAAGATTTTATATTAAAAAAGCTTGTAGAAGACAGTTTTGTCTAATAACAAGAACATTAAGGAAGATTTAGTAAAGAGGTAAGTTGATAGGGCTGCTATGTATACAAAGCAAAATAAGGGTAGTTTAAATAATACAGGCAGAAAAAGAAGTAGAAATCTCAAGAACTTCTGAGATTATTCTGACTCTAAGTATATTGGAGAGGTGCGTAGCGTATACAGAATTTGTTGGCATAAAGTATGTATGCTTGTTTGTGTAAATTAATTGTTGGAGGTGCTTAAGTGACAGACATAAAAAAAAAGATAATACAAGACAATAAAAGAATCTATTGTGTGTGCATATATCCTTTTCTTGAAGTTTTGGTTTTGATATTCGTGTGTGAACATGTACTCTAAAAGAAAAAAAGCCTCACTATGTCCACCCTCATTTGACATTTGAAGACCCGCAAAAGAAATTTGTCTAGATATACAAATTTTTCTTAAAATCTTATGATCATAATCTCTCCTACATATACACGTTTTCCTTTTCTCTGGCCTCCTATCACTGACTGTAGAAGTGAGCACATTTTCTAATAAGATCAAGAATGAAAGGATTTACTAATTTTACAATATTAAAAAAAAAACTTTATTAAGTTAGTTAATACACATGCACTTCTTCTTATAGATTTTACTATTGTTACTTCATTTATGTGTTTATCGTTCATGATGTAAGCAATGATATATTAGTAATCGCCACGTTAGAAGTATTCCTATAAGTTAGTGCAATCATTGTTGAATGTATAATACTGTACACAACCATACTGTAATTGTGATTGTATAATTGTATAGAGGCGCTAATGCATGGAGCGTATGTAAGAGAAAACAGAGGGTGGTCTTACCTGAAACAAAGAGAAATTAGGCTGATAGCAGTGAGTGTGTTGGGGGCATAATTGTCTAAATCTATCACAAAATTTACATATGTGTGCTTCATTTTAGTAAAACTAAGGGCCACGTACCAATAACCCAAAGAAGGATTGTTCTTACTTAACTCTTTTTTTTTTACTCCAGTGAAATTTTTTTTAAAATGACTTATGCAGGTGAGTGCTTAAGAATTTTAACAGTTGAGAGCAAGTCAAAAAGTAAGAATAAAAATTTTAAGACATTAAATGTTCTCTCGAATAATGTTTTATTGGTCCTAATGCTTACCTCATAAGGCTGCCTTTATTATCAAAAATTAAAACAAATTTAATGTAATATAGTGTAGGACATGTGTACATAAATTATTAAACAAGAAACAAAATGTGTATAAAATTAATTTATCAAAAATAACACATTGTATGAAAGAAGCCGAGTACAGATTTATTGCTGGTAAATCACTAGGCTTTTGATGCATATGCGTATGCTCAGCGGGCTCAGCTAATGCCTCTGAGGTTTGTTATTGAACCTCTTAATGGGTAGCACTGATGAGACTGAGTATCATCAGAGGTCTAACTTATTAATCATTGGTAGATAGGTTACTCTCCGTGGATAGCACTTCTACTCTTCGAAGAGTAGAATGAACTTAGACGTGGGTACCAGACCAGTTGAAGCTTCGGTACAATGTATCAGTTAGATAATTGTGCCAATAAGGGTCAAGAGCTAATTATATAAATAAATAAAAGGTGCTAGAGACCTATGAGTCAATTAGCAATCGTTGATCGACAGTAGACGATCGATTAAGGAATATCGTAAGGTATCAAGCAAGAATAAGTAGCTGGCCTTATCCTGTAGAGTTAAGTTTTTTATTTTGCATGGCTCTAAATTTTTTGTGGTAACAACCATAATTAAGTTCAGAGCAATGTCGAAAGTATTGGCTTTCTTGTGGCTGGAGATTTTTATAGGTTTTGTTCTGAGGATCTTGTTGATTGAAAATAAAGCTGCAAAGTCTTGACTGGCTGGGTTTGATTGGGGAGCTTTGTAAAACAGGAGAAAACCGAGTCTAAAACGGAAAACGAAGACCAAGGTTCTCGGAAAAACTTACAAGAAAATAGTCTGTATGGATCATTTGATAATACAATGACTATAGTATACACAAAGTGTGCAAGACAGTGACGGTGATATATTTTAGTCCCCCTCACCATGAGATAGGGGCTTTCTGACTTGGGTGAAAGTGTCAACGTGACACGTGGCTAGTAAAAACTTAAATTTCAAAGCGCACTCTTTACCTTTCTCAAGTAAAATAAATAGTGCCTTCAGGATTCAGGGGTTATGGCTCCTTGGAAATGGTATAGTTGCTCGTTTACGCTTAGCCAGTGTTATTAATAAATTAACTGATGTGCAGGGCACTATAGGCTATGACACTAGGGCTTAGTGGTAGTTTAAGAGAAGCTGAAACTACACAGCTGTTTGTACCCTTGTGTTGAGTGTACTAAGAAGCTGGATACATCGTTACAAAGTTATAAACTTTTTTATGAAAACAGCAAATAACAGTAAGAACTTTGATATGTCCAATAAAACTAGACTATTTATATTAAGTTTTATATATTATTTTATGAAATAAGGTATTTTTCTTTTTCTTATACGTTAACCTAATAAGTTTGTCGTCTGAAATTTGGGTTTCAGAATAATATACCAGATATAAGCTATTAGCAATTCTAGAAATATTTTTACTTCATATTTACTGTTAATACAATTTTTAATTTTTAGTGGATTAGATTTATACATATGTATATTATTTTCAGTTTGAATATTTGTTTGATGACATTAGAACCAAAAAAACGTCTCCCAAGACAACAGTTAGGTGACGACTTGCGTAAATTAAAATTTTTATTTTTATTCTATTTTATTCTGTTATATTTCATTCCCAATGATGAAATTTTTAGACTCTTTACAGAGTCTTGCTCAACGAGAGTTGTCGCCTAACAAAGCTGACTGTGTACTTCGTGGCTCTTAGAAGTGTCAAGTGACAACCAAAGCGAGCCATGAAGCTTAAACACATGAAGTCAGCAAGTACCGGCCCCATGGCAAGCAAGACGAAGAAGTTTAAACCAAAACTTCGTGCAAGGTGCATTTCTTTGCGCGGCGTTTTAGTGAGTAGCCCGCTGCCGCTCATCAAGTGCAGACGTAATAACTAATTTTATAAGATTAACCAGACTTCTGACTTCTGTCTTTTTTTTTCTTTTCTGTTTCCTTTTATATATATACTAGTAACATTAAATAAAGTGACATAAAACTAATTAGAAAAGGAATTCAAATTGTTATAAAATAATAAATAATGTATTAATAAATATTGAAATAAATAATTATAAATCGACGGAAAGAGGAAGTACAGGTCGTCTCAATTAATAATTAGCGGAAAGAAAGGTAAGTTAATCTGGATATTATATTTAACACTCTACTTCTTCCGTCCTTTTAATTTTTCTTAAACAAATAAATAGTTGGACTATCTGCTGTCCCGCAGCCTGTGAAGGAGCGTGAGACTGTAGTCCACAGTTTCTAGTTTTTGGTTTGAAGCTGAAAACAAACTTAAATGACATTAATTGTTATTCAACAAAATTGGTAGCAGAGCGTGGTTTATGGTCTCTAGCTATTTGTCCGTTTATTATATACTCTCTTATTACTATCTTTCTCTTAAGAAGCACCAAACACCATTTAATGAAGCATGTTAATGAATGACGCGTAATACCCCATATAGTACACTGTGCGTGGACGCGTATATGCTGTGCTTTTGCGGACAGCATGGTATATGCGGTATTTTGTTACAACTGAAAAAAAAAATAGATAAATAAAGTAAATAAAGAGAGTATACACGAAATGATGCCTCGATGTTACATACATTGGCACTTTTACTGCCGGATAAGATAAATTTATGTATTATCGGGATGTGTGGGTACAAGGGTTATTCGACGATGCTGGCACTGAATTTCGGTGTACCTACACATATATAAAATTGAATAAATTTGTTTGATTGATTCTCGTGAACGGGTGACAAGTTAACATGATGCCGTTTCTTGTTTTAAATAGACAGTGCTTGCGATTGGAAAATAAAAATAAAACAAAAAAGCTGTGGAAATGTGTTTTTCATGATTATATATATATATATAATATACACACGCGCGCGCGCTTTCTTCGCGAAACCTCTAAACTCCGTTTCAAGGGATTTGCNAAAAAAAAACGGAGTAATGATTTAATATAATTAATGATTTCACTTATATACCCACGATTGTTTATAAAATAATATTTCATGAAACCTCCAACGAATAATTTTGCGAGTAATAAAAAAGGTAAGAGAAGTGGTAGAAAATTGTTTATGCAGGAGCTTGTAAGAGAGAAAAACGTTCTAGAAAAAAAATTAGATTTTATTAATAATCAGTTACAAAATTACTATAACTGTGATACATTAAACAGTAATTTATCAAAAAAAAAAAAAATCGAAAAACAAGTAGTAAGTACGTTTCAGAAAAATAATTTTTATAATTCAGAAATTAATGTTCAGCGGAAATGCGATAATTTTAAAATTCGATTAAATACACAATTTGATGAATTAATTGCTTTCGCGAAAAAAGAGTTTCTTTAAGGCACTCAAGAACATATAAACGCATAGGCAGGAGATTACTCATATACATGCGAATATATAAAAAAAATTATTAATACGGTATTTAAACCGTGACCGTCGAGCCCATTCTTGCTTACAGAGAAAAAAGTGTTAAGTTAAGTCAGATACTCTCGTACAGAAAGAGCCTTTCAATATTACACCGCGCACTAGCTGATGCTCGCGTAGCAATTTGTATACATAGCTACACATGCCACATTAGAAATCCCTGCGCCGTATACTCCCTTGCTTAAAGCAGATGATATCAAATACTCGCGCTCGATTACACTCTCTCACTGTAGTTTTTAGGCATACACATAGTACACTTATCGTATACCTATAAAAATTAAAGCAAACTTATTGCACTTGCATGCGTTAATCAAACGCTCACATTAAAGACCTACACATCCACACACGAAAAAATACACAGACACACACACACACACACACACACACACACACACACACACACACACATATATATACAAACACATGCTTATTTCTTTATTACTTATGTCTTCTGCGATAAATGTCAAGGATTTAATAGAATATTTTTCCAAAACAAAGAAACAAAACAAAATAGTAGTATAACTTTTTTTAGTTAGTACACACATTTAGTATAATACACATAAAGAATAGAAAAAAAAAAAAATAAAAAAAGATTTAAAAAATTAAAAAAAAAGGTATTATATAAACGTAAGGTATTATACAACTAAGAAAATGGTCAATGGAAACGATGATGCTGATATCACAGTAGCCGAAGCGCTGATGGAGTCTCTCAATGCCAACTTCTTCATTTCAGCATGCAATTGAATCCATTCCTATATTCGATGGAAAAAGTATTTCACTAAAGGAATATAAACAAGATGTTAGAAATGGAGAAATCTGGGTCAGAGATAATCAAAAAGATTTACATAAAAGAGCAGTATTGCAGAATCTACAAGGTGCCGCACGCATAAGCGTAAGTTGCCAAGATTTCGAAAACCTCAAAGCATTTATAACCCATTTAAAAAAAAGATATGCAACAGGAAAAACCGTTGCTTACTATTAAACACAGCTACAGAAAGGGCACCAATGACAAGGCCAATTGATTGGTGAATATTATGGTTATGTAAACCTACTGCTAAGTGGTGCTGAAAAAGCCTTGATCGAAGATAAAGATTATGCATACAACGTACACATAATGACCTTTATAAGAGATATGGCATTAGACATGTTAATAAAAGGACTCTCACCTATGATAAGCCAGCAGGTAGATGCGAAAAAACCTGCTTCTCTAGCCGACGCCTTCGATTATGCGTTGAGATTGGAGAACCAAATGAGAGTGGGTATAATTCTGGATACGCGATATTATGGACTACCTCGTAGTGACTTTAGAAATAATTTAAACAACTCATATCAACAGTAGAATTGGTATCCCGATCAGCCATTCTCATCACATCAAGTGGCTAAAATTAATAAACAACAGATCAACAATGAGAATCATCACGCTGATAGGCAGTATAATAATTATCACAATTGTAGTAGACAATATCAACAACAAAATAATAGACAGAATTACTGTAAAAATTATTAGAATCAGGGAGGAAATTGGAATTTTCAAAACCAATCGAGAAACTCTATTTATTATCAGAATAATTTCGGACGATATAATAACGAAAATCCTAATGATTATTACACTCAAAAGAATGCTTACTTTCATCGAGGTTATAATTAAGGATACCGAAGCAGAGGTCAGAATTATAATAGGTACCCCCGAAATAATAATTATGATAAACAAAGTCTTAATCCTAACTATCAGAATTATAACTTTCAAAATCAATACCAACCAGGAGATGACCGTTTGCCGCATCATTTAAACTCTCAGGCGGCTCACCCCAATCGTCGTTTGGAGGTGAGCCCCCATAGAGAGAATTCAACCCCTACACAGAATGTTTCAGAGCAGGTAATGAAAATAGCAACAGAATTGAAACCATCCACATTGGTATCTGCCAGAACCTTGGCGTAGACGACAAGCCTAGAAGCATAAGGTTATCAATCCCAGAAGGGAAAAATCACTTTATAACACTCATGCTCGATAATGGCGCCGCCACAAATCTAATTAAATTAGATCAGTTGCACCCATATTCACGAGTAGAGACTAGTGAAATTATTAACCTCACTGGAATCACAACTCACCCAGTTTTAACTAAAGGAACAACGTATATGACCATAAAGGAAAACCAACAAGTTTTCATGTGATTCCTAACGATTTTCCGATCAAAGATGGTGGTTTATTATGTCGAAACTTTTGTAAGGAACGACGAGCCACATTATCATATTATCATAATGCTATAGTACTAGATGATGACGTAATGAACCCCATACCTTCTTTAAGAACTCTTGAGGAAATAGAGCAATTGGAAAGAGATGAAAATAAAACAATAAACCATAAAACTCAAAAAACAAGCACAGGAAAATCACGTTTCAGCTACAACCCTTGATACTAACAAAGAGACAGAATGCCTTAAGGATAAAATGACCCAACAGAATTTTTATGATAAATACATCGTAGGCCCACCCGAAAGGTCAAATATACCTAAATACGAAAAATTTGGAGACATAAAAGCTGATTTTCATTTTCGAGATGAGTTTGACAAATCGATCTTTTTAGAAAGAGGTGAAAATCTTATGAAGGCCACTGATAATAAAACTGATAAAAGTGGGATATACAGTGAAAATAATGAATTAGTCGACCAACCCCATGCAATTGAACAGAATAAAAATACTCCTAGTGTAGAACGTTGCCCTAATAAGAAACAAAAAAATACTAGTAAAGCAATTAAATAAATGATTAAGGCTTGAACACGTCAAATAGTAAGAATTAATTTAATCAATACTAATTTAACAGAAAGATACTTACCACGAATAGATGTAGGGTGTAATAACATATATTTAGGAGGAGAAATAGTGAAAAATTAGAACGGTCAATGTAATATTATGGTAATAAATACTAATAAGGATGATATAACGATTGAAATGGACCCAAGAGAAATCCTACTTTTCAAATAAATCGCACCTGAATTCGACCCCAAACTAGCAGCGAACATGAGAGACCAATTGTTGAAAATAAACAAGATAGAATAAACGACCTAATAGGACTTGTGCGCACCGGTCATTTAAACTTGGACGAACAAGACCAAATTAATAAATTGATTTCTGAATTCTCAGAAATCTTCTTGTTACTAGAAGACACTTTACCGTGTACTTACCTCGTCGCACACGAAGTCCCGACGAAAAATAATATCCCTATTAACACTAAACAATTTCGTCACTCACCAGTTCATAAAAAAGTCTTAGAGGAACACGTAGCAAAAAAACTTAACGATAGAATAATCAAACCTTTGACATCACCGTATAATTCACCTCTTTGGATTGTCCCTAAAAAACCTGATAGCCATGGAAACCTGAGATGGAGGGTAGTAGTTGATTTCCAAGAATTTAATAAAGAGACCAATAATGATGCATTTCCATTGCCTAATATCGCAGATATTATGGACCAGTTGAAAGGAGACGTATATTTTTCAGTTTTCGATTTGGTAAGTGGATTCCAAAAAATTCCCATGGATGAACATGATAAGTATAAAACAGTATTTACGACACCCCATGGACATAACCAATATAGACGAATGCCCAAAGGCCTGAAAAACGCACCTGCCACGTTCCAACGACTCATGAATCTCATATTGAGAGGCTTATTGAATGTTGAAGTGCTAGTGTATTTTGATGATATTATTATTTACGCAAAAGATCTAGTAGATCACGACCGTAAAGTTAAGTTACTTTTCGATCGGTTAAGATCAGCGAATATGGTACTCCAACCAGATAAAGTTGAATTTTTGCGAGAAGAAGTAATATTTCTTGGGCATGTAGTAAGTCAACGAGGGATTGAACTGGACCCTAAAAAGATACAAGCTGTTAGAGAATTTTCTCAACCAAAAACTATGAAAAATATTAGACAATTCTTAGGACTAGCAGGATACTATAGACGCTTTATTGAAGATTTTTTAAAAATAGCTAAACCATTATCAGATTTATTAAAAAAGGAAGAAGAATTAGAATGGACTGAAGTGCAGGAAAAGAGTTTTCAAATACTGAAGGATCACCTATGCCAAGAGCCTATTTTACGATTCCCCGATTTTAGTAAATCATTCAAGTTAACAACAGATACATTTGACTATGCAATTGGAGCGGTATTTAGTCAAGAAAAAGATGGGTTTAACAATCCTGTTGCTCACCTTTCAAGAACTTTAAATAAACCCGAAATTAATTATTCCACGACTAAAAAGAAATGTCTAGTCACACTATATGCAATGCATCACTTTCGTTTGTATTAATTAGGAAATGAATTCGTTCCGTAGCCGATCATGAGCCATTGAATTGGATGCATACAAGAAAAGACCCAGGTCAGCGTTTGATGCACTGGATGTTTAAATTTACCGATTATGAATACACTTTTAAATACAAACTAGGAAGACTCAATATTAACGTTGATGCATTATCTAGAAACCCAGTAGGACCATTTCTTTATGCAGATAAAAATATAAACAATGGATTACCATTACTAAGAGTTATGATGATGGGTCGAAAAAAAATAGAGGAAAAGAAGAAAACAGAATTACAAAGTCAGAGGAAAAGAAGAAAACAGAATTACAAAGTCAGAGGAAAGAAATAGTAAGAGCATTCAAATTAACAACGATCAAACCTAAAGCATCGCCAACAACCTCGAAGAAAATAATAGGAGTAACAAAACCAAGAAGCATGACCAAATTAGAACCAGATGTTCCTATGTTAATCAAGGGTCCTGGACGACCCCTTGGTTCAAAAACAAACAAAGAACGGCCGAAATTAGATCATAGTGTGATTGCTCAAAGAACCCGAACAAAAACATTTCCACAGCCACAGAAATCATCTACATCTCAACCAAATAGATTAAGACATGTCACTAAAAAAACAACAAAAAAATTCTAACTCATTAAAAGTGAATTTTTCAGAATCAGTAGCCTCAACATTACACGCTAGCGATACGAATTTAGAAACTACAGAAATAAAACACAATAGTTCCAAAAATGAGGAAATGCCACAATCAGTTAGAGATATAATTAACCTTGGTGCATCGTCAAGAACAAGTATGTTTTCCGAAAATGACCCAAGCAATACTGAAGAATCGTCAAGAGAAGATACTCAAATACCAGTATATGACCCAAGATGAAGTGGATTACAGCAAGAACTGACTGAAACAGAAAAAGACTCAAATACGTGCACTGATTAAAACTCAGACATAACAAATACTAAAATTTCCGTTAGACCAATTTCACTTTGCGAAAGTTCAAATGATGATGTTTTTGAAGACCAACCTAAAACTACGACAAATAATACTGATGAAGTTACTTATCAAGAAATAGAAAAGTTAACAAAGAGATTTAACCAAAGCCTTCAAGAATATTTGGACAAGTCTAACAACGATTATGATCCCGAACTGGCCGATTCTTTATCAGTAACTAGATTTTCTGAAGGAGATAAACTGGACCCCGAAATTCAAGACATACTAACCGAAATGGACACCTACGATCCTAATAATTTTGATGATTCTGTATTAAATGAGAGAATTAGGGATATATCAAGACGTACACCAGGTCTTGAACCCCTATTCGATAAAGAAGAAATTTTAAGAAAATATAGGACAAGTGGAAAATTATCAATTACCCTACGTATTCAGAAAAATACACCCTTAAGTTCTAGCCCACCGACGCAAACAAGTACTTTTGCTACTGCAAAAAACAGACAATATAAAGCGCCAGACTTGCAACAAATAACAGAAGAAACCCCGGATAACTTAAATGAAAACAGCAAACAAATAAACTGCAATGAAAATAAATCAATGAATCGAACTATTAAACCTGATTTTATGTTACTATCGGACTTATACTCTTTTCAACCCATCAATCGATACAAACAACAGCACGAAAAAGTGTATGTAAGTCTTAGTGATAGTAGCAGTAGTACTGATAATTATAAGAACGAAAATGGAGCAAAGCTACTAAACAATGTCATTACCACCAGATATTGCCTTACATACAAAAGAGACAATATAGTTCATTTTATTAGCAAGGACTGTCAACCAATCAAATCTGTCTCAAGGCTGTTGAGATCGATAGGTGCTCTGGACTTTTGCTATTTAAAATCGAAGAAACCAAGGGTTGGCCAAATTTTAATAACACCTTATGGAGGACATAATAACCTGTCAATCGCTATAAATAAAACGTCGACCGAATTAGTATCTTCAGAAAGTCTTACAAAAGCTTTTAAATCGCTTAAGGAAATATTGTTGAGATGAAATCTTAAAACCCTCCGAAATTCAAGAAGAAGAGATCTTACAGACTAATTAGAACCTGGATTGATAACAGAAATGTTATTAATAATTTTCGATAAAACACCAACACAAATTACTGTCTGTTACGGTAAGGTTGATTTTCCAAAAATCCAAGAGCGTAATAAAATAATACAAACATTACATGACAGCCCTGTTGGAGGACATAAGGGAATAAACCAAACTTACCGGAAAATAAGAAAACGGTTTTATTGGCCTGGAATGAGCAATGATATTCTCAATTATGTACGTAAATGCAGCAAGTGTCAAGAGAAAATAATTGAGCGACTAAAAACAAGAGAACCCTTGGTACATACAGAAACACCAATTGAAGCTTTCGATAAGGTTTCCATTGATACCGTTGGTAAATTAAGAATAACACCAAATGGTAATTGCCATTTGCTGACCATACAGTGTAATTTGACTAAATATATTATATAAGTCCCTGTACCAGACCTAAGATCAAGCACTCTTGCCGATGCACTCGTACAAAATCTAATATTAGTTTATGGTGCACCCAGAGCAATTCTATCAGATAGACATGCTACATTTATGTCTAATTTATTGGAACAACTCATGAGAACCCTCAAAACCAATCATCTAACTACATTAGCATACCACCCTCAAACAAACGGTTTACTACAGCGAAGTCATGCTGCCCTAGCTGACTTTATACGAACTTACTCTGAAACATATGATGACTGGGACAACTTAGAAAAATTTGCAGCTTTCACGTATAACACGAGTGTTCATGCAGCTACAAATTTCACGACTTATGAACTAGTATTTGGGAAAGTATCAAGGTTACCCTTGTAGATACCTAAAGATAAAAGATTACGGACATACCCACTATATTTACAAGATCTTATAAGGCGACTTCAAGAAATTCAAATTGCGGCAGAAAATCAACAAATAAAGATGAAAGTACAAGCAAAAACAAGATATGATAAATAATTAAAGCCACTAAATGTTGAACCTGGAGATTACGTTTGGGTTAAGAAAGAAGTCCGTTTCCATAAGTTTGATCACTTTTATAATGAACCTCTAAAGGTTAGAAATGTTTTAGAGAAAAATAATGTGTTACTTGAAAGAACCAATGGTAAAACCATACGCAAACATACAGATTAATTTAACCTAGTTCCCTGATAATAATATCTTGTAAAAAATCTATTCTACATGTCTTCCAGAGAAAAAAAAACACAATGATGCAGATTATATTGGCCATCTTAATGACAAAAGCATTCCAAGGTCACGCAGATTTAAACTATGCTAATCATGGTAACTATAGCATTGAACCACTTGAAACAAACCCTGGAATATACTACGAACGAATCGGTATAACAAAAATTAAGAGAGCCGATTTGAAGATTGTGATATGGCTGGATGTTAATAAATTCATATTGGAACGAACACCTACTCAAGGATTAAACGAAACTTTTCGATATTATATTGTACAGTTTGGTTATTCTAATTGCACTCGCTAAATGGAAATGGACTCCTTGAATTTAAAAACAATGCGATTAACAAACCTCAAAGCAACACTATTAAATATAATAAATACTGTGGGAATCTCAGCAGGAGATAACATTATTCCACCCCCCAGCATACGAGCAAAAAGTCTGACACCTTTTGGAATTATTTTGAGCATTGCTAAAGGACTTTACGGCTTAGTCACAGAAGATGATATTAACATTATTAACACTAACATCAATAATTCGGATACCATTAAAAGAGAATATATTAAATTGTACGAACAAAATAGCCATATTTTTTCAGCCGCATTCAAAGAACTATACATTACTACGAAACGCCATGAGCATAATTTAAAACAAGTTGCTGATATATTGACTTCAGGACAGGATTTTACTCTTGACAGATATGTGATTTATTTGTCAGCATACGTTAGAAGAACTGAGGCTACCCTAGATCACATTATTCGTTCCCATGAAGTTCTGATTGATATCTTGCATGATTTACAAAGAGGTTAAGCACATCCAAAGCTATTTTCTCCAAATATATTTAGAACAGTAGCCCGGGATGTACAGAACTTTGCGGGAAATCTAGAACTTGTAGCACCAATAAAAAACCTTTATGCTGGCGAAATAAGTACCCTAAGCAAATTAGATGTTGTACATCAAGAAAATAGAACCATGGTAATATTACATTTGTCACTCGTAGATCGAACCCCTCACAATCTTTATAGACTACATCCAGTCATGATACCCCAATCTAGACAAAATGCATCTGCCTACATAAAACCGTCGTACCCTTACTAAGCAGTAGCAGCAGACCATAATTCGTGTTTACGACTAAACGAAGTTACATTTAACCAATGTGATGAGACGGTATATGGTTGTATATGCTTGGCTATCGAACCGCTGAAGGAACCCTATTCTATAAACGAATGTGAAATTCTTATGTTATCACGACCTGGACCAGAGGTATTTAAATACTGTGAAAGTATGTTTACGCCGAAAATTAAAAGCCAATGGATTTATTTACCAACTGATAGTTCATGGTTATTCTCAACACCCAATGAAGAACAATTGAACATTATCTGTCCTAATAAAATTTATCAACAAGAAAGAGTAAAAGGTATAGGTCTTCTACGAATGAATGATGGATGTACGGGAAAAACTCACAGATTTACCTTAACAAGTGAACATAAGATTATCACTCAAATACAATATATATGTCAGGTAGAAGTGAACTTAAAATTAACAGTACTACATGAACCCTTAAAAGACACTGATGACTTCCATGACACTATAAAATTAATTCGAGAATTAAACTTTAATGAACAAGCATGGACAGATGAAGAATTAAATGTACAAAATATAATTAATCAAATGGAGAAAATATGAATCCAAAAGTTGGAGGAAAAACATACTTCTCTTTTTTCTTTGATACGAAATGTCATTAAAGCTATTTTTATTATGATTATAATAGCAATACTCATCAGCAAAGCGAGAAGCTGTTTCAAAAAGATTATGAAATGTAGTGTCTCGGAAAAATTTATAAAACGTACCATCAACCCACTGAACGCAGAACCCCGAGTAACCATAAAACAAGAACCAAATAAACACGAACCAACTTAACTGTATGTTGAAATTGAAGAAAAACAAAAAATACCTGAAACATCTAAAGCTAGATCTATAATAAATACGCGAAGTTTGATACTCCCATGCCATACACCCTAAAAACTGGAAATGGACTCGTAAATCAATAGTAATTTGATACTATTTTCCTTCCAGGTAGAATAATTAACCCCGTGTATAAAATAACAATAAAGACTAGATTTAACATAAACCAACCTTTACATGAAGTTATCGAACATTTAAAAAATAAAGGAAATATCAAGGAAATGCACATACTTATGGATTTACATAGTTATGAAAATCAAACTATAACCGCCAAATACAATAGTGATTCATTTACTAAAGTAACTGATAAAACACTAGATACAGGAGAAAGACTTTAAACACTTTCTCCTTGTAAGATGAAATCCACTATTTGTCAAGCAGAAAAGATCTCTTTACCAACACCATCAAGAAACGACAATGATACACCAAACATTGATGCAAAAAGACTTATCTGTCTTCTGCCATGGGATATAAAAGAAACAAAAAGGGAAAGAGATTTCTTTAATCATTTTTCTTTATTTTGCACCCTAGAATATTGTTATGCCGTTAGAGATCGGTGGGGAAGATTATCTCAAGAAAATGTAAAATACATGGATCCTAAAAGTGCTATTTTAGCATTGCAAAACGATGAACCCGAATATCGCACGTAATACGCTGAACCAATTAAAAGGAGTACAAAATACAAAATAAACTGAAAATTGACTTACCCATTATGTCAACAACAAGTTCAGTTAATAACTTACTACAGACATGTGATTACATGCAGAAGACAACGCTGTACACAAACTACAGAAACGAAGTCAATCCATACCAAAACCATTGATCTACGAGAAAAGATCAAAAGTAGCAGAAAATGAACCCAATAGTTGAACCCTACCATTCAACTAGCCATCTTCTACGTCGAATTAACATCACTTAGTTCTAAGATTTTAACTTTGAGATTTGTAAGATCAATTTTTTCTTTCACGTATTCCTTCTTCCTAATTTCACTTTATTGTTTAATTTTATCTTTAGGATTTATAATTATTAAAAAAAAAAAAGATACATATATATCTCTCTCTGAAAATAAATATAAATATGAATAAATAAATATAATAATTATAAAAATAATAATAATTAGGCTTTAAAATTTGAAAGCGCATGTTGTATTCTATTTTAGCTGCATATTACTCTATTGTCAAAGTTTTTTTTTCCTCTTTTGTAATATTAAGCTTTAGCATATATTAAAACTACTTATTAAATTGTATTACAAATACGCAAATATTTTGGCATAGCATGATAAGTAATACTTGTATATATCTATATATTTCCTACCCATTATCTAAAAGTTTCATAAACCTAATTTTATTCTCATATCTGCATTCCATGCATCACTTACGAACAATAACAACACAAATTACACTACAAAAACACTCATACATGTACAGTATGAAGTAATGATCCTTAAAACATCCATCATATTAACGCTTGCAGAATTACACACACAATGGACAAACAAAACGCTAATATCACAGAATAATGGCAGATGGATCCCAGCTTATCTACTGCTCCAGGGGGATTATAGTAGGCTGATGCTGAAAAAAATTCTGGAAAACTTCGAGATAGTGAGGTCCATCGGACGGAAATCCTGTGCTATGGGGTAATCAAGTTACGAAGTGGCATTCCTTTCACCACGGGAGGCAGCGTTAGCGGCTGATATCCTAAATGCAGCGCCAACGCTACAGAAGCTATTCGACTCATTGTCGAATGTATCAGACGAGAGAAATTGGGCAAAGTCAATGGCACCTGTTTCCTTGCTCAATAAAAGACAAGTCAAGGTCCACAATATATCGGAAAATGGACGTTGGTTAAACATAATGATCAAAGAACCAATTCATAAGCGCCAATTAGAAACATCGCTTAACAAATTTGGTTCGATGTTATCATTAAAAGAACAGCCATGTTCGGCCCCATACACCAGCTACAAGGTCGAATATTACCAACTATGTGATGCAGCAGTTGCTGCAGCAACCTTAAATGACACAACAACCATTGAAATAGAAGACAAATCATCTCCACGAAACATCGAAGCACCAACTAAGAATGTAGAGTCAGCGACGGAAGTCAAAACCCTTAAAAAAGTTAATGAAGAAGAGCTTAGTCCAATATTACGATTTGTAAGAGTAAATCGTACCAGGACTAAAATAAGCGGCATTATTAAAAAACCTATTAATACAAACTATATTATTGAATTTTTCGAAAACAAATATCCAATAGAAGATATTAGTTCTTCAACCAAAAAACAAACATGGGAAAATATTATTCCCGTTCATATAACGTATGGATCCGCTGAGTGGGTAGAAAACATGCGCCAGATAGTAGTGTATTGCGTAACTCAGCACCATAAAAATGTTATCACAAAAGAACCAAAAACAGAAATCACGATCAAAATAAATAACGATCCAAAAGACAATGACTCACTTCCACGAAAAACAGTATCTAAGGTACTGGCCATCATGAATCCAGATGAATACACCCGGTTGTTAATGACCTTTGGCCCTTTGAGCAGTTTAAACTACTACCCATTAGTTGTCATACGCGACGATGAAAGACAGGTATACCTAAGCTTCGCTACATACTGTAACGCAGAATCGACGAAAAGGGCCCCCAAAGGACTCAAAATGTATGGGGCGAGTTATTTCCACAAAGACTCGCAAAAAAGCCGTAAAATAGTAACACATTTATCGTGTGAAAATTTAATATCCAAATGCCACCTTAACGTGCACAGTCTTCTGTGCAAAACACAAATAAAATTTAAAAAAATCTGCCCATCAAGCCTGGAAAATATCAACTTGGTAAAATACGACTGGCAGTATAAACTATGCTCTAAGATGGGAGTGTCAGCAAATTTCGATACACTTAATAGACTAGTCATCAACAACACAAAGCCAGGGGCCAAGGAGTAGAAGAAGACGTAATATTCACGAGTCCATTCCTTCCCTTACTCCCAGTCCTGAATAAACAAATGTAATAATTCTGTAAAATAATACTTCATTATGTTACTATGAGAGTTATTGTAATATGTTTATGTTATGTAACTCATAAATGTTTACTTATAAGATAAAAGAAAAAAAAATTATGTTGATAATGATGATAATGATGGTCTTATTGATAACGATGATGATTATTATGACGATGATGATGATGTTGATGACGATAATAGTGATAATGATGATGATGATGATGTTGATGATGATAATCATGATGTTAATGATGATGATGATAATAATGATGATGATGATGATGTTGATAATAATGATGATGTTGATGATAAAAATGATGACAATGATGATGATAATGAAGATAATAATGATGATTTTGATGATGATGATGATACTGATTATGATAATGATGATAATGATGATGATAATTATGATGATGACGATTATGATGATGATAATGATAATGATTATGATAATGATGATAATGATGATGATGGTGACGATGACGACGACGACGACAATAGCGATGACGACGTCGACGACGACGACGACGATGATGATGATGATAATGATGATGATGATGTTGATGATCATGATAATGATGATGATGATAATGCCGTTGATGATAATGATGAGTATGATGATGTTGATGACGTTAATAATGTTGATGATAACATTAATAATGATAATAATGATAATGATTACGATGATGATGATTATGATGATGNCATCAGAATCAATAATTAGCGGAAAGAAAGGTAAGTTAATCTGGATATTATATTCAACACTCTACTTCTTCCTTCCTTTTAATTTTTCTTAAACAAACAAATAGTTGGACTATCTGCTATCTCACAGCCTGTAAAGGAGAGTGAGACTTAAGTCCACAGTTTTTAGTTTTTGGTTTAAAGCTGAAAACAAACTTTAATGACATTAAACGTTCTGTAACAACAACATTGAATGTTTGAGACTTTTAATACTCACTTCTTTACGAGCTCTTAGGTAATAATGAGCTTATGCAATAATCCTACAAGTCTTTATAAAAAAACTTGACCAGAGTTAAAAAAGAACTCATAGAAACGTTAAGAGAAATGTATCTATACAACATTTATGACTACAGCGCAAGATTATTAATTAAATTCTCCTGTAACAATCTCTATTAGAACGAAGTTTTTCATGTCACGTACTCGGGGGGCTGGAAATTTAAAACAGACAGATTTGATGAAACGGAAATGGCTTACCAGAAGTCTTTTCCTCTTAAGTTTCCCTCCTTACCCCGTCCCCCTCACCTACAGTTCCTTATACACTTTCCCTCACCCCACTATATCTGCCAACCGTGCTGCACTACTTTTCTGCACACCTTTGCCGGCCATTTTTCCTTACACTCCCAAGCAATTAATTTTGATACCAAATTTAATTTAATTTTTCCACAATGATTTTTATTCGACTTTGGATCTTTTTCTTTTACAATTCTTAAAAAAAAAAAAAAAGACTTTCCATAAAATAAATTTAAACCCTTGTCCTTCCGCGTACAAGGCGAGTACCTTACCCACTCTGCTACGAACGCTGCCGAATCGAAAAATTCGGTTTTTAGTACTTATCGTGTGGTTCGTAACCATAATACTTTATTTTCATATGCATTCACTGATGATACATTCAACTTATGAAAAATTATTTACTTAATTATTTTTTATGTCACGTGCTTATGGGATTATTTTAAAAACGACAGATTCAATTTTTTTTCTATCGTATTTTTTGCAATTGTATAGCCAATTAATACAATTTTTGTTTTATTTTTATATAATTATTTAATGACATTTT
>NW_019382040.1:949321-981679 GCF_000648655.2 Copidosoma floridanum
AAACAAGGATTTAAATAAAAAAATAAAACAAAATGTAAAAAAAAATAAAACAAGAAATTAAAAAAAAAAGAAAATTAAAAGAAACAAACCAGGGGGTATAAAAAGGTCGCGGGACCCACGGTAAGAACGAAGTTCTTTAAACATGAGATAAGTATAAAGACTCACAATTTCTCAGGTAACAAGGGGGTCTCGGGACCCATAGGAAAAACGAAGCTCTAACAAAATTAGTACTGCATTTATGTAGTTTACTAAGACAAAAACTTAAAAAATGAATAAAGATGAAATTTAAAAAATTGAGTTCTGTACTCACGATGGTTAAACTTCGTAAGTACTGTATTTATGCATGACGTATTTACAAAATTAAACCACTGTGAGTACAGAACTCAATTTGAAAAATTTTTTTTTTTTTCGTTTTTCAAGTTTTTGTTTTAGTGAACTACATGAGTACAGTACTAATTTTTATAGAGCTCCGTTTTTCCTATGGGTCCTACGACCCCCTTGTTACCTAAGAAAATGTGCGTCTTTATACTCATGTCATATTTAAAGAACTTTGTTCTTACCGTGGGTCCCGTGACCTGTTTATACCCCCTAGTTTGTTTCTTTTAATTTTTTTTTCTAAAAAATGTAAATACCTTTTTTTGAGGTACCTGCCTATAAATGTTGTAATAAAATCACTGAATTTAAAATGCCAAATACCAAATCATTACTGTTAAATGAAGTTAATTTACAAAACTTATTAACAAGTTTTTTATTGAATTACTCAGTACAAGTTCTTATGCGAATAACTTATTTAGGACAGCACGTTCAATGTAGTAATTAAGTTAAAAAAAAACGCGAAAATTAAAGGAAATTTTTATACAAGCTTAAAAAAGTCTCTTAGTAGAAAAAAAGTTTCAGAATAACTATTTTAATAATGATAGGTCTGATGTTAAGGCTAAGAAATATTTTTTTATTTTATTTAAGATACACAATAATTTATTTATAGATTTTTGGGGTTATGACTTACAAATGAGACATTAAAATCAGATCAATAAGTATAGCAAATACTCAATAATGGTCATAAGTTGGTTAATGTTCTGTGAGGTTTAACGTGGATTTAATTAGGCTTACTAAATTTGTTAACAAAAGAAATAATAATATAACACAATGATAAATCGTTAGGGCTATTTTTTTAAAATACAGATTTTATTACAACGTAGTAGCAACAAAAAAGTAGAGGGTATCTTATCTACAACTCTAATAAATAAGTTGCTACAAGTGGCTAACAAGAGGGCTTATAAACAGTTAATACTCATGTTTTTATAGTTTCAAAAAACGCTGCAGACTAAAAAAATAACAATATTGAATAACATAATACAAACAAAAGTAAAACTTTTGAATGTAGAGATAAACACTTACAATGGCTTAGTGTTTGCATAATTATTTAAGTTTTAACATAAGAGCCTAATCACTATAGTTAAAGAGCAATATGTCTCCTATTTTTATTTTAGTTCAAGTCGTGAAATTGTATAAAATTTTGGAGTTGAATCTATTTTGTCTGTTCATGATCTAAGATATAAAAATTGTCATCATAAAACAAATTTTAAAAATACAATATGTGTGGAGTAACCATATCTTGAATCTTAATCTTTTTATATTCACAGAAACGTTTTTTCACAAGATTCTTTGTCCTACCCACGTATTTTGATTGACAGAAGCTCCATTTGAACTTGTCTCATCTTTGTCAATTGTGTATAACTTTGATAGTGTAATTTTTAAGAGTAGAACATACTTAGATGTTTTTTCCTTAATCAGATAATGCCTTTCCTCCATCCTTAAATAACAGATACATAAAAGCTAGAATTAATTTTCTTAATAGACGAAAAAAAGATTCCCAGACATGTTACATTCTAAGCCCATAGAAATGCGATGAAAATGTTGATTCTTATTCTTTGAACTAGTGAGTTCTGAGCATTTATGTATTCCTTGTTGTTTTCTATTTCGGGTTTACAAAGATGACTCTTCACAGGGCCTTGTCCAAATACAATATTCATGTTGTTTACACATGCTCTAACAGATTGACTTACATTGTTAAGTTGGAAAAGAGCTCAATAAAAAAGTGAGATTTGAGTGGCAATGTCTTCAAGACTTCATGTAGGGGCAGATTATGTTACATTAGCCTAAGTAAGGGATACTTACATGTGTGCTTGCGTGAGAATGATCGTAACTTTAAAATAGGTATAGAGGTCAGCTTTGTATAACCATTCCGTGCAGTGTGCGTACGGTTTTGATTTTAAGAGAGTAGTAGTACGTGATCAAAAACCTCATAATTACCAGCATAGATTCTCCAAAATGGTTTTCATAACACCAACAAATTATAACATCAATTGACATTTAAATACACAAAAGCTTAACAATTTTTACAAGAATTGCTTATTTTTAATAATAAATTAAACGAAAATTGAATCATAGTTTTTGATTATACATTATTATATTAAAATCCTTTTAAAAATTTTATACTGATTATAGTTTGATTTTTAACAATTTTTACATGTCTCCTTTACGGCTTTGGTATTGGATCTATTTAATGTTTGCTGCTTCCTCTAAGGTATATTCAGTTAGTATTCTAGCCTCAACTTATTTTTTCTTGTAACTTGTGTGCCCCGTATTTATATGACATAAAGATGTTTTAATTTGATTACTTGAATTTTAAAGTTAATTGCTGTAATATGTTGTTGAATCCTTAGGTGCCATCAAATTTTTTTACGTATTGTCTTGACACCTGCACAGGAAATTAACGTTTCAAAAAAAAAATTTACGTTAGTTATTTTTGTTCATTGGATTCTTACAAAGTCTTATTCAATGTACAATGATAGGTTCTTAATCCCAAAGAGCCCAGCATGACAACCGAATATGAATCACACGTATTGATGATAACTTAAATAAATAGTTGTGCTCAAAAAAAATAAGTTTGAGAGTTTATTAGTAGATAAGCTATGGTGATTTCAGCACAGTCTTCTCTCCCCGCGGCAGCCCCTCTTCTTAGATAAGTTGGACTTCCCTTGCAGCCAATACGCGCGGGTCAGGCATGCTTGAAATTGAATGCGCTAAGATGCGCATTTTTCGTCGACAGCGCTGATTGAGATTGCGCGCGCTTTTTGAATATTTTGTACAGGTTGTGCACGCGATGGGTATATGTATTTTTTTATAAGCAAGTGCGTTCCACGCTGATGTAGGATGTGAAGGGGTAGGAAAATAATGGTTTAACATTTTGTTTCTTTATTTTGGTCAATCTGTTTATTTTAAATTTAAAAAATTTATATTAACAAAACAAGACTTGCAAAATACTCAGATTTGCAAAAATAATTTGTTAAACATCTTATTCTCTAAGTACAATACATTTATACAGATTTTTATGACTGTGGTCGTTGTCATCAACATCAACCCATTTCATACTAAAATAAAACTTTTTTATTCGTTTGACGTTATGAAAAGCACAAGAGAATTTGTAGGCTCCATTGTAATGAGCACAAATAATAACTAATCTTTGAAGTTCCAACGGTGGATAGTCTGTCATAACAGTGACTTTAAAGCCAAATCTTTCAAGCCACTTTTGCTTCAGATCTCCAATAACAAATATCTGGGTAGCATTTTTAAGATTCTCGTGTAAAATTTCTCCTGTCTCCGTGTACTTAGTTTTTTCCGAGTCCCAGGTGAGTCCATGATAGTAAAATTCAAGGTATAAGTTTTCATGTTTAAACTTTTGTGGTAACTTTCGCCAGGTAAAGGGTGCTTTGAAAAGATATACTTGTGCTTCTGCATCATTAGCACTGAGTAGAAGGATAGCCAATTCTTTGAGCACATAATTATAACCCAGTTTTTTGAAATCTTGCATGTCCACAAAATACACCATTTCCCCACTCTTTTTGCTGCCGTTTATTTTCTGCTTCTTCATTACTCCAGCTGTTGCTCCAACCTTTATCCATGATGGCTGAGAATAAACTGATGCTTGCAGAGCCGATATATCGGGTTTTTACAGCTTTATATGAGTTTCGTGACATCCCCACTCATTGGACTATGCTGAACAATACGATTATGTAAAATTAAGCAATTAGCTGATGTATTAGCAGGAAAATGGTTATGCGACTCAAATTCTAGCCTCACATTGACTAGAGCATTTTTTAATGACTCGTTCTGTTTGGAACAATCATGGACAATTAAGGGTATCCGATTAAGAAAGTGATGTTTGCCTAACGAAGGCGTTTTTTTGCCATAATGAGTACTTCAAAAATGAGCACATATATTATATAGCACTGCATACTGATCACGTGTTGTATCAAGATAAAGATCACCATAAAGATAATATTGTGAATTTTAATAGAGTTTCATATTTCTTATATTGCAGTGATCAAACATGCTAGAGCTTACGTTTTTCTGATTTTTTCGGATTGTTTGAAAAGCTTAAGTAACATAACGTGGCTTTTCCAATTTATTAAATGTCTTAACTAACCAAATATGTTTTGATGTGCTAGGTAAGAGAGGATAGTCATATAATTTCCAAGTTCGAAAACTCATCGATACAAACTTATCTTTTTGCAGATAATTTGATAAATGAATCTTATGAGAATCTGACATTACCACGTAGGGCATAAGCCACTTAAGCTTTAATATTACTATCTACAAGTCTTCCTAAGTTGCTGTGGTGGCAGGATCAGCAGCATTGACATTAACTGAAGTTTGTAACTCGGCATTTATATCTTTTCTTGATCTTGTAAGTATCAGCTCATGTTTCACATTAACAACTCTTTTACGATAGTCTTTAGCAAAACCTAAGATAATATTAAGAGGAAGTATAATATCAAAGAAGCCGTTATTATTAGTAAGATTATCATCTTCTTCTCCAACGCCAAGCTAACCATCATTTATTATAGATTTTTTCTGGTTTTTAGGACAAAGCGATAGCCAATTTCTCATCAGGTTTGTTAACCCAACATTTTTGTACTTGTCTACCTCTATAGCATTTATCTCATATCGTACTTCTTCAAATAAATGACAGGTGACGTTATTTATCAACAGAGTGTTTGTTTCTGCCGTATTTTTATCTGCTTTGACCAATCTTCTGTTAACATGTAAAGAACTTCTGGATGGTAAAAGTCACAAGTCTTGATGTTGAATTGAAATGCAAATTTCATCACTATTGCCATATGTTGATGATGCATATGGCTGATGAGCATGAATCTCATAGTGCGCAATAGATTCGTCAAATGTGACTGAAGACTGAATACTTAGAATCTCGTCCATTTTGTATACAACAAAAAAGTATCCAGTTTATTGTTCACCAGGGCTTTTTATTTTTAAAGCGAGACTTTTCATAAGCTGAATGTTTTGATGAGTTAGTTTTTTATTCAAGCTTATTCAAAAAACTTAAGCCTAGACAATTAATACATGGAGCAAATTGTTGAGGAACTTCATAAGCCAGCCAGGCATAACTATCCTCTCCGAAAATTCAACGTACGTGGCTTAGACGAAATTTGGCAAGCAGACCTTGTAGAGGTGCAGCCTTACGCTCGTAAAAATAAAGGTTATCAGTATATGCTAACTGTAATGGATATTTTCTTCAAGTACGCATGGGCTGTACCTGTCAAGAAAAAAACCGGTGAAGAAGTAACTGCAACAATGCATTCGATATTGAAAAAGGGACGGGTGCCCGTGAATATGCAAACTAATAGTGGCAAAGAATTCTATAATGCAAACTTCCAAAATCTCATGCAGATTTATAAAATAAATTTATACTCAACGTACAGCAATCTGAAAGCGTCTATTTGCAAGCGATTTAATCATACTTTAAATGATTTGATGTGGAAAAAATTTGGTTTGCAAGACAATTATGAATCATTAAATTTGTTTGAAACGTTAATTAAATTTTATTATAATAAAAAACATTGAACAATTAGTTTAAAACCAAAAGATATTAAGGCTGACAATGAAATTCAAATTTGGAAGAAGTTAAAAAGAAAATGTGAAAGTATTACCTCAAACATTACCAAGATCAACCTGTTTCTGGAGGTTTCTACGAACAAAAACTGCAGAAAATAAAGCATCCTAATGTATACCTTATAGAAAAGGTTCTTCGAAGACGTGGCAATAAAGTTTTTGTCAAATGGTTGGGTTTTAACAGTACCTACAATAGTTGGACAAATAAATAAGATTTTTTTCCTAAATTCCGTGGATTAAAGAATTGTAAGATTCTAATATGTTTCAAGTAATAATAAAAATATTACGTAGTAAGAATATTTTAAATTAATACTCAAGATTTAAAAAAAAAAAATTGTAACTTATTTTTTTATCTTTTAACATTATGCATCAGAAAATATGAAGTGTTTTCTGTTATACTCTATAAATAATTCAAATTTATTAACAGCCTCCAACAGTTCATTATAAAATTCTTTGTTTTTAAATAGAGCTAAGCTTATTTGAGTCTGCAGAAAAATTTGAAATTCATTGTCAAGTTCTGCAACTATCTTAGGTCCAAATTTCGTTTAGACTTTTCTTAGTTTTGACACCATGTAGTTTTCGTTAGGTATCAATTTAAAAAGTTTCTTCGTAGGAAGAAAATCACTGTCAGCAATTTTAATGAGTGCTATAAGATCCATCTCTAACAAAATAAAAAAAAAACATGGAACTTAGCTTAAAATATTCATACATTACATATGCTGAGAAAATATGCACAAATATTTACTATAAAAAAATACATCAACTTGACTGTATTTAGATTTTTTACTGGGTGGTTCACTTGTGGGTGATATCATCTTCTGTTGATTAAGTTCAACCTTACTGAAACCTCTGCTGGAGTGTAGAATGAGCTTGCCTGGTTGAGGCAACTCCTTGTATAGCACTGATTCCTCCACTATAGGCTCATCTGCTAGTGTTTGGTCCATTTTTGGGAGATCCAGTACAGTAAATGCCCTTGCAGCTTCTCCTAGCTAATTGGCTACCACCTGTACCGATCCTTCTCTCTAATAAGATGATTTTTCTCGCACTTTGCTGTAATGACCCCATGGTAGGGTATCTGTACAACCAGGTTGCAGAAATCGTTTGTCATTATGAGCACTTAGTGCAATTTTCGTCTCTTTTCCAGTAAAAAGCTGATGATAATGAGATCTTATATTTTTTTGCTTTCGTGTCATACTAGTGTTTTCATACTAATATGTTACATAATCATCAAAAGTTATTGTAGTCTTCACAACAGAGCTTTTAACACCTTTGGCCTTCTTTAATGGATTTGAAACCAGAGGCAAATGAAACTCTTTTTTTAAATGATAGTCTTAAGTATCAAATTTGTCAATATTTTCACACATTACGTAATAAATATTCTGATTTCTTATTTTATACAGAAGACTATCAGTGTCTGTGTACAAAAGTTTGCATCTGTCCCCTATTTTATTTTTCATAAAATCATAATGAAATTCGTATTTAAGTGTTTTTCATAAATCTAAGACACTTAACCCAACATATATTGGTTTTTTTATACAGACATCTGTACGAAATAGTTGTATAGCTACAAGCTGCTCATTGAATATGTCAATATGTCACAGCTGTGGAAATTCGGTCGTACGATGTATGTCTCTGCACCATATCGCCCCTTCCACTTGTTGATGAGTTTCACATCAATTCGTTTGCGTTTACTTTTCATAGTCTTTCCATAAACACCATTATTAAATAATTTATATAACATTTTCTCAAAATCAGTCTGTGCATTTTGACGCTTTTCACTGTTTGAGTCAATGTATTCCTTTAGCCATGAATTTTGGTTAAACTGTAGGGTTCTATGTATCTTTTTTTTTAACGAAGACCATGACTTACAGCTTGTTTAAGAGCACGATAGTGTTTCACATATCAATTTTTGTCATATAAAGTAGTCATTAGTTTATTTTGTTTGGATCCTCGAGGCATTGTATGCTCAGCACAGAATCGTAAATCTATATGAGCAATGTGAAGAATTTCAGGATATTCAAGGTCTATTTCGAGTATGTAACTAATTTCAGCATCGTCAGCAACATTTAAAATACCTAAGGAACTTATATTTTAAATCCATTTAAAACCTGAATAAGGTAGTAGTTGAGTCATCGCCCAGCCATACAAGTTACTTACGTCATAATACGTTAAATATTTTTCATCTTTATCATATTTATAGCCCTTTTTCGTGTAAAAGTTGTTGGCTTTTGCATATCGATTACAACATTGAGATATGCCTCCACGAATGGCTCGCTTAATAAACATAACCATGTCAATATCAGTTAACAATTCTAGTTTTACCTGCAATTATAATATTTTCTTGATTTTAAGAATTAATAACAAAAAATTATAAAAAAGTCAAACCTTTGTATACTTTAACATAACATCTCAAGTTAAGCCAAGTGTTGTATAGTAATGAGCTGGATCCAATCCATAGGCTTTAAGATAATTGTTCTGAAAATTTTCAAAAACTTCAGTGAGCAGCAGAACGTCTGTCTTCAAGTATAAATCAAAACATTCTCCAAGTGTTTAAATATTAAATGTGTTCCAGATATTTTTAGCATGTTCATAATCATCATTAGTTATATGAGCTTCGTGTAAGCTGCTATAAAAATCTCGTTTTGACGGTAACATCTTTCCACCAAGATTTTTAAAAGAAGAAGTATGATTATAAGCAAACAAGCCTTTTTTCTTAGCAGATTTCTTTGGTCTATGGTATATTTATCATCATTTGTGAACACTGTCTCTAATATTTTTAATTCGTTCAAATGTGATGATCATTTGTCAAGTGATAGAGCCATGAATTTAAAGGAATCAACAAATCGTAGATTTTTATCAGTAGACTCCAGCGTCAAGTGACCCCTCGTATAAGTTTATAGGAAATACGTACACATAAAATAATAATAGTGATCATAATAGTAGTGAATTGTTTGGGCATGGGTGTGGATAACCCTCTACATATTTCGTAAATGAAACATATTTTTCTTTGGTCTGCGGTAAAAGTTGAATTCTTCCTGGCAAGCACTTTGCAAGTTTTTTTATTAATAAATGCGAATGATTACCACTTAGGTTATGAAAAACTACAAGTATCGCTCTTAAGTCTTGATAATCAATATTACACTCACTGTGTGCTGGACTAAGATATTTAAATAAAAGTTTTTTTAAAAAAATCATGATTATTGAAGAAAAAAAAATTTTTTTTCAAGTTCAATAAAATGATGCTTACTTTTCAGTATAATGGCAGTGATCTTTAACTTCACTATCATTTAAACTAGAAGGTTGGTTGCAAAAATGACGTAGAATGGCTTTGTGAAGTTTTATTTGTTCGTTGGATGTCAAGTAGATCATTTTAAGAAAGGGGTGGCTTAAAACATGGTGGTATCCTGGGCAACTGACCAGTTTGGCGCCCTACATAGCTCTAAAAATTTTGGAGATGGTTATTACTTCATAAGAAAATTATTTAGTGATTTTGTCTCATTTTTTGACAAACAGCTTTGCCGTCCGTGACGGTCACAAATTTTGAATTTTTTAATTTGACCGCGCTGATAAAAGTGGTGTAAGAAAAGGATAATAACAGTACTAAAAATTTTTATATTTTTTGAAAAAGCTAAGACATACTCACTTCACGACGCCAATGGTTACGTTTAAAATAATTTTCATAATATTTAAAGTAATTACTTTTGTGTAGCAGCCATACAAAAATAATTACACGGTATAATAAAAATTACTATGCCTACTATAGTAAAAATTGTGATAGTACAATTTTTGCTGTACAATATTATAAATTTTATTCTAATCGCTGTAAAATTCTCCCTCGGGCCTCTAAGTTATTGCACATCCGATAGTAACCGTGAATAATTGCTGGAATTAAACACTTTTGCTCTGATTATCGCAGTGATATTGTATAAATATATACAAAAAAGGGGGGAAAAAGGAGAAGTCAATCACTAATATAGACACCAAAAGAAGACAACATAATTAGGCAATCCTGGTCAATAACCACAGAGTTGAACAAGTGTAATGAAACTAACCGCTGGTGTACTGATACAAACATAAAATGTTTACACTAATTTAAAAAAATGGACAAGCATAAAGGTGAGCAGAACTGACCTATATACTTACATCGGATATTATCTGGAGGTATGGGTAATCGCAGTACGCTTATAAGTGCTCTGCAACAAATTCAAACGCGTCCACACCAAGAACAGTGAAAATTAGAGAGAACTTTTTATTACGCCTAGTGTACGTCCACAATACGTGCAATCATATATTTAGAAAAAAAAGAGTAAGATAAAAAGAAGAAAAAAGGGATCATAAAGAAAGTATAAGCACTTGAAGCCGGGTGGTAGACCACCCAAAAAGCAATGTAGCTAGATCCAAAGCGTACTCAGCAAATCACATTATACTGCAACGAGTGAACTTTAGTGCTTGAAATATGCCAGAGCACTTACAGGGCAATAAAAACCAGGCGTCTACGACTTTGTTCCAGAAATGGCGATAATTAAACATCCTCTGTTACTCCAAGCCACCTTCTAATATGCACATTCACTCTACACTATTTGCTACAAGCACAAAGTAAGGGCTAAAGACTATCGTTATTAGTTCCTTTTACTCCTCACTAACTTAGTTTTCTTGTGCCCGATAATGCTTGAAACTGCCACTGTATTTTCAGGATCTTATTATTGTCACTTTAAGTAATGCTTCAGTTCACATTTCCACAAACACTTAATGTTAATTATAGTGCTATGGATAGAACTGTAGTCATTGTTGATAATAGTGATAGCTAAAAGAAAACTCCTGTAACAATTATGCAATTTATAAAGTTACGAAATTTAGTAAATTTGCACTGTAAGCAAACAATAGTATAGCACTTAGAAAGTATTCTTATAAATATTGTAATTACAAATTCTTGGAACTAACTTATCGCAAATACCTTTATACTGATAACTGATGTATATTCCTACAAAAATCCTATTATTGTATCTGTTTGGTATTGTTTTAGTAGGTAACGTATAACCATTAGTATGTAAGGGTACTAACTAAAAATTACACTATGGAATATTTTAAAACCTTTGTATATCTTTTTTTGACCTTGTTTTATACATTACAATTAATTGAAAACTAAATGAATGGCACTTACTTTCACGTAAGAATTTTCAGACTCGGAAATAATTAACACTTCCCTACCAGCTACGCACTTTTGCATATATGTGGCTGATAAAACGTATTTATGAGCACTTGTATTATTAGTATTGTAATTGTTATTGGTATTATTATTTTCATTGTTATTATTATCATTCTTACTATGATATTTATTATAATTATTATTATTATTACTTTTATTATTACTCTGTGTAAAACAAAGAACCGTGTTGTCCATTTTCTCGTAGAAATAAAGCACGTATACCTTCAACGCTTATGTACGATCCCACTTTCCCCCTGGTTGATTTTTATTGGACTTTTTTTCTGTTATCTAATCACTGGTGTGGGCCATCGGAGATGAGGGCCTGCGACCCTTGTACGTATTACAGACGTGATCTGATGTAGCTTGTCCACACCCGTGGCTTGCGCTTTTTAACACAAGCTCAACGTTTCCGAGCCAAGCACCTAAGCTGAGCACCAGGTCGCATGGCCAAGTCAGTAGAAAGGTGCGAAGCTCGGATTGGCCTTGGGCATAAGGAAATGTCTCCCTGATTTCCTGAGGAGTTTTAAGGAGAAGTCGGAGCCTGATAATAGTGGTCGTGACAGGAAGGTAGACGGCATGGCACTAGGATTTTGCGAGAGCTTCCAGGCTGTTGCAGTGCTTTCTTGTAATCTATTCAAAAAAATCTATTCAACCTAACAACTGTCTCTGCCGTCCTTTGTTGGGAACCTTCCATAATACTATGCTTAGTACTTAAAAACATAAAAATGATTAAAATCACTGTTTATCAATACTATTAGTAAATCAAGTTAATAGTACTGGATCATTTCTAAAAAAATTTGAAAATTATGTTATTAATTGTATGCACGACCCAGAAAAATTCTTATATTTTTAATTAATAGGTAAAAATATAAACTTACTGGTGGAATGACTGTTTTGTTATTATGCAGTTTAAAAGTTAAATAATAATTGAGAAAACAAGGACTCTAAAAAAAAAGTATTCGAGTATTGTTATTTGTACCTGGAAGCCTAAGACAATTCAATTTGCTTGTTAAACAAACAGCAAAAGTTGGAATTTTGATACCCAAATTTTACTTAAAATACATGTATTTACTGACACCAGCACTAAAGTTATGAATTTGGTGCTCGTATCGGTGATAACACATATTTTAAATGGAATTTGGATATCAAAGTCTTAATTTTTGCTGTTTGTGCGAGGACTGAATAATGTCAGCAGAAGCTGCAGGAACAGTAACGTGAAACCAATGAAACTGTAAATCATACCCACAAATAATACGATTACTTTATTTTGAGGTGGTATGTGCAACTTACTCCCAATCCTTTATTTACTTTATGCATTATTGGTTTGAGCAATCAATTACAAGAAACAAATCGTTGAATTTGAGTGTCCAATCCTAAGTAATTTTTATCTCTAATTCTTAAGCAGTTGCCCGTGCTAAGAACTCACAATGATTTTCTGTAGCATGTATCATGTACAATTAATTTATAAAATCACAATTATTGTTTACGTTAACGAACTTGTCAGCCAAGTTTCTAGAGTTACTCAATGGTTTACTAAAACAAGATGTACTAACAACTTGAATGGGGCTGTGCAGCTTAGAATCCAAGGTCTTAACATTAAGCTCACTGTGATTTTCCGTTTAGGTGTAGTTTAATGTATCATTTTCTTCGATACATATTATTTTTAATAATTTTACTAGTTCTGTATAGTTTTTGCTAGAAAAAGCCTCGAAGCACTATAAGTACGCACAAATATTTATAATATGAAATGTTAGAAATCAGTCTTTGCAGCTAATATCAGAAGCATCACTTTCAACTCTTGAATGATAAAGGAGAAACTTAAGTGTTAATTTCTTTAAGACTAGTGATTCGTGAGTACCACTTACAACCTGAAAATACTCTGCAGATTGTTTTTGCTTGACAGATCCAATTTTTGACACAAGTAAAAGAAGATTGTTTCGTATTTTCCACGAACTGGTCTGCTTACTATCACTAAGCTTTCCGTACTTTTTATCAGGAGCATTTTGTCCACTTCTTCTTAGTTAATCAGAATCCAGATCATGTAACAAACGCAATGTCAAATGAGCTATCTCCAGACACAAGTTATCCTTCTTTTTCTATATTAAGTCTCTTTATTTGTTTTCCCCCTAAACCTGGCGAAATATCACATTCCTACCCGTAAATTTAGATTGTCATAAAATTATTCGTTCTGTGATAAATTATGCTTGACTGTTCTGACAAAATCGGAGAGTTAATTAGTTGTTATTACCTGTTAGGGGGTTGGCGCAATAAGCACGCTGAGATAAAATCTTAGTTATGAAATACTGTATTTCGTTTGTTAGTTACATGTTGACTTTAAACAAATAAATCAACTCAGTAAAAATTCAAAGTAAAATTACAGTAATAATGAGGTATTAGGTAAAAAAAATTTTCACTCGAAAAAGGAGGAAAAACACAAAAATACTTTGCATTGACTCGTTCACAAAAAATTATATTGGTTTTTAATCACAAACTTTACGTTGACATTAAAACTCAACATTCATTTTCACCACAAAATCAATATGTTCTAAATTATTAATTTTATTTTTCTGTTATAGTGATGTGATTTTGAGAAAAGCTGATTTAACGTTCATCGTTATTTTAAATGAAAAATGTTTTCTACACAAAATGAGAAGAAAAAACTAGCAGCAGCAATTACCGGAGGAAGTAGGTCAGTATGGTAGAAACACACCAGTGGAAAGTGAAAAGCTCGGATAAGAGGGCAAAGTGACGCGCAAAGCTCGGAGAAAAATGAAGATGGACGGAGCCAAAAGTCCAAATGAAAGAAGAGCTCTGCTCTACAACCCAAAATAAGCGTGAAAACGTGCACTTGGAAAAGACAAAACTATTGAGGTGAGAGAAGAAAAAAGTGTGGCTGAGAGGTAAAATAACACGCTTGCATGTGAAAAGGTGCACTCGACGATATTACCTAATTAGAAAAATACTCAAAATTGTTTTAGTTTTTTTCTTGTGTTGTTGAGATCTTCTAAGGTGCGTGAATGGTGGCATGGATGTATGCACAGTTAAGACTGAATTATTCAAAGGACTCGAGCGGGCGCATCAAGGAATCCATTCCCAAGAGTTTAGCCGAAAGCTTGTAAAGCATACATCGTTAGTACTTCTATCTATACTCTACTTCATCTTTTTAATTTTTTACAGTTGTAAAAGTAACAAATTATAGTTACGTATACGTATTCTTGAATCTTTTCTTGTAGCTACATATCACCAGAGTCGAGGTACGTACGTGCCAATGGGTTAAAGCTCTATGGTTTTTGCAAATGGATCTCATCCTTGTCATCATTTGCAAAAATAGATCTCCCAAGAATAAAACTTCAGACGTGAAAACAGATTATCACAGATTGCCATCCAACTGTGGAATAATGTTTCTAATATTAAGTATTAACAGCAGGACCTATGTAATTTTTTATACATTTTTCTATGTTTCAGATTTTTTAAAGCTTTTACTTTAGTTTGTTAAAATTTTTCATTACGGTAGTATTGATAAGCTTAGGAAAATTTGAATTAAAATAAAANCTTTACAGTATTAAGGAAAAAAACTTCCCATAAGAAGCCAATCAAACAAATAGTATTAAAAGAACACAAGGAACCTTTGAGAAAGTGATGAATCACACGTACGTAAATAAATTCAGTGTCTTCTTTAAAAGCCTTAAATTAAATTTAAAAAAGTATTTATCTCTATTAATTTAAGACTCATTAACAATATTCTCTACTGTGTGGCGATGAAGGCACATTTCAGGGTTTCGATTTTGTAAGCCTAGTGGTTTTGTAAATACCCCAAATGACCTTAAAAACTGTGCAGTTATTTTTCTTTTGACACTTCATGTTCTGGTGTTAGAAATGAATGCTTATCAGTCTTTTTCCGTAGGAGGGTACACTCAAAATTTCAAACATATCAACATTTTGTATTATCAATTATAACCACTGATAGCCTTTTCAAGTTCGAAATTCTTAAAAATAGACATAAAACAATCAGTAATAGTAGGAAACACACGAATCATTAAAAAATTTAACATGTTATTTTTTGATCATGAGATCTATTATCATACAGAAAATAGACTACTAGAAAGGGAGAAATCAATAACTTTGAATGCTTATTACTCTTGATTTTTGAAAAAAAAAAGAGATTTCTTTCCCCCTCCAGAAGTCAGAAATTCGGCGCAATTTTAGTCTCACGTATTTTTGTTTACACAACTTTTGAACATAATTCTTATTCAATTCCTGAAAATGAAATTTTAATATCTATCTTATCAGGAATAAGGAAATCATAACAACAATGAGACAGTCATATTTTAAAAGTTTGTACTTTTGCTACTGGTAAATAAATATCTTTAATTCTTTTTTGGTTAAAATCCTCTGACTACTTACTTAGCTTTAAATTTACTTTTATCCTTTCTTGAATAAGTCCATCTTACATGTAAATTTTTAATATCTTTTACCTACCAGTATCTCAGTTTCATTTTTTTTTAAACTATCAATTCCTTTTTCATCGTCTTCTTGTAACTATTATATGCAAGTCTTCTTTTTTTTTCATTAAAACTTTTAGGATTTTCTGGACTACGATAATAAACTTAAATAGTATTAGAATCTAAATTTCTATTTTACCTTTCTAGGCGATTAAAATTTTTTTTTGACTATCAATAATAATTTTTTCTTTTCGATTTCCTGATTGATTTTCACTGTCAATAAAACTCTCATGATTCTTGTTTTCCACATACCTAAATTCATCGCAGGACTCAGATTTATTATTAAAAATTTTAATTTCTGCTTTCCCATCATCTTCCAAATTGATGCAAATTTAATTCTTTTCTGGATGATATCAAAATGTTTTGTAATAGTTACTCTGTTATCAATCAAAGTTCTATATCAAACATTTTCATAACCTACAAGAGTTTCTACATCTGCTTTTCTATCCCATAAAGGCCTTTGTTACTGTTCAGTAACACTTACAAATACTCTGCTTCTATGCACTTTTTAATGTCTTGTATGAGGTTTAATACTAGAGAAAAGTTCGTAAGGTGTTTTTAATTTAGCAGCAATTTCAAGTGTCCTGTTTTCTAAATAGGCTACGACAAATATAACTTCTGGCTAAAACCTTTTTTTTTGTATTTTAACATTAATTGATATACATCTAACAATTTTCATTAAACTTATATAATATTTCTTAGCTGGAGCATTCAATTAATAAAGATATGCTGACTACGTATCTCAATCTTTGTCTACCAAATTAAAAAATCTTTTGTAGATATACTCTTTTCTATGGCCAAAGTTTTATTTTCTTATTATTTTGCTCGTTAAATTTAAACTTTAATAATAAACAAAGCACTATGTCTGAAATTTTTATATTTTGAGCTGGTCAGATCTACTCTAGGAGACTGACTGTAATCATCAATCAGCGTAAGAAAATATTTTTTCTCATTTAATCGAATTGTATTGTAAGTGCTATTTGAATTAGTAGAATATATTTCCACAACATTATTTGCCCTATGTCTGTTACACTTAACTAGTATATTAACTTTTAAATTGTACTAGAACATACCAGCTCCCCCAAATAAGTTAGTTTTTCTTTCATTTTCTTGCATTTTTCAAGTAATCCTACTTTTTTGCAAGCTTCCCATCTGCTCCCCCCACCTCTCCTTAACTCTCCTCTAGCTCCCTCCCAGCTGCACCCCAGCTTCCCCATATATAATGTTAATAGATTTGTAAAGTCTTATACATTAACTGTTACAAGTGGTCTTATTTTCACATGCAATTTTATTTGATCACAACAAACAATTTTGTTACAATTATCTTACTTACGATGTTTATTTTGATTACATACTCTAAACTGTCTCTTTAGGTACTCTGCTCTTACATAACTTTTCCCACAATTTTGACAAATATTTTTTTGAACGTTTTTTTCGTGACTTTTCAAAAGTCTCTGTAAGTGATACTATCTTTCGAAACATTTCCCGCATTTAATACACTTGAAATTTTTTCTTCATGTTTTGGCATTTCTTTGTGTAACGTAAATAGTTTTTTTCTGTAATATTATAATGCTACATAGATCACATACAGAGAATTTTTTTTTGTGAACTTTTTTGTGCGAAGATAGACACTCTTGATTTGAAAATTTTGAGTTACATTTGTCACACTGATAAAATTTTGAATCCATGATGATGCATCTAAAAACATATTACAAAAAACGGATTGTTTATGATTACATAAATCTGGGTACTAGACGGTACTGAAATTTGCTTTTTTGATTAAATAGAAAATTTGCAAGAAAGTATAAAAATAGTGATGAACTACAAAATTGTTTTTTTGTTACTCTAAAATTTCATTCCAAACAATATTTTCAATTTCAAATTTGTTTTCTGGTTTAATTTGGATAAAAATTTTTTTTGGGTTTCTACATCTAGACAATGCAACATAAAATTACCCATGAGAAAATAATGATTTTCTAAGGTATAATCCTAAGGCATCAAAACTTTGACCATGAGATGTATGAATAGTCATAGAAAAAGCTAAGGTAAGTGCAAATTGTTTTCTGTACAATTTCAATGGTAGCGAAGGAGATTTGTTTGTATTTAGTGTTATTCCTGAAATAAAGACTTTGTTTCCCTTTTTTTTACCTGTGATTATTTCAGCTTCGATGTTGTACTTGAATAATTTTTTAATTAGTAATCTTGTACCATTGCAAACAATTGCGTTAATTTTTAAATTTAATTCTGTAGAGAAATGAATGTTAATATTATCGTCTAAATTATCAACTCTTTTGTAAGTTGCTTTATCAATACTATAATACTTTACTAATGCTCCAACCATGTTATTAAAATTTTTTTGTTTAAAACATGTTTGTACTCGTATTAATTGTGAGATGTTATTATAGCTTTACTTATAAAAGAATTATTATCATTATTAAAAATTTTAAAACATAGTATATCCTTTGTTTTCCATGTCTGAAGAATTCTAAAAGTTTTAATTGTGCTTTTTCCTATATCCAGTAGCAATGAAAAAAATTTTCTATGAATCAAACGTATATTATTTTTTAAATAAAAAATATTGAACAAAGGCCAAAAATTACAAAATTCTATGGTTTCTTGAACAATACTTATTTCACTTTTTTTTTTTACTACTCGGAGAATTTTATATATACATATATATATGTGTGTGTGTGTGTGTGTATGTTTGTGTGTGTTTATAAATAGTGCCTTATGCGGAGTTTACGTGTTTCTAACGTATAATCAATAACATGGTAGAATTATACAGACGTCCGCATAATTTCACTGCTGTCCTTGTTGTAACGCTTACTTACATGTAATTATTCGCATAAGTCACCTTTTAGTAAATATATAAATAAAGGGCATTCTGTATAGACGTGAGACCCCTCCTCGACAAAAATTGGTGAGCCGTTTCGAGGCGCTTAAGGGCTTCAAATTTAGCTCAATACCTTTGTTTTCAAATGCCGTGTGGCGATCGTTAATAATCCAATATGGCGTACCAATATGGCGACCAGAAGCAAGTGGGAGTATCCTAGAAATCAGGTTTTTTTCATGTTCAGCTCTGGAAAGCTTTTGAAAGACGGGTAAACAGATCAGATACATTTTGATATTATCACTAGACATGACCATGGACTGAACTACAGTATTACAATTTGTATGTTATCTTCTTTACTTGCTAGGTTTACTAGTGGCCCTCGCTCGGTTGTTGCCTTCTTGTATGCAGGCAGTGCACTTACTGGTATTGCGTGCCGTGGACTGAGGTCACTCTCTATTTTTAATGTCTCTATGATTGCTTCTCAGAGAGTTCTTGGATTTAAGCTTGTGATTTTGCACCTGTATGTTAAGTGCAATCCATATGTGAATTGTTTAACTGCTTCTGCCTCCACGCTTTCCTTTAGAACCGGCTTTTGAGTAGGCAGTAAGCTTGGATTCGAATCGTGCAGCATCGTGAGCCTGTTAAACAACCGTTGTACCCTTCCGCCGTAATCTTCCATCGATTCGCGATTTTCCTGTCTGATTATCTTCAATTGTGCCATTCAAGTGTCCAAATAATTTATACTCCCATATCTGTTCGAAAGTTCCCACAAAATTCCTGAACCGTGCCGAATAGAGCCAATCTAGGCACGAAATGCTCAGCTGCTTTTCCCTTTAGTCTGCTTGCAATGGTTCCAAGGAAAAATAATTCATATTCTGGACCGATCATTTGAGCAGTCATTGTTACCATTCTTTCGAATAGCGGCATATTGATTGGGTCACCGTCGAAGAACAGGATGCTATTTGCCATGTGGCTGAGCGTGGGCAGAATGTTTTGTTGTAAATTCTGCGGTCTGCGTGGATGGTTATGATTACCTGTAGCTTGCATATTTTCTGTATATGGGCCCATGGTTGGTGCTATATTATCCCTATCCCTATGTTCATTAAAATCGGTCCAGTTTGTGTAATTATTAATCAACGGTGGTTCTGCTACCATAGACGCGAATCTCTTTATTTTTCCAGGTTCTTTGTTCATATCTCTTAATCCGTCCCACAGCTGTTGAGCATGCAAGTCTCTCGTCCCGGAGTTTCTTGTGCCTTGATATTCGTTACGGGGTGTAACGTGAATCGGCTGCTCTCGTTTCTCTGGCATGCTCCATTGTGTTGATTACATATTTGTTTTGTCTTTTCGAGTTCCACGTATTTCTTCAGTTTTTTTTAAGCTTCGCTCGATGACTTGTTCGCCAGGGAGAGGGTCCATTTCTTTATTTATACGTCCTGTGTTTGCGTTTGTGTCACAAAATATATCCCTTTGATCCCTTATCGTTGGTGACGGATTTCGGCTGGTCTCTGTGTTTGACTCATCTGGCGCGTTCATTTCCTCTGCTCTTTTTAGTTTTGCTTTTATCTTTGAAAATAAACTCATGACAATTGCTTTTGTTTTTTCGTTCAGGGCGTCTAGTTTCTCGCACGCCCCAGCTTCCAGCTCCAATTCCAACATTCGTTCCGTCATATTCTCCTTTTGTTGTTTACTATTGGGCTCTGGCCTGTACAAGTCTGCCGTCATATTATTACTTGGGCCTTCGCTATCACTCTCTGACTCATGGATAATGTCGCGTAGATGAATCATTTTTTCCCTTTTATTTGATTTTTCTTTTTTTCCTCTTTTATATATGTATTTCTATGTGTCGTATCCTCCTTTTTGGTTCTTATAAGGTGTATTTATTCTCCTAGCAACGGGGCTGCGTTTAATTACCTGTGTCGCAGCTTAACAATAATCGGGTGGAGAGAGTAGTGACAGGCGAGATAAGAAAATAAAAGAGCAGCATGCGTCTTTCACTAGCTCTCTTTAATTTTGTTCCCTTTCCTTGTTTAGTGATAAATAGGGAGAAATATTATTTTGGGAATATCTGTAATCTGTTTTTGTTAATAAAAATTATAATAATGAAATTAGTGGTATACATGGGTGAAGGTTATTATTATTATATCATCATTTTCGAATATTTCCTGTAAATGTGGAAGCCTACTTATAAATTCCCTCTGTTTTATGTTTGATATGCCCAAATTTTCCAAATCTGCTGTTGATTTAAGTCTGTTGTCTTGCACGATTTCTCTTCGGGTTCTAAGAGTGAAAAAAAACGCCAAACACGGGGAGCAGACGTAATAATAAATACAAATCTAGAGAAAAAGAAAAAATTTCTACGACCTTATTTTCACCTAATAAGTGCCTTCTCTCTTTTACCCGGGAAGTAAGGTATACAATTAATTTTTTTATAAATGGACTTACGTTCTCGTTGATATGCACACCAGTAGAAATAAAATTTTGAAAATCATCTCTTTTCAGTGCTCGCCACTTGTGTCCTTGATCCTTGATCCTATGATTATCAACAGTTGGTGTCCTAGTCCTGTTTTCCTGCGGGTTAATGTCACCGTCACTTGCAGAATATGACTGCCCCTGTCCTTTTTAATCGGCTTCTTGCCTCCTCAATTTCTAATCGTTGTATTCTCCCGGCACTGCACTATGTGTGCTTCTTGGCGTGCAAAAAAAAAATTTTGACTCTTACCAAACCCCACACTTAGCACCAAAACTGTTACGTGGAAAAACCAAAGGGTAAGGAGGTGCTTCGCGAGAACGATCAAAAACTTGAAACCTTAAAGACTTTTATTTAAGATACTTATTTACAAGGCAAAGACGCACGTGTGTTCCCGATTAATTGCCCGATCTCTGATTCAAGTGTCTATCTAATACGCTTCTTTTTTCCGTTCTTTCTGTCTGTCCGAGTCTTCCCTTCGTTCTCTCTGTCTGTCCGAGTCTTCTCTTCGTTCTTCCTGTCTGTCCGAGTCTTCTCTTCGTTCTCCCTGTCTATCCGAGTCTTCTCTTCGTTCTCCCTGTCTGTCCGAGTCTTCTCTTCGTTCTACCGATTTTAAAGCTTGCCGGGCCTTATATTACCTCGTTCCCCTCCCGTCGGTACTCTCTTGATAAGGTAGCTTCGTGGTCACCAGGGGGAGTTAGTATGATATGCCTAGCATATCGTACGTAACAGGCTAAACTATACTCTAAAAAGCATAATTCACATAAATCTTAGCCTTAACGGTAATAATATGTGGCTTGATATTTTACAATTAATGATAATAACTTAAAGCATTAAACGACGGATACAAAACCAAAAGATGTCACATTAGCTAACAAAACACAAATATTAAAGAAGCTTAAATCACGTTATGAAAAATCAATTTTAATAACAAAGGATACTTAGTCAGTGGTAAATTTTGAATACGCAAGAAATTTAAATATCTCTAATTCATAAATGTATTATCGTTCAAACTTTAAATTTCGTTTGTTTTGAATGTGAGCGCCTTAATTCTAGTATGTGAGTAGGGATTTGTAATAAATGAATAAATTATCAGCAATAAATTTAATAATTTTTTAGTAACAGTCAGAAGATATTATTTGTACCGTTTTTACAGTTTTTAAAGACGAATTAAACTAAGAAAGAGTTTAATTTTAATGATAAATACAAATTATAGATAAAAGAGAATAAGTAGTCCAAAGAAAATTCAAACCTTCTACCCTACTAATAAGATCCTTTCAGATAATAAGTTAATTAACAAAATTAACTAAAAATGACTATTTTATTCCAATAAAAAGCATCACAGCTTTACTTTACCGCTTCTCATAATTAATAAAGCCCACATTTAACACCATAATTTGAAGCTCTAGGAGAAAAAAATATGACAGATGAGTAAAACATAACATCATTTTTCATTTTTTAAGCATGTATCATTAGTCAAAGATGCAATCAAGAAATTTACTGATTGAGGTATAATTAATTAAAACAGCTAACCAAAACAAATCTTGCAAAACATCTGTAGTAGTATGAAAACAATCGATAGTAGGAAACTCATGTTATCTTTTAAAAAGCCTCAAATAACAAGCTGTAAACTGAAGCCTAATTTGATTCAGCGATTCAAGTTGGTTATAATTATACACTCATAATTAATTTCTTAAGTAGAAGTGACATAGAAAATTGTTTGATAAGAGCGATTGTTCTAGTAACTGGTATATCACTCTTAAGGTTTTCATACATGTTTTCGTAATAATTTATTATTTATTGTGAGAATCTCTTAGTTATTAAATAACTGTAGTTAAGAAAGCTGAGGCTCCAACCATGCATAAAGAAGATATAAGAATGAAAAATAGTTTAATCAATGACACATTTTGGATTTTTGATGCGTGCACTACTGAAAAATTTTATCTTAAAACAATAATCAATTGTATATGATTAGTTAAAAAAAAAATTGGTAAGAACTATATCATAAAGTAGTTTAATTAAAAAAAAAACCTTTCCATCTAATGTAATCAAGATTTTGAATACAAACATTTTAAAAACAGTATTTTTCTGAAAAGTTATGATACCCCCATAAAAATACCTTTTAACGAAACAAAAAAGTTTGATAAGGTTGATGTGTTGTTGAGTTAATATTTTGATGTAAGAAGTTGCTGAAGCTTTTATAGGCTAGAAATGAACAGTATACTCTTTCTTATAAATCTGTAGCCTTGAAAAGTACTGAAATCCAAACATAAAAACGGTAGAGCTTTTTTTTGTGCAACATACATTTTTTATTACACTCGTATTATAATACTATTTAGTACTCGTATTTTAACAAAATCAAACAAGATGATATTGACTTTTGACTAGTACTGTATATAAACCTTTTCTTAAATGAATTGAAATAAGAACCCTATATTTTTATATACTTTGGACATAGCAAGGCATTATTGTATTTAATGTAAGATTTGAATGAAGTACCCGTCAAAAATCAATATTATTTAGTTTAATTTTGCTGAAGTACAAGTACTAAACAATATTTTAATATGAGTGTCATACAAAATTTATGTTGGGCAAAAAAAACTGTACCGTTTTCATGTTTGGATTTCAGAACTTTTCAAGGCTACAGCTTTATTAGAAAGAATATAAAATTTATTGCCAGCGTATAAAGGCTTCAGCAATTTCAGACACTTAAATATTAACTCTACAAAACATCAAAATTACCGAAATTTTTTCTTTCATTAGACGGTATTTTAATGGGAATAAGGCATAACGTATTGGCAGAGGTAACTTGGGCGCATTTTGAGAACATCAATTGTATGAGAGTATGCTAAGAAGCAAGGTACAACGAAGAAATCCCACAGGGGTTTGGCGACAGCAGAGACAGCAGAAACCGCAACATCTTACTGGCCACAAACTCATTCGTATTGTTCAAGGAACTACTGGAAATTACTGTACGAAGCATTAGAGAGCTTCGAAGCAGCAATAACAACGTTTAGTGATAGATGTTAGATACTTATCAGTTATATAAATAATTAATACCAAACCTTGTCAAAGTAACCTGTGTATATTGTATTTAAAAGAATTAATTATTTTTAATTGTTAAAATCAAATAATATTTCATCCATATTATTTGAACTAAAGATTTTACATAATTAAACAAAAACAAATAAAGCTCACAAGCTGAACCCTAAGAGGGCCACGAATGATACTAAAATAAATCAGTTAAGATCATACTCTAAATAAGTCTGATCATAACAAATTGGCATCTCTTGTGTAACCTTTACATCTTATTTCTAGGAAAAAACAATATTTAAAAAATATAAATTATGTAATAAAAAAAAATATTACTAAATAAAATTGACAAGAAAAAGTTTAGAGAACTTATCAGGGGATGACCATATTAAACAACAGTTTTTTAATGTTCCACAAGAATTTAATGCGTCTAATTTGTTCATGTGCATAAATAAAGCATCTCAATATATATTTTTTTATGACACATACTTAATTCCTTGAAAAGACTTCTTACTAGTCTTAAAAAGTGGATGAAGCCTGATAACTGCCAATTAATAACTTACAGACCTTCGCAAAGTTATTTCTAGACATAAAAGCAAAGCTCAAAAGAAATTAATAAGTATTACTTTTACATCAATAAATCAGTTAAGAAAACATCTAAAACAACAACTTTCGCTAACCAAAACGTATCATAAGTACATGGTAGCACTTTTAAATACTTTAATGGAACGAAAAAAATCAGTTCAAAATTTTCATTACAGAATAATTTTTCTCACAGAAACTACTCTAACAGTTCTTTTAACTGAATTGAATAATGACAAACTCAAGACGACACAAAAAACATATTTTAAAAAATCAGTACTACAAACATTAATTAATAATGGTTTACCTAACTCGTGTAATATAAGTAAGGCACTTTAAACCTAAAGATATCCACAAAGCTTTTTAAGCTGCTTTACTAACTGAATGCACTTGCCCACTAGTACACAATCAGGGTAGAAACATTTACCAGGCCGTACCCTCCATCTCTACTTCTAAGACTCCTAAATTTTCGGTAGTGAACGTTCCCAACACTCCTGTTGCTTTCTCTGTTCAGTTTAAAAACCAAAAAAAAACGACTTAGGTTCTTATTTACCTTACTACAGACGATTGTACTACACTTATCCTCATACTGAAGAATATCCTTACCATCAACAAGCCTCATTTCAATACCACAATCCATAAAAATATCAAAATTGTTGTCAAGAACATTACAGAGACTCTCTCTAACTCGTCAAAAAACGAGACCGAGACTCACCGTTGGGACGCAACTGCGAGTTTAAATTCTACTATGCGTCTGAAATCCATCATTTCAATGTTCTTTACAGAGCCTTACGAGCAAGAACAATGAGAACATTACCAGCAATTAAGATGAGACTCTCTTACAAGTACCATATGTCATTGGTTACAACGTGTTAAAGATCAGCATAGAAATTAAGATCGTTTACCACAGTTAGAGGAGAAATGTAGAGAGTGCAGTGAGGGGGGGGGAGCAAGCATTTCGCAGCTCTGGCAACTGTTTTTAATGCATTGGTGTACCTATATATAGGCGTCTGACACTTTTTTTATTAAACTGCAAAAGTAACTTGTCAATCTTCCTGAAAATTAAAAATAAGACTAGTATTATGGTATTGCGTCATGCAAAAAAAATTGAAAAAGTTCTACACAGCATTTTTTTATAAATTCTATTTTTATGTGACTCCTTTATAAGGTAACGTCTTAAATTAAAGTTTTTTAACATTCAATATTTAAGAAACGGTGTTGTAAAACAATTTAAATGAACGTCCTTCATTGTTTTAATATAATTAAAATAAAAGAAATATCTCCAAAGCAATATTTGCTTAAGGTTTTGTTACGATGGACTTATTCCATACGGATGCCAACTCTCTTGTTAAAAGATTATAACCGCCAATAAATAATGTACTTCTTTTAAAGGATCTATTTTTTACGTAAGAAAACGGTAGAATCAACAACAGATAAACTACATTAATAGTAAGAAGCAGATCAATTGATCCTACAACTTTTTTTTATCAAGATAATAAAATCAACTCTATAAAATCAATTAAAAAACCGGAAAAACTCTCACGACTGAGAACTCAAAATAATTTTTAAATTAATTCTTAAAAAACTTATTTTTCCATTTCATGACGAAAATTAAATACCCACACCCCCATGCGATACTATTTGTCATAATTTTTAAGAATTTGAAGTTAATAAAAAAAAGTTAAAATTCACCAGCCGAAACAAGAGTAGCTATTAAATAATTAACTAAAACCAAAATTACTGGCTATGCTTATCTCCATAGAGTTAAAACCGTAGCTGGAGTGTATATGGGCCAGGAGGAAGGTAATTGCAGAGAAGGTCACTGTTACACTATAGTTATAAATACAAAATATGAACCAACAAAAACAGAAATCTCTGCACAAGAACTTGAGCCTTTTGATGTCATGGAATCTCAAGACTTTTTTGACTCAGCCTTCACAGAAAACTATTTAAACGACATAAAAAATTGCATTGAGTTTATAATAGATAAAATAAAAAAGTCTTATCATTTAAAAGCTGGTACATCAGAAATAAAAATAGTACAAATCACGCTCTCTTATTTTACATTTAAGGCAACCCAGCTCATAGTACTTTTATAATGACTTATGAAATACCTACGGCAGACAACCTTCCTGTGTATATAAAACAATACCGCTCCCCCTTATAGTTACACCAAGAAATTAAAACTAAAATAAAAAGATTATTAGCAGACAGTATAATCATTCAATTGAGCAGCCCTTATAAAAATCCAATTTGAATAGCACCCAATAAACAAGGACCTGACGAAACAAAAAAATACAGATTAGTCAAAGATTACCGTTAACTAAACAAAAAAATCATTCTAGATGCCTATCTGCTACCAAACATAACTAGAATATTAGAGAAGATTAGAGGCTCTACGAACTTTTCTGTTTTTGTTCTTCACAGTTAATTCTATCAAATAAAAATTGACCAGGCAGATGGACATAAAACTGCTTTTAGCACACCTAACGATCATAATGAATATGTAGGAATGCTGTTTGGACTATACAATGCACCTGCAATATTTTAACGTTTAATAGACGTTATTTTATTAGGATTGCAATACATTTAGTTATTAACATTTTCTAATGACATAACTGTATGTTCTAAGACTTTAAGAAATCATGTAAAAAAAATCACTCATTTCTATGAAAAACTCTCAAAACCAGATTTTAAAATAACAACTTGACAAACGTTAATTGGTAATGCCCCAAGTTATTAGGGATATAAAATAGGTAGCTGTGGAGTCAAACCCTATTTAGAAAAATTAGAAGCCATTGAAAAATTTTTGAAACCAAAAAATTAAACGAATGTTCGACAATTTTCAGGATTAGTAAACTATTACCGTCATTTTGTGGGAAATTTTTTAGAAATAGCAGAACCGTTATTATCCTTGTTAAGAAAAAAAAAGAAACTTTAGTGAAGAGATACTTAGCAAAAAAGTTCCAAAGAGTTAGGAAAAATATTAGGCAAAGCACCTCTGGTAGCTTGCATTAGTTTAATTAGCCACTTATATTTAGAACGGACGCATTGTATATAGCTACTGGAGCCGTATTAAATCAAGAAGAGCCAGGAAAAGATTACCCCATTGTTTACATATTGAAAATACTAAACAATGCTAAAAAGAATGCTTTCTTTAACGGAAAAAGAATGCCCGGCAGTAATTGTAGCAGTCCAATTTTTTTGTTATAACTTATACGGCAGATCTCCGGTTTACGGAGATCTTGAGCCACTATCTTTGATTTAGTCTACCAAGAATTATACAAGTAGTCTGAGTAGATGGAGAGCTAGACTTTAAATGCATAGCTATTATTTTAAATACAAACCTGGTAAACTTAATACTGATACAAACACTGTATCAACATCTAGTAGAATTGAATAGAGACAAAAGTAATAAGAGTAGTTCTTTGGATAAAGAAATACTATTAACAGCTCGTTTGTAAGCTGTAAGACTTAAACAAACTAGAACTTCTATAGCTCTCCAAAACATGACAAAAACCAATCAATACCATTCCAAAAAAATTAAAAACTCAGCACTTAGAGTGAGAAAAAATTAACTTACAGATACACTGTTGAAATACCTAAGATTATAAAAGGTGGACAAGGTTAATTCAATGCACCTACAATAGTGAAATGATTGTAAGCATGATAAGAACAAAAACATTAAAAGCTCAATTAAAAGAGTCGTCGTCCAAACCTGACACTGCATCTACTTCTCAGTTAAGTAATCTACAATCTGACGAGCCCATACCATTAAAAGAATGATCATTTATGCCAAGTTTAATAAATGCACTTACAAAAGAGAGTTTTTAGAATATAATGGAAAATTCTAGTGATAAAAACGTAAAAATTAGTGAAATTAAAGAAATAATCAAAACCATGTAGAAATCTTACTTATACAAACAAATATTCCAACCAAACCCGGTACATTCCGAGCCGATCACGTTAGACACAAATCTGTAATATCTTAACGAGACGAAGACTCTTCTTCTTCTCAGAAAGAAGTTTTAAATTAAGCTTCCATGAAACTTAAATTTTGATTAACTTTTTGACACTCTGTACAAAACTATGCTAACCATACAAAAGAATTGAAAAACACCTACCTAATTTAGGAATAAATACTAACAGTATGTAAGATTGCGACAAAGAAAGATTTATTGGAGAATGAAATAAGAACTTATTATAGTAGATTAATTATGATAAAAGAAAAAAAAATTAAATGAGGTCTTAGAAAAATACAACTTTCACCTACATTCACTATTAAACAACAGGATACCAGTAACTATAATTTAAAAAAAATAAACTCAATTTCATTGCCCCTTCAAAATTAAATCTCTTCTACTATAGTCAATGTATAGATTAATAAAACAATAACTGAATTTATTGCAAACAGAAATTTAGTAAGAGAAAAATCTCCAATAAAACTACACAGAAATGGTCCTATCAAAAATATATTACAAACCTCTAATGAAAAACTGTATGGAAGACGTTTATTACCTATTGAACTAAATAGTAGTGAGGAGAAAGACGACAACATTTTTTTTTTTTTTTTATCAAAAAACGCAGAAAAAAAGACTGATTATGATACCAAAGAAACTTTTAATCAAAATATTTTATTGTAAACAAACCATACAGCAGCGTTAGAACCGAGAAAAATTGGAGCTCGTCTCGTAGCAAAAGGTAACCATAAATTGAAGCTGTAAGGATAGTTACATCCATTTGAAATCAGAAACTGTAGATTTGAAATCTATAAGTAATTAACTACTTTTAGACATAGGGATTGTATTAAAAGAAAAGATTTTGTTTGTTGGACTGAAATAAGAAGACATTGAATTTCTACGAAATTGGAGCTACTACATATTTTTCCTAGTCGTGAGTGGAAACCTTACTGACAAAATAAAACCTAGCATTTTACAAATATACTTAAAAAATTTTAGAAATGCTGTATCAGTAAAAAAATCAACACTGCTTGTATTTCTAGGAAAAATGAGCTCACTGATAATGTTTCTAGAGAAAAAATGCCGCCATCAAATTTATACGAAGAATCACGTTACCTTCCACTTACAGTAAGAACTTGTTTTGGTGCATGTTCTCATATTACCCTAGGTGACAGAAAGAAAGAATTAGTTGAATGTCATACTTGCTTATTCAGAGGTCATTGAGCAATAGTCAAAAGATGTATACAAACCAGAGAAAAACATTATTAAAATAAAATTCGCACTACCAGTACCAAGTACATACAAAAATGGAAAATTTTTCAGAAACAAAAATACGTCTTCACAAATACCAGAGAACCTATGGTTATCAGCGTCATACCATCACAAAAATTTTACAAAGTTTTTATAGATACAGTCTGCCCTTTTCCAAAAAGTACATCCGGAAATAAGCAAATTGAAGCAATGCAGTTCTTACTTACCAAGGTTTTTATTGCAGCTCCTGTTTCCTATATACAGGCAATAACTATTGCTGATGAGTTATCAAGATATTTTCTTTTAATTTTCGACATTTCTAGAGCTATTTTCAGTGACAGATCAAAAAGTTTTATTAATTAAGTATTGATAGAAGCATCAATAATTTATGGATTCTATTGAGCTCTACTAGTGCAAATCACCCATAATTGAATGATTCGTTAGAAAGAAGCCACTCTATGTTAAACGATTCCCTGGCTAAAAAAAAAGTAACCGGGATAAAACGGTTCCCTTTGCAATACATGAGTATAACATTTCAGTTTATTCAGCAACAGGCTTTAAACCTTTTGAACTTGTTTTTGGCAGGCAGGCACGTTCCCCTTATTCACTTACATATATATTTTAACTAGAAACATACAGCTTGTATGCTTGTGACCATTTCCACTGTTTACGTAGAATCTAAAAAATAGCTTGAAATAGATTATCGTATCAAAGCAAAATATGAAACTGCATGATGACAACAAGTCGAAGCCACAGAACTTAAAAGTTGGAATAACAGTGTATGTGCTTAATGAACCTCAGAAAGAAAGATTGGATAGATTTTATAACGGAATTTGCAGAGTGATAGAAATCGATAGTATTTATAACGTCATATTTAAATCAGAAAATGGAAGAATTACTAACAAACATAATCTTAAAGTGAAACGCTGTTACCTATAAAAAAATTAAATTATATAANATATGTTGATTAAAAACATTGTCCTTCTGCTTCTGCTAACGCTAAGACCTAGTATTATAAAAAGCAAAGAAGAGACCAAATTGAACTATACAATAAGAATCTAGATACTGAAGACTTTAAACTGTTTTTTGCACCTGAAATACAAATACATAGTTAAAAAACAAAGTTCAAAAATATTGTAAGAGTTATTCCTAGCCACATCATAATGAGATAAGCACTACTAGGAATCGTGTGGTGGATTTCGAAAGATTTATTAAAATCCATACATCCACATCATCAAGATAAAATAAATATGGATATAAATAATCTTTTTATCTTCACACAAACAATATTATTCTGAAAAGTAAAACAAAGATAATAGTATAAAAATTGAGTTTAAAACTGGAGTACAAGAATGGACTAACGAAATACAAATAATGTGCGGAAATAATCTTGTAACCACACTATCAACTCAAATTAAATTACAAGGTACGAAAGCACTAACGATCAACAGTAACTAAATTGCTTCTGCTTCTGGTTGTACCCTGTATGAAGTAATAACACTGGAATCAATGATATGAACATAACTGATAACAAAAAAAAACCTAAATAGATGCATGGGCAAAATTAAATAACGCAACAGTGCTAACAAAAATAGGAGATATTTTAAAAGATATTGAAATAGAAAAACAAGTTAATCATCGAAATGAAGCCATTATTTTTGGAAACCTAATAGTAAATTTGATTGTTACAATAGTCATTGCTTTAATTTTATGAAGATGTATTTAAAAATTTGAAAAAAAGTTTACTTATAAACAATATTATGACTTGTATATAAAGCTTAATTGAGTAAATCAAATAAGCCTCAAATTTTTTTAAAGTAACATAATACTCACAAAAAGAAAGAAAAATTGTAAAAAATCCAGCACTACTAACTCCCGACAGAACGACAGACGATTAATTGTCGGTACAAGGTCACTAATAATGCATTTATGTTAAAAAAAGAAATCTAGTTTTTTACTACAACTTGTATGTATAGCTTAATTAAGTAGATTGAATGAGCCTCAAATTCTTATAGTACAGCATACTACTATTAAGAAAAAGTACGAAAAATTGTTAAAAATCCAGCACTTCTAATTCTTGGGAGAACAGATGATGAATTGGTGGTACAAGGTCACTAATAATGCATTAAAGATCTGACCAAATACAGTATCGAAACACTATAGTCAAGAATATTACATCAAATTCTATATACATATCGATTTCTATGTATACATCGATTTTTATAAAAAAAAAGAAAGCAAAAAAAAATTACTTACGTATTCGGTAATTCAATATGTTATTATTATAACATTTAGTTTTTAGAACTACTTCGAATATCTGATTACGAGCCAAGAAAATCAGGAATAAAATTAGGAACGAAGAACTCAATCACTTCGCTGCTCTCCTCTTCCTTTACTTTCTCTTTGGTAGTGCACGAACTATAACCTTACAGTATTAGCTAACGGTATCACCGCTGTATTCAGTGCCTGTCACTAAAAAGCTTTCAACTAAACGTTTAATTTAATACTTTAGTCATTGAACTTACATAACACAAATATATATATATATA
>NW_019382040.1:981728-1011506 GCF_000648655.2 Copidosoma floridanum
TATATATATATATACACAAATATGCATATGTATATATTTAAAAAAACAAACAGTGTAATTAATACATGATGCAAGCAAATTTTTTTTAACACGTTGATATCAACACTACTTTACGATAAAAACAGAAGTGCCAACTGATTAATCAATTATTTTTACAACAAAGAAAAAAAAGAGAGTTGATATCTTAAACGAACAATTATTGTAATAATTTGTCTCATAAACTCATGTAAATTTTCTCATGATCCGTAGTTGGCAAGGTGGCGACACTCTACGAAGAAGACTGTTACATCCCAATTTAATACGGACAAATCATATTTTAAGCAACAATGCAATGCATCCATAAAGTTCATACGAAGCATATTGTTAATATGCAGCAAGCTCATTTGACAAGTCAAGCTCGTACATCTTTAATATGCGTGTGTGTGTATTCACTTTAAGGTAAATGTTTCAGACTATGCTGGCATATATTACGGCCAGCCTTGTCGTAAGAATACATGAGTGTATGGAAATTTTACATTACGTGTATAAATGGATAAATCGTATTATATGTATCAATAAATAGTTTACTTTTACAATGATTGTCCATTTCTAATAATGTACACCAATTCAAAAATTGTAATTAACACATTATTTCGTTGTACTCGAAACCAATTGTAAGATCCTCAAAGAATAAATTGCAAAATTAGTAAATTCATTTGTCACACTTAAATTTGAATTTGGCGTTCTATTATTGCTGATGGGAGATTTTATTATCAATGATCCAAAAAACTTAATCGCACTTGTCAGAAAAATTCTGTTGGTACTGTTGTATTTTTATTTCCAAATACATAAAATCATAACATGAAACATTATCGTGCAAGCCTTTTATTTTGCTATCACCACAGTCTGCAAGAATATCGCTCATTGGTTGACCTAATTTTGTCTACGGTCTCTGTTACTCGCTTTGACGCTACAATAAAGAACCAATAAAAAGAATAATCGCTTTTTTTACATACGTCACCTGTCTTTAAAAATTATAGTTGACTTTTGACTCCCACAAATCATAAGTACCTTATGCACACAAGGCATGACGTATTGGCTAAGGCAACTCGGACACATTTTAAGAACACCAATTGTATCAGAGTACGTTAAAAAGACAAGTGCAATAAAGGAACTCCACAAAAAGGCATTTGGCGATAGCATATAAAGCAGAAACCGCAACATCTTACTGGCAACGAACTCATTCGTATAGTTTAAGAAATCACTAAAAATAACTGTACGGGGCATTAAGGAACTTCGAAGCAGCAGTAATAACAATCAGTGATAGATTTAATTTATTTATCAGTAATATAATTAACAATGAACCTTTTTACAGTGATCCAAGTTGATTAAAAAAAATTACAAGAGTATTTAAAAAAATTGTTTATTTTCTATTGTTATGATAAGAAATACATAAAGATTTAACTTCAATCAAAAGAGTAAACAAAGCTCACAAGATTAACTCTAAGGGACTTATGAATAATTTTTTTATAAAGCAGTTAAGACCATACTTGACCTCTCTCTCTTTCTCTCTCCCTTGCGCTTAATATTTACTTACTCTCTGCTCTCTGGCTTCACGTACTCTCTTCTACTATTCGCGCTCAGTGGTCTCACACCCACTAAACTCATCAATTGCGTCAGTCCCCCAACTCATCGTTTGGTAGGTCAACTAGTTATCTTTTAACCTAACTACTCTGTCTCTACGTTATCCACCAATCTCTCTCATTCGTGTCGCCGCCATGGCACTTACAAAAATCTCCATACGCACTCTTCATACTACCTTGACCCATTGGCCCTTCGTGCCTCGTCCTTTCTTCTTCTTATAAAAAATTTGCTACAACAGAGCACACGGAAAAGGCTATATACATCAGCATGATTATCTAGTTTCAGAGCAGGGGCCTCGCCTGTGGCGTGGCAAACAAAATTGCAAAGCAAATTTTGCCACGTCACAATACTTAAACTTGTTCCACTAAATAAGGGTATCTATAGATGATGTCGTTCATTAAGTAATGAAATGTAGTTGGCTATCTTCTCACATCTCCTTTTTTTCTTCTTCTGCCATTTCTCCCGCCCTTATTTTTTCTCTCATCACATTTCCCTTTTTTTCCAATCTCATCATCTCAAGAGATAATGATATATCCCCAATGTAGCATATCTGTGTTATTTAAGAGAATGTGACGCTTATTATTTTGTGGACTGACAATCTTTTTACTGCTTCTTTGTATTAGATGATTTGTTACCTTGAGTAGATATTGGTTTACTGGCACTTAACTAATGACTTATCGTAATGACAGTCCCAGTAGTTTTCAAAAATAGTTTTAATATTTTCAACAGCTATTTTGACACCGTTTGCCTTAATTTTTAGCTTTTTGCTTTGGATACGGGTGTATTACATCTTGCTTTATTATTCTATAAATTCGATTATGATATTACCACAGCAGTTATAAGCTCAATGACTTTCTTGTTTAAAAAGAGAAGATTAGTCTAATGTATTAGGTCTCTTGATGTGTTGTTCTATATTATCATACAAATTTTGATCTTAAATCTTATGCATCAAGCTGACAGTGTCAGTGTACAACATCTTACGTTTGTCAAAACGCTTATTTATATACCAATGGTTGAAGCCGTTATATTGAATTCACATATTGTGCATCCACGCTTCAATGGGAGTTTTTATCTCTTCAACCGGCGGAAAAGTGCCACTCAAACCATTGTATTACGGCCTATGTAATTAAATTTATCTCTTTCTCTGTCACTCTCTCCCTCTCTCTCTATTCTTTTGTCTGACTTGATTTAAAAAAAATATTCATTTAATGGTTAATTTGACTGTATATTTTAACCGAATGCGTTTTACGGTGCATCTCTTGAAAAGTGATGTGACGATTAGAATGAAAGCAACAAATGGCCAAAGCTACCAAGACCCTTCATAGGTAAGAGTATGTTAAAGTCGTGAAAATAAATAACAAGTTAGCGTTATTATTGATCGTATTCTGAAGGTATAACAAACAGGATGGAGATGAGATTAAAGCTCACACACGCATGTGATACAAGTGTATTGAAAAACCAGATGTTCAGTTTTGAAAATCTTTACTGGATATGACTTAGAGCCTAGTACAGAGTTGCAGACAATTATATCACTTCTGTCGATGTGATCTCCCTCAGCTCTTTTTTCCTTGGGTCCTCGATCGTCAGTGTGTCAGCCCGCGAGCGGCTTGGCAGCTCCGCAGGAGCAGTACGAGCGCAGAACGAAGGAGGGCGCACGTGCCGTCATCTTGTTGGACGTTGTTCGCGGGAAACGAGCTGAACAATCTGCCTGCATCGCTCCTGGAGCGACATACTAATCGCCACCCACCAAGGTGGGTCGGCCTTCTCGACCATCAGGGGGTGGCGTTGGTGGACCGAGGTTCGCTACGGGGAGCAAGGCCAGTTTGACAATCGGTCGCACGTACTCGCCAGTCGCTGTCTTCACGGTGACCACGCGCACCAATCCATCAGGACCAGGCTGGGCACGAATGATGCGACCTTGTGGCCAACGACCGCTCGATTGGAGGAGGGTGGCGTTCAGTAGGATGACAAAGTCGCCGACGGCAAAACTTTGGCGAGCAACGGTCCACTTCAGCCTCTGCTGGAGTGTATTAAGGTACTCTTGGCTCCAGCGTGACCAGAACTAAGCCCGAATGGCTCTCACAAGGTCCCAATGCAAGAGAGCGTCCAAGTTCTCAGTGGGAGGCCTGGGCTGGATGATGGAATCGAGTAGGGCTCCAACAAGGAAGTGGCCTGGTGTAAGTACCTTGAGGTCGGAAGGGTCGCCGGAGAGCGGTCTCAAGGGCCTTCCGTTGAGCACCATCTCAATCCCAACTAGTACGGTGGAGAATTCCTCGTAGGTCAGATGACGGAAGCCCATTATGCATCGGAGGTGGCCTTTGACTGACTTGACGGCGGCTTCCTAGAGTTCGCCGAAATGTTGAGCTCCGGGGGGGATGAAGTGCCAAGCAATACCTTGCGAACCGAGAGAGTCGGCAACGAGGTCCCAGTCGATCTCTGCAATTTGTAACGCCTCGCGCAGCTCCAGATCAGCACGGCGAAAGCAAGTGGCATTGTCACTCCAGAGTTCAGAGGGTCGACCGCGATGACCGGTGAACCGAGCGAAAGCGCCCAGGAAGGCGGCTGTAGAGAGATCACCGACGAGCTCGAGGTGTAGGGCCTTTGTCATCTTGCACACCAAAACGACGATGTAACCCTTCGTAGTGCGTATGCCTCGTCCTTTTGACGCAAGTACTGAAAAAGGCCCGGCGTAGTCGACACCTGTGCGGCCAAAAGCGCGGGAAGGTGTGACTCGTGAAGCTGGTATCGTGGAGCATCATCTGGTTCGTGGAGCGAGCCTGGAGTCGGGAGCATACGACGCACCGCCGCAATTGAGCCTTAATTCTGCGTGGGCCACCAAGAATCCATGCGCGCTGGGCCGCGTAGGCGCTAGTGACCCTGTATCCACCGTAAAGAGCTCGAGTATGGGCTCAAGAAAGGATCAGCGAGGTGAGCGATGAGGCTTCGCTAAGGATCGGTGGATGCCGCTCTTCGTAAGGTAGTGAGGAGAAACCCAGCCTCTTGCCGACACGCAGAACGCCGTTAGTGTCGAGGAAAGCCGCAAGAGAAGGCAAAGGGTTCCCTTTTGGCAATCGCTCGCCATTCTGCAAACGCGCGCGCTCTTCGCCGAACGTTTTCGATTTGCTCAAACGGACGCAGGCCAGGAAGGCATCTTGAAGCTCGGTGGGGGTCAGTGGTGAGAGCACCGGCAGGACAGGTGGGCGACGCAACTGGCGCCAGACCCACTGACGAGTGTGCACGAGAACAACGAGTAGAGTGTGAAGCTTGGAATATCGCTCAAGTATGCTCGGCTTAGCCAGATGGGTGGCGTAGCAGGCCAACGGCAGGGGTGTCGACTCTTGAAGTGCTTCCTGGGGCTAGGCTTGGTCGTTGTCGGCGAGCCATGGCGGACCGTCCCACCACAGAAGTTGTTGTCTGAGACTGGCGCAGCTTCATGCGAGTGAGGAGGATGTGGCAGCGGAGAGAACCTTCCGCGGCCTGGAGTCGAGAGTACAGGACAGTAGCCATCGCGCGGTGGCTGGCATCGGAAAATACGTGCAGGTGAATGTCCGCTGACGCGACCGTTCCGATCCAACGAGGCAGGGATAGACCGGAGATGGCTTGGAGCTCGGCGGCAAAGGCAGTCCACCTTTGAATCATGGACGACGGAGCAGACTCATCCCAGTCCAGGTTGGCTCGCCATGAGTCTTGCAGCAGCAGTTTGGCATTCAGCACGATCGGCTCAAGCCAACGGCATGGATCAAACATGCCCGCGAGCGCTGCAAGCATGGTCCTCTTGGTGGTTTGGTGCTGTATGAGGGGAGGTGTTAGCAGAAAGCAATCTGACGGTGGGTCCCAGCTCACACCGAGCTCACTAACGAGACCTTCAGCGCCAAGCTGATACCAAGTGGGCCACAGGCGCACGTCGTCGGGGAGGTCGTCCTGCAGCTTGGGCACATTGGCTACCCACTTGAGCAGAGAAAACCCTTTGGCTTGCAGAAGTTCGATTAGCTGTTCACGAATATGCCGAGCCATGGCGATGTCATCGGCACCAGAAAGTATGCCATCGACGTAGCAGTCGTTTATCACCATGGGAACTGCCTCGGGCAAACGGTGTCCTTCGTCTTCGCACAGCTTCTGCACAGTGCGCAAGGAGAGGTACGGTGAGCACAAAGCGCCGTAGGTGACTGTTAACAGCTGGTAGTGCGTGGGCAGTTGGTTTGGATCAGGGCTCTACAAGATACGCTGTAGGTCGACGTCACGCTTGTCAATCCAGATCTGATAAAACATCATGCGGAGCACGCTGGAGAGCGCTGTCTGCAGCCTAGGGCCCGCGAAGAGGACGTCGTTTAAGCTGTAGCCGCTCGACGTCGGTATCGAGGCGTTGAACACGTCGCGAAGCCTGCGACCCTTATCGCTGCTCTGCCAGATGCCGTGATGTTGAATATAGTGCACTGGTCGGGGCGATGCCGTGCGCAGATCGTCAGACAGTGGCCTCATGTGGCCCAGAGCAATATACTCTGCCAAAAATTGCGCATACTGAGCACCCATCGATGGGGTCTGCTGAAAGCGACGATGCAATGAGTGAAGGGCCATCGTGGCACTCTGCAGGCTGTTGCCGAGCAGCCGCGCACTGTCGCTCTTCAATGGCAGACGAACTACATAGCTGCCATCCAAAGCACGATGGTGATCGAAGAAAATGCGCTCGCACTCAATGTCCTCTGGAGCGCGGCGGCTGACTTGCGATACTTCCTCGAGCTCCCAAAAGCACTGCAGCAGCGCAGCTAGCTCGCGATGCCAAGACGGTGCTTCGTCCATGTGCAGTGTTGAGCCAACAGTAAAAGCTGCCGGCTGCAGGCCAGGAGCACGGCCGACGAGGGTCCAGCCAAAGATCGTGTGCTGACCGATAATGTCACCCCACCGGACAGACTCTGCCCTCAATATGCAGCTGTAGACGTTGACACCGAGGAGCAGGTCCACACGACTAGGTGTACCGAATGCGGGGTCGGCCAGAGGCTGAAGATCAAGCCACTGCTCGGCCACGGATAGGTGCAAAGGAGTGGACGGCGATACGAGCCTGAGCTAAGGTAAGCAGAGTGCCGCCAAGGTGATTAGCGGCACATCTCTGCCCGGGTCGATGTGCAGATGGGCCCGAGTTCTCGAGCGGACGACCAACTCACCTCCTACTCCGAAAATGCTCGCATTGGTGTGCTCTAGCGTGGTGTTGAGCCGTCGCACCAGGTTCGCAGAGACGATCGTGACCTCAGAGCACGAATCGAGGAGGGCTCGGACTGTCGCGCGCCGGCCGGACGGCCCATTTAGCTGGACGAGAGCGGTTGGTAGCACGGCGAGTCAGGAAGAGGGCGACGGGCCCAGGTCGTCGGCACGAGTTGCACCGACGGGGTCGGCCTTCGGCCGTTTTGGTGATAGCAGACCGTCAGATGGGTCCGATGGCCATCGACGGCTGCTGTCGTGAATCAGGCTGTGGTGCTGTTCTCGGCAGTGCTGACAAACAGATCGGGAGGGGCAGAACTTCAACAGGTGGCGCGTTTGGAGGCAATTAAAACATAGTCAGGCTTGGTAGACCAGGTCTCGCCGAGCGTGCTTGTCGAGGCCTTGGAATCGAGCGCAGTGCCCCAGGTAATGGGTTTCGCTGCAGGACGGGCCCGGAGGCATAGCTGCGTCGGTTGCGAGGGAGCGATAGTGCCGCCCAGAAAATGATGGAGCTGGTGGACGAATGTTAGGCGTGCTCGCTGGCCACGCTGGGCGAGATGCCTCAATGGAGCTGAGAGCGCGGCACTGTCAGTGAAGAAAGTTCGTCATGGCAGTGAAAGTCGCAGTCTCAATCCCAGCCCTTGTGTCGGCACCCTCGAGCCACTCGAGCTTGTCCTCCCAGGCACGCCGGGTAGTTGGGTCCATGCTGGTCATGGCACAAGAGATCAGCCAGTCATTCCACTGGAGGACAGGACGGTCCAAAGCTTGCAACTGGTACCGGTGGCGACCCAGCGTATCAAGAAGGCTCCGCAGACCTCTGGCCGACTCGTCCCTTAAAGGCCTGATGTTGCGTAGCGCCGTTAGATGATTGTGTACTAGGAGACGGTGGTGTTCAAACCGTGCCTCGAGTGCGGCCCAAGCGGTCGAGTAGTTGGCGCCAACGATCTGGATCGCGTCGAGGGCTGTTTTGGCATCTCCCTCCACGAGAGACTTTAAGCAAAACAGTCGCTCGACATCGGTGAGCTGTTGATAGTTATGCACTAGCACTTGAAAGAGATCCCGGAAGCTCTTCCAGTCTTCTCTTTTCCCGGAGAAGGTGGGAATACTAATTCGGGGAAGATGGGGTCCACAACTCGATGTAGCGCGCCCGGAGCCCGCTCCACCGTTGCCAGGGGGTGGTGCGAGGGTGCTCCTCGCATTGTAGAGGTGGGCGCGTGACTCTATGTACTCAGCCTCCGATGTCAAGTACATTTGGGTTAGTGACTCCTGATTCTTGGGAGGAGGCGTCTCGATGAGCCTCAGATGATTGGCCTGAAAGTCGCTCCAGTAGCCATCCAGCAACTCAAGCCTCACTTCAACGAGGCTGGTGGTCCAGGCCAAGGGCTCAGTTTGCGGCCAGCGCGAAACGAGCGATGACGTCTGCCAGAGCTCATTGGGCGCCAAATAGGTTAGCCCAGCCTTTTTCAGACCTAAAAGAGCAATCATGAGCTTGACGGTTGCATGAAGCTGCTATTGCTGTCGGGCCGAGCCTGGCTTTGTCCTCACTTCCACAAGTTAACACGTATGTGTGCGGTTATACGACGGGGAGAGGAAGAGAGAGCGAGAAAGAAAGAGACTCACACCTTACGTACACACACACACGCACACACGCACAACGCACCCACATGTCTATGCAGGCGCGTAGACGCTTGTGTGCATTACGCATTAAAAAAGAGAGGTTAAATGCTAACCTTGATAAACCGCCCGTAATGCGTTTGCTTTAGTCATGAAAAGGTATAGGTATACCCGTAAGGAAGGCAGTGTGGCCGCCGCTAGTGACGAAATAACCACTACTAGTGACACGGCTGTATGTTTGCCGTGGCCGTATGTATGACAAGCGCTGGACCACGGGCTATGCCGTGGCCATGGCAGCCTTGTATTCAACTTGTGACGCGGATGCTCGTGAGGCACGCGTTAATGGCAGCATGATCTTGTTGTGGCCATGATCAGGCAATTCAAGCCGGAACGTGGGCATGATGGCGGCCGCGATGGCTTAATACAACCAACACTTTGACATCAGTAATAGTATACTCACATTATGTTGTGTGCTGAATGCTCTCCTTGGTTTACACCTGCTCTACAAATGGTTGCTGTTTGTTTCTCACACACTCGGAATTCGGCTCGAAGGACCAATGTTAAGTTTTAAAAATCCTTACTGGATATGACTTAGCGCCTAGTACAGAGTTGCAGACAATTATATCACTTCTGTCGATGTGATCTCCCTCAGATCTTTCTTCCTTGGGTCCTCGATCGTCAGTGTGTCAGCCCGCGCGTGGCTCGGCAGCTCCGCAGGAGCAGTACGCGCGCAGAACGAAGGAGGGCACGCGTGCCATAATCTTGTCGGACGTTGATCGCGGGAAACGAGCTGAACACCAGATTAATCCATTATTTTCAACCCAATTCGTCATTGAACTGATAAACAATACATGCTACATGCTACATGGTAACATCACGATGGGATTTATGGGATAACGAAGCAAGATATGTTCCATTCATATTCAGAGCAAAAAACCAATTGTTAGGGAAAAGGATGTCTAAAAAACTGTTGTAAAAATCAAAATTATTTTTCAAAACTACTAAGACTGTCTTTGAAATAAATTCTTAGTTATGTGCCAGGAAACTATATCTTATTTATGTAACAAATCGTTAGATGCAGAGCAACCATAGAAAATAGCTAATAGTTCACAAGATTACAAACATTACATCCTCCTAGATAACACATATACGCTTCTATCGGGATAAATCTTTCGAGAAAATGATGTCGGAAAATGAAATAAGAGAAATGTCAGGAGAAAGAAAATAGAGATAGAAGAAGTGGTAGAAAAAAAAGAAAAGGAGGTAAGAGAAAAACTCCTTTTTTTAGTCAACTATATTTAATCGCTGACAAGCGTCATCTTTTACATATTTTCTTATGTAGAAGCATGAGTTTGTATACAATGACGTATTTAAGCTTCAAACACCAATAAAGAGAAAAAAATGGGTAAGGTCAATAAAAAAAAGGAGAAAGTAAATAAGTATTTAAAAATTTCCTTAATTCTTTTATTTCATTAAAACGCAAACTAATAGGTACTCGACCTTGATAAAATAAAGTTTATAATTACAGCACTGTCATCATTACCTATTTTATGTTCAATTAATGAAAATTATTTATATTTGAAAAGACATACCTATTAGACTATGCATACATATATAACCTTAATTTTCTTGATTATAAGTTATCATTCTAACGAGATCAGCCAGCTATGTTTTATCTAGCCCTTATTTCATCTTCCCAAAGTAAGGAGTTACGTCAAGCTTGTTTGTGAAACTTTTTCACTTTAATTTGTTTTTCATGATTCATCGTTATTCCTGCCTAGTAATTAAATATAATATGTTGAAAATATTTCATAGCTTTATTTTGACCAAAAAATAAAATTTTTTTCTTGATTTAGACTTCTAGAATTATATTTAAAATCCCCCGACAAGACCTCTTTTATAGTAGTGATTTTTTCTTCCAAGCTTACAATGTCACTTATAAATAAGTTTCTCTTTATGTTTAACAATAAAATTTTTAAAATGTGCTTATCTATAACACCTTCATTCCTTGTTTGGAATAAATGATATTTATACCATCATTAGGCTTAGCAGCAGCTTAAATATTGCACAATTTTCTTCTTTTGTCAGTCTTACTGTCCAACTAAAATTTATTATATCTTATACCAGGAGATCCTCAGTTACTGTCTTCAGTCTCACCTAGTTTACCTCTGAATAGGTTAACGCATATTCAAATACTTATATAAATGTATAAATATTTCAGCAGAAAAACCCTGCATTGTGTAACTCTTTGATGATTTATAGTATCTTATTAGTACGGCTTTAGTTTCCTGTTAATTTTTCAGACATATGTAGTCCAAGAAAGTAAACTTGTTGTTAAAGATTACTAAAGTGTGCATAACTTATTTGCTGTAGTATGTTATTCCCCGTTGAAGATATTTTACAAAAAAAAAAAAAAAAAAAAATAGACTCACTATATAAAACAGCATTGTGTGTTGACATATAGTGGGAAACTTGGTCAGTTACAAATTTTACATCTGTTTCTGACGCTCTTAGAACAAATGTCTTCTTATTAAAAGCATACGTAGCCAGAATCTATACAGTTTTATTTATCAAGTAAAAATCTATAAAAAGTATAAGAAAAATTTTCATGCTGACAACGACCGTAAATTTTTTATGCTATAAAATAATCGTTGCCCCTTAAAGGCCGTTAATCAACAGTTTTACTTGTTAAAACTATGAACAGGCCTATTTTTTATAGCTGTTAAGATTTAAAGCTCACGAAAAATAAATAATTTAAAAAATTTTCTTCTCTTATCTCACAACTTTATTACCACAGCAACAAAGTCCTGAAGTCTAATCTCTACTTTTTTCTATCGCCACAGAAATACAAATACATGTTCTAATTATTTGAAAATCAGGAAAATTAAACAGATCAGTATGAGGGTTACAATAAAAAGCTGATCCATCACTTAATGAATTATTTACTCATTAATTATGATGCTTCTTCAACCTCGATAAATGTTCAGCATTATTTTCTTGACATCCAAAACTGTATTTATTAGAATCATTTAAAGTTTCTCTTCCAATCGGACTTTTTGCCACTTTTAGTATAGTTGAAAATTTTGTGAGCCCTAAAGGCTATTTTTTTAAACTTTATGAGGTTATTATATATTTGGTGCAAAGATATCTCGACAATTTATAACCCTGGAAAGGACCAGTGAGCTTTTTAAGTAAACTCTTTCTTGATTAAGGTTTTCAGCAACGTAATTACCTCTATACTTTTGGGTGGTCTTCTCTGGCCTGCTACTGCACATAAAGCAACCTCTTTTGTAGGTTTTTGTAGCACCACACTGATCAGGGGAAAAACTGCAACGTTTAGAACTTTGGATCTAGTTGTAGATCTCTTTCTCAATGTTTTCTAGTATAATGTCGAAGATGTGGGTGTCTAATGCACCTTGTTTTTTTTCAGACTTATTTGTTTTGGTGTTTTAAAGTGTAAGTATTGGTTCGTGATGCTTGCTTGTTAGAGACTGTTCCGTTGGCTCAGATTTACTTTTCCTTCATAGATGCTAGGCTCTCCAAGCTTAGACCTTGGAGATAGTTGGTAATTCCTGGTTGAATGCTTAGAGTCGAGAGGATAATATAGGGTTATTGGTCACTGAGTTTCTAGCCTAGCGACGAATAACCTTACTGGTGACATTTGCCTGTGAATGACTGACTTGGTTTAATAGTGGCCTAACATAGTCTTTTAGTTGACGAATCATTTTTGGTAGTGGTAATAAAAATGTATTTGTTGGCAAGGTAGTTTAAACTTCGATATTCCTTAAAAAAACTGATAACATTGATGGTTAACTAGGGAACGTAAATACTTGTTATGGCCCTGAAAAGGGCCAATGGTAAAATTTCTAGTTATTTCTTATCATTATTCTTGGTGACGAAAAGCCAGCTGCGGGTAGTTTGACTTTTATCCTTGGAGTCTCTATCTACGGAGACCTTTCTGAAGGGAGGTACGCTGCTGACCAAAGAATATCTCGTCTTTAGGTCGTTACCTGTATAACCAATCAGCTATCGTTAGTTGGAAATAAAGTCCTGAAGAATACCTTTTTTTCAGGTGTGCCATTGGGATGACCACTGAGAAGGAGGCCATTTTGGCTGCCCATACTCCTTAGGGTTCTTTTTCATGGCTTGCATTTGAAGTCGGAAACTCTCTGACGGACTAGGGTGAATAGTTAAACGGCCACATTACTCTTAAGTGATGGAGCAGGTTGTACACTGACTTGATACATCTTCTGATATTTTACCAGAGACGTTAACGTTCTGGATGCCTCTTTTCCGTGGCACTTGGTTATCTTGGCGATCCAGGGTTAATACCTGTTTATTTTGCTTGCCCAGGAAAGAAAAGTGTTATTGGTAGCTGGAATGCCCAGCTACATGACTAATAACTCTGCTCTTGGTTTACTGCTAATAAACGACTTCTGTAATCGACAACTCGATGGGGCATCTCAGAACCACTCTTTACTATCTTTGATTTTGTGTGGGTTTAATCTTACCTCGATGCCACCCAGTGAATCCTACTGAGCTATAGCGCAAAATTAGCTTTTTTTAGTAAACAGTTTAGCTTCTGTGTTGCTATTGTTATCAACTTTTTAAAAAAAAAACTATGCGAAAACCATTTTAGAATAATCAAAGTTAGTATGCAAAATTTCAGCAAAGTTGGTTCAGTACTTTTCGTGGTCAGCGATCGCGACAGTTTCAGTAACTTTGTTCTATATATTAGAAAGATTAAGACTCGTCTGTTTTACTTTAATTGAAAAAAAATAAGTATGTGTTGTCAGATGCATTCTCATTAATTTAACTATAATAAGTCTAAGTTTAAATGGTATTACTTATTTCATTATTATTATCATCATTATCATCGTCATTATTGTGGGTCTCATTGACAGCAGTCTTTAATATTGTCTCACCATCACTAAATTTTTTTTTTTAATTGTAACGAGATACAGTACACCTAATAGAGTTTGCTACATACTTGTTATATTTATGTCTAAATTGTCGAAGCCCTTTTCATACTGACAACTTTTTATTTATCCATTTTTATCAATAACCACTAGCCCATTTTTATTATTATTACAAGAGTTGGATCATAGATCTTGAAACGTACCCTAGGAAATGCCAAAGTTCATATTATTATCATGCAATCGTTATTAATTATTATTATTATATGGCTTAATAGAGCTACGAAATCAACGTTATCTTTCACAAGCTGTTTTGGCTCTTCTGCATAAAACTGACGGAGATAAAAGCAGTCAACTTTTTTATGTCTCTTCTTACAGTAAAAAGGTCTCTTATGATTATGCTATATACATGCCACATCAATAAAAATCATTATAGAATTACATAGAGCATCATATGTAGTTACTACTGCCTCATGTTCATGAAAAGGAAGGTATTATATGCTTTTTCAAGGCTTTAACAGCTTTTTTAAAATTTACATTCAATTAGGTTAAGTCTTATAGAATATTCATATTTATTTATAAGTTTTCTTTTATCAGTATCTACTATGTGTGTTTGGAACATGCTTGTTCTTGCACAATAAGATGTATTATAGAATACAACTAAGGTAAAGTAATAAAGTAATTTAATATGTTGATTTGTATTCTTTAATTGTTTTCCTAGAGCGTTGGAGTTTAAAACGCAAAGTCTGAGAGCTTGTCTCTGAAGTTTAATATCTGCTTCGTACGATGGTTGAAACATGACTAATTTGCAGAATATAATTACAATAATTTTTTAATTTAACATATTGCTATGACTACTTAGATATAATATTAGATTACTGATAGGCTATAAATACAATAATTTTTTGGAACTAATTATTACTTATTGTAAGAAAGGACAAGTTTATTCAAACAAGGCTTTGAATGAATAACCGATAGATTTTTTGTACCAGGCTAGCAGTACTGTGGTGAAGATGTTAAACTTCCAAAATATCTTTTGAGTGGTGATCTAAATATAAATTTGCTAGATGCAGCCTGCAAAAAGCATGATATAGCTTACTACCAGAATTGAAAAATCGTATAAGTGATAAATTTTTTTTATAAAATCTTAGCTAGAAGAGCTTGATATAAGGTGTGGGCATCTGATTAAAGTCTAATTGAGAAAGTCGCTGCCATATCGATAACGGATGCTACGAAGCTTAAAAGTTAATGAGGTATGGGTTTAAGAAATTAAAAGAAAATTAGAATTAGCATAAAGATGAAGTAGATACCACACACTACCTCAAAAACAGTTATTAAAGCTGTCTCACGATAAACCAATACTCAAAGCAAAGGTGCATTCATAGTTATTGCTTTTGTTTGAAAAAGTTCTCATGGTGTAGTTAACAAAGTGGGTTGAGAAATATTTATGAAAATTTCTCGTACACTAAGCTTTTTTGATGGAGGAAAAGGTGCTTTTTGCCTGATACTGTTATGTGCTGACTTCAGTGCAACTGACGCCGTCACAAAAAGGGTGGTAGGGATACCAAAAAGTACAAATGCAGCTACGGCAGCTAAGCAATAGCCACAAAAGAGTCAACTACAAAGAACATTGCATTTGTCAATGTCCCTATATATACAATACAAAACTGGATTACCTGTTTGCTAAAAGCTCTATGCTAAAATAGTTTAAAAAAAGATTTTTTTAAAAAATTACCTGCAAGAGCTTTCACTAAAGTTAACTTATTAAAATATGCTAGAATTGTAAAAAGTTTTTTTTGGGAAAAAGGAGTATTCATAAGGAATCTTTAACCAATAAATGGGTTGTGTTATCATAAAACTGCAATAGTAAATTTAGATAATAACAATGGGCCTGGAATTCGTTTATTAGCAAATTAAAAATATAGTGATAATAATGTTCGTTCCAACAGCTTTGTCAGTCTACCACAACGAATAAGTTTAATGTTGTACTTAGGAGTTGATAAGATAAGGTAAGACCGTATAAGATAGCAATAACTTAATTCTCATATCTGTGATCGTTTAGATTTGAAGTTGCTATTACGAAGACTGTTAAAAAGTATATAAGCATATCTTGTTGGAGTCACTGTTCAGTTTTGAAGTGAACTTGTGCCTAAATGTACTGTTCATTTTATTGCTATGTGAAATTGCTGTAATATTTAAATGTCTGTTACTTCTTCGCGAGCTTCTTAGAATTGAATATCTTATGTTTCATACGTTACTACTTGGATTAAAACAATACTCTAGAGACTGTGCTAAATTTATACTTTTCTACGTTATAATATACTTAATAGTTGTTATCTGCAAAACGAAATATTCTCGAACATTCACATATAAGCATATAAATACACCGTGCTCTGCTTAGCACTAGTCAGTCCAAGCAAGCGCCGCGGCTGAGTTGAACGCTTCACTTAGTTTGCACCTGTACATAGTATACCAATTGATTGAAAATATAAGCTGCTGTTAATTTACAATTACAAGTCTCGCGTTAATCCTTTTCCCTGTATCTGTCTTCGACGTGGTCTGGGCTTTAGCTCGCGACGGTAACGGCCCTTCCACGAACATTTTTGGTAGCAGAGCGTGGTTCCTTGGAACAAAAAGTCGAGGCAGTTTGAAATTGGAGGTGCGAGAATTTCTGTATTGCCAGAGGTAGTGCTGTGCGGGTGAGTGTTGATCAAGCTTAAGAGTCTTGAGTTTTCGTTAAGTATTCTTTGGCTGCGAGTACAAGCAGTTTACCCACGTCTAGGATTTGGCCAAGGCGGGCGGGTTGGTTTGTCACCTTGAATTTATACACACTACTGCACAGAGCTTAGGCATGTCACTAACGCTAGATCAATAGGATATCCGCCATCAAGAGTTGTTCGGTAGAGTATCTCGAGCGTACGATAATCTACTCAAGCTTGGACAGAACAACATTACGCAACAAGAAATAGAAAATCGCTTCGATCAGTTACGCGCTAACTGGAATGAGTTCCTGCAGAATCACTTCCGGATTCTGGCGCTGTGCGCGGGTGATACAGCAGCGATTGATTACTTTAAGTCAGATTGCTATGGCCTTGCGGAGGAGGGTTACTTGAAATCAGCGTCAGGTATGTCTATAGAGCTACAAAAGCTACCTCCAGATCCAGTGCCACAACCTTCTCCAATCGCTGTTCCTGTAGTACCAAGAAGTTTGCCTGCCATACCGGTGCCTACATTTTCGGGCAACTTCTGCGACTGGCTCGAATTCAAAGACTTGTTTTCAGCCATTGTGTTACGTGAGTCTTGCATGAGCAATGTTGAGAAATTGCAACAGCTGAAAACTCACGTACAGGGTGAGGCTGCCGAAATGTTGCGAACCGTGCAAGTAATCGATGCCAATTTTGAGGTCGCATGGAGGATGCTTGAGGATCATTACACCAACACAAGACGCCTGACAGCAGCAATAACTCATGATCTTCTCTGTGCCAGCTGTAACTGTGGAATCAGCGCACGACCTTAAGGCATTGCTCAGTGGCACTGTGAATGCCTTAGCCGCGCTCAAGCAACTTAAACGACCCACAGCTCAATGGGACGACCTGGTGGTCGCTCTCAGTGTCCGGAAGCTCGATGATCGAACTTTTAGAGAGTGGGAATCTACACTTAGTAACACCACCGAGCCACCAACATTTGTTACGCTCAAGCTCTTTATTGAGCAACGTATCTCGATGCTCGAGATGGTCGCATCTTCAATAGATAATCATAACCGCAAGAAGGACAAGGGAGCTAGCAGCTCAACCTTCACGCACACTACGATTACGGAGAAGTGCCGCTTATGCCAAGGTGAACACTTCATCCTGCGCTGCGTCGAATTCAAGGCTAAAGAACCGCAAGAACGCAAACAGGTAGTTGAAGCGAAGGGCCTTTGCTACAATTGCTTCGGGGCGCACAAGCTTGATAACTGCAAATCGCTCAAGCGTTGCCAAACTTGCAATGGCAAGCACCATTCAATGCTGTATGGTAATCTTTCAACTGCAACGCATCTCGCAACTTTAGCTTGGCCTGCAACCCTCGCTAAAGGTAATCGTTTATCATGCAACTGGAGTGCATCTTCAGGTAACACTACACTTTTATCTACTGCTCTGGTAAAAACGCAAGGTCCTGATGGACGTACGCACGTAGCACGTGCTATGCTCGATAATTGCTCACAGCAATCTTTTGTTGCAAAAAGCTTAATCAAAAAGCTTGAACTAACGTACCAAGCAACAACTCGCGAGATCACTGGTGTCGGCGGCGCCAAGGGTCCACAAGTACATGGACAAGCTCATCTGACCATTACATCTATCATTAACGGGAAATCAACGCTCACTTTCGACGCACTGATTCTCTCGTTGATCAGTAATTATAGACCTGGCGTACACAAGCTGTCAAGCGACTGGAGATACCTGCAAGGTTTAAATTTGGCTGACGACTTTCGGGAAAACCCGTCGGAAATCGAAATACTGCTGGGTGCCAACATACTTCCTCGAATATTACAAGAAGGTCTACGCATCGAAATGCCAGGGACACCTATGGCGCAGTGTACCATTTTTAGCTGGACGCTGTCTCGTCCATTGCATACTTAAATAGTTGTGCCATCATCGGAAGAATAATTGTTAGTGTTGTGAAAGTGTCTAACAAGCAAGTGTATTATTGTGACTCATATACTATGTATTCTGATTTCGCCTTGCTCAATCATAATAGGCGGGCGGCATGTTCAGTTTCAAAGTGAACTTGTGCTTAAATGTACTGTACATTTTTTTGCTATGCGAAATTGTTGTAATATTTAAATGTCTGTTACTTCTTCGCGAGCTTCTTAGAATTGAATATCTTATGTTTCATACGTTACTACTTGGATTAAAACAATACTCTAGAGACTGTGCTAAATTTATACTTTTCTACGTTATAATATACTTAATAGTTGTTATCTGCAAAACGAAATATTCACAAACATTTATATGTAAGCATATAAATTTACCGTGCTCTGCGTATAGCACTAGTCCGTCCACGCAAGCGCCGCGGCTGAGTTGAACGCTTCACTCAGTTCGCACCTGTACATAGTATACCAATCGATTGAAAATATATGATGATGTTAATTTACAATTACAAGTCTTGCGTTAATCCTTTTCCCTGTATCTATCTTCGACGTGGTCTGGGCTTTAGCTCGCGGCGGTAACGGCCTTTCCACGAACAGTCACTAATTTTATTTATTTGAATTATAATAATTACAGCAGAAGAAATGACACTTCGTCTGTTTGGTTTTTCTTTCATACTTAAAATGAAGTATTTTCTACCTGTCAAGTTATTCCAAAAATACAGCAACGTTCTAAGCCTTGCTGAGATTTGAAGGTTCAATTAAATTCTAAATATTGATAACAGTTATAATAAAGCGCATGTATGTGATCAAATGGCTGTATCACCAACAACAAGCTTCGAGAAAATTCATTTAGTCATTCCTAGTAAAAGTATTATAGTTTCAATATTAGAGTATTATTATTAAACAATACAGTCATATGCTTTATAGCATTTTATAGTAAATATTGTTAACAAAAATTTCTTAGCTATTTCACGAGAGCACAAAATTATTAAAGTTCCTTCAAAAACTACTTATTTACCTCTAGTTGGTTCATTCATTGACACTTCATAACTACGTATTGTTGATCCTGATGGTTGTTAAGTCAATTTTTGTTTAAAGGTATAAATCGTAAAATTATTCATCAAACAGACAGTGTGATAAGAATTGTATGTCATCATAGAATCTATATAAGCAGTTCTACATATACTTATACTAGCATATCCTCGTCTTGGCTACGCCCGAGACTCACTGAATGGAGCTCATGCATGTTTACGTATGATATACAACGTTTTTAGTAAAAAAATTTACATCTATTTTTGACATTTCTTGAAACAAAAAACTTCTTACTAAAAGTACCGTAAAAAGGAAAAAAATGTTATGATGGTGAAAAGTACATGGCATTCATTACGTCATAAAATAGGTATTGGCACTAAAAAGGGCCGTTGATTTGTCCTTGTTAATGTTATGATATAAAAACAGATTAGTTGTTGAAGCTGTAAAGATAAAAATACAATTCGGGTGTAGATCACCAGTTCTTGAAAGCCCGATATACAGTTATCTATGTGAAAAGCAGTTTGATTGTAATTCTTTACACACAAAATTATAAGTCTGTCCTTGCGACGTGTTAATTGTTATGTCAAAAGAAACTTTGACAGAAAACTGTAAGCACTCAAACTGAAAAGGTAAATTACTGGGTATCATCCTAATTCTTAGAATAAAAGTTATTTTACCTGATGCTAAATCCGTCGAAATAGTAGCTTCTGTAACATTATTTCGCAGAGTTTCAGTTTGCAGTCTGGTTCCATTACACAAGTTCGGGAGTTGAAGATTACGTAGTAACACAATCGGAGTTACAACTTTAAAACTTAACTTATGGAGTGGAAATCCTAACAAAGTAAGGAAGTTAAAAAATTTTTAAGGATAATGAGCAACATCATCAGTTGTGATGACTGAATTAATAAAAAGGTACTCTTGAGAATCAGCTACAAACTTTTGAAGAGTAATGTTGTTTATTTTGTCTGCTGTAGAGTTTCTCAGTGAAATTATCGCTCTCTCACATAGCCATTGGTATGATTTGTATAATAAATTTTTAATGTCCAGTTAAACTTGAGAAATAAGATTATCGACAGTTGTAACCAGTTTTTCCATGGATTGATCAAGGGTGATAAAACTGTTTTTATTTTTCATCGTGAAATTGCCAATTTAAAGTAGCTGTGTTAGAAATTCCGTGTTTACTCCACAGATATGTGCCCTCATATAAGAACGTAAATAAAGAGACTCTACATAATGCCAGAGAAATAATAATTTTAAGCAGGCATGAATTATATCAGCTCTAGTGCCTCTCAGAGTTACTAGTAACGTCTGTCTAAGATCACCAGCAAAAACAAATGTTATACCACCCATTAGTTTCTGGTTTGATCCTAAATCTTGCAATGTTCTAATAATTGCTTTAATGTGAGCTCTGTGACTTATTATGCACTGATCCCACACAAAAAATGTTGTATCTTGAAGAATTTTTCCAAGAGGGTCATTTTTGCACATTAGGCACATGTAATCTTCCCCGGAAACAACACGTAATGGAAGTTTAAAAGTAGAGTGAGCTGTTCTACCTCCACTTAATAAAGTGGCAGCAATGCCAGAAATGCGACAGCAAGGGACAGTCTTCCAGAGCCTTTCTGGGGCCAACATAAGATAAATTGGGAATGTTTTTTCAGCGCCTTCATGAGCATTCAGAAAAAAGACTTTTTCAGAACTATTTAAAATACTCTTAGTTATGCGATCAAAAGCTTGTCATTGGTCTGGAACCAACTTTGAAAGATTTTGCTCAACGTAATTATGTAAATGGTCATAGTCATAACCACATCTGATGGAATGCTCAAAAGGATTAGTAGAACAGAGTTTATCTTAAACAGGTGGATTTAGACCGAATGCAGCAAAATTTGTTTCTGAAAAAGAGATGATCTCGTCTTCAACTTCAGTTAAACCTCTGTTGAACATTTCTTCAGAGAAGTCAATTTCAAAAACGTGGAGTTAAATTCGTCGAGAGTAAAAAATATCTTTGCACAATTGTTGTTTAAAAATTTCTCACAAAATTTGAGGTTGCGACGACTCATAAAAAACTACAATAATTTGAAATAAGTCACTTTATTTAGAAGGATTTTCAGACAAAGCAACATCTGCGAGTGTTTTTTCCATTGATCATCATTTTCCAATAAACCAGGTGCGTAGCAGGCAGCTTTGAAAGTTGCCTGAGTAATACTATCCATAATTTTCAAGTATTCAAATGAAGTTGGGCCTTGAACATATTTAAGTAACATTCGAAGATAGAAGCACTCTGACTGGGTGTGATGAGTCGTATAAGCTCTACCTATGGCTAAATATTTTCTTACTTCTAGCCAGCCTAGAATATAATTTTTTTGTTTTCTTTTTACAAATTTATTATTGTCCCATCCGTAATAGGTGGCAACTTTACAATACAAAAGAGTTTTAGCAAAATCATCTATTATGTAAGGCTTAAAAAATGCAATCAACGTTGTTTTTCTCGGATTTCCGAAAATCTGTTTAATGTTTTGCAGATTAATGTTGGCTCTTTGATGATTTTCAAGGTATACATCTAAATGTAAGACTGTAGGATACTGTGCGTGAATCCCAAAATCAAAAAAATGTCAAAATCCCTCATGGGAACAAACATAGCGTCCACTGGCATAACTTGCAATTTCGTCAATATTTCAAACTTAAAAAGTAGCATGATCCGATCCTTTGTTGATATATTTGTAAATGTATTTAATTGCTTGCACTGAGTGCCAAAATTTGACGTTAATGTGTGTATTCAAACATTGAGATAAAATGAGTGAGTTTGGTAGAACCCAATCAATGTGTATATCTTTGCCACAAATTATAATTACAGAACTATGACCTCCATCTGCAGGAGCTCTTCTACAATAGGTCGGGTAGCCGTCATCTGCAGTTAGGGTTTCTCCAACAAAATTTCAAAGATACTTTTTTGTACATTTTGCATTATCCATACATGGTAAGACCATGTTGAATTTGCCGCAAGGTACATAAATCATGTTGTTGAGGATTCGGTAATTTATTTAAAATAATCTTGTCTATTTTATCTGGCTGAATTTTTGTTTTAAGCCCTAAAAGTATGTGCACATGAGGTAGGCCTCATTTTTGCCATTCAACACTATGGATCCAAGAATCAAATTCGCTGTACATTGCTTTCATAGTTAAGACATTTCTAAGTCTTTTTATTTTTAAGTAAGAACCCCTTGAAACAATGTCATGCCTGTCTGAAGGTCTTTGATTTTTGTGTGATACATTTTCTACTTCCGACTTCTCAGGGTTACATGTAAAGGTAATAAATAACCATCGACACTCAAACGCACGTACGTAAGCCATTTTATTTTAAGTTTTTTTATGCATACATCGCAGTGAGCCAGTAAATAAGGATGATAAAATTACAGGGTGTCCGATACTAAAGGGTTCAATGTTACTATTATTATTTATTGCATGTTGTAGATAAATGTAATTTTCAGCACGCAGTTGTTTTTGATGTGCTCGCAAGTGAAGCAAACGCTCTGTGGTCATTTTTTTCATAATATCAACAACAAATTAATTTAGTAAGTTCTTATAATAAAGAATATAATTTATACGATCATTTTTTAACATAAACCTGTAAGAGTAGAATTGCATACAAGAAATAGTTTTGTTTGGAAGACTGTAAAGTGGTATATAAATAGAATGTACATTTTCTTCGAAAAAAGACATAAGAGGATGTTGCAAGGAGTCGTATAATCGGTGAGGCTCAGAAACTCGCTCCAACCACCCATGTCAACCATGTAGAGTAATGTCTTTAGGGTCTTTTTCCTCGTCAACTATTAGTGCAGCAACTTTATTTACTCTGGGCGCATTGTATCGTCCTCGATGCTCTCCAACAAGGGTTCGGTCAGCATTAATAATCAATTTTAAGTTTTCAAGTTCATTTACTGTTTGAAAAGTATAATTAAATTTAAACGTTTTTATAAAAGGATTGCAATCATGCATAATTTTTTGTAATGATTTAATTTAAGTTTTTTTAGGGCATTATCTGACTGAACAGAAGTTTGTTCTGTTTCAGATATAAAATAGATTTGTAAATACTGTGGGTTTTTGTTATGTTTAGGAAGTAAGTTGCCTATTGAGTATTGAACTTGACTTTGAACTTTAAAAGTTGGCATGAAGTTTTCTTTTCTGATCTCTTTATCTCCGAAGGATGTCATTTGAAATTGATTATTGTTACGTCTGACATTATCAAGGAAATGTTTTGATAGGGGGTGTTTTTCCATTAACAGACACCTTACCGATCCAGGGAGATTTTTCAATGGATCAAAAGAAACTTTACTACCAGAACAACAAAGCTCTGGAGCTTTGTCTTCTCATTTTTTAGCACCATAATGAGTGCAGATAGAAACAATTTCACCCATTTGAACTGCTAGAAGATTTAAGTAATCAATGTCAGGATTGTAATGGAAAGCGGATCGCGGACGCCTAAAATTGTAAGCATTTAAAGCATTAGAAGTCCTCCTTCCAATTCGCCCTCTTGCGATTCGAAGCATTGTTGAAAATTTTTGCGAGCCCTACAAAAGGCTGTTTTTTGCAAACTTTGTCAAGTTATGATAGCCAGGATTCCCAGCTGCATGATTAACAACTCTGTTCTTGGTGTACTGCCAATGAACGACTTCGGTAATCGACAACTCAGTAGTGCATGCTATAATCACTCTTCACTATCTTTGATTGTGGGTGGCTTCAATTTTGCCTTGATGCCACCTAGTGGGTCCTACTGATCTAAAGTGCAAAGAGAGCCTATTTTAGCATAATTTTGAGCTTATTCATCACTATTGTTATTAATTAAAAAAAAAAAAAATAAAAATAAAAAAAAAACCATCTTGGAGTTATCAAGAATCAGTATGCGAAATTTCAGAAAGATTAGTTAGGTACTTTTCACGTTCAGTGATGACGACGGTTTTGATGACTTTGCTTTGTATATTAGTAAGATGTTGAGCCTTATATACCCAATTTGAGTTCCAAGACATTAGAGATGATAGCAAAATCGTCTAGAGCTAATACATTGAAGCAATCACTTTTTCAAAGTCTAGGATTAAAATTACAGGACCATGGCAGAAACTAAAGTAGACATTTTTAAAAAAATTGGTATATCAAACATAAAATAGAATTAAAGTATTAAGTAGACTGTCATATTTGATAAGTCTATTGAGCCATATGAGATTCATACGCATTGACTACACGTATTGTCCCATGATGATATTAATGACAAAATTCGTATGTTGATTTAAGATAAGGACTAGTGGTTGTTACCATCCTAAAGTTCTTTACATATTTATGAAAGACTAATTTAGTCAGATAATGATGCAGTGGAGACTAATAGTTAATTATAAAGAGTCAAGGGATAGTGTTATCTGATAGTAAGTATTTACAAAAGATTGAATATTGTTTGAGAAGGCTGTCGTGGTTGGTATTACGTGCCGTTCAACTTTGCTTATAAGATGGGAGGCTAGCGTAGTCAGGACTTGCCCGTTGACTGAAATGATTCAAAATACTTACTGTGGCAAGTGTGAGTGTTATCTATCTTTCCTATGTTTACTACCTACGGTACTCCATCGGCCCTCATTTTGGCTCTTCAGTTTTTCAAGCAGCTCACAATCAGCGGCTTACTTGACTGTCCAGAAGGTGCTTCAAAACTTTGGTACACATGTTACGTTGACGATCTCTTCGGTAAAGCAGACACTACCAAGAAAGCAATATGCCGCCACAAGCAACTGACCAATCTACTGGGGTTTACTGGCATGGCCCTCGAAAAGTGAGTGGCGAATTTCGCAGAGCTGCTAGCAAGTGTCAATTTTTCTTCTGCGAGTAAAGTTTTATTCAACTAAAAAGAGGTAGAGTCATCCCTTAGTATTTTATGGCTTCTAAAAATCGATGTTCTTAAATTCACGACAACAGTTACTCAAGCGACTTGCACTACCAAAAGTCGATCTTGTTTGAAATAACTCGAATATTTGACCATCTTGGTTGGTTGGCACCCACCATCGTAGTAGCCAAAGTAATCATGCAGGATCTTTGGCTTGATAAGATTCACAGTCGTGCTGCCTGGAGATCGCACTATCGTCAAGCGGGTCATCCAGGAAGTGCATCACAACACATGGCCCAAAGATATGCAAATAATACTGTCTTATATCTACACATCATTTTAGATCACATGTAGACATGCAGTCACCACAGAAGTCTTCAGATGATGAGTGCAATGAATCTGCTTTCGTGAGCGAACTCCAACACATCTGATAGGTTCTCTGCCTGCTCTGCTAATCACTCTAACTTAATCTTTTAACATCACTGGTCTAGACTATGCTGACCCTGTTCTAGTTTTTTTTGTGGCAGACGTGCTAAGTCTACTTAGGGTTCTAAAGCCATGTTTTTTTTTGTCACCAAAGCAATTCAAATTAAAGTAGTCTCTGATTTATTGACAAGTTATTAAATGACAGTGTTTGATCTGACAGCATAACGCCAACTCTAGCAGCCTGAGGTACGAAGTGCTAATTAGCTCAACTACAGGCTCTGCATTTCAGGCGGCTCTGAGAAGCCGTAGTGCACAGTTTTATGCACAATTTATACCAAGCTGTCAGTAACGTTTGAAGAGCTATCTATGCTAGCTGTCTGCTAAGGTTAAGATCAGCCTTAACTCTAAAACTCTTTATTCACTTAGTGTCAACACCACTGACGCTATTGATCTTGCACCAGCTTTCTTTTTGTTAGGCACTTTTCTGCTAGATCTTTCCAAGCCTTATAATAGAGAAAATTAGCCTATCTCCTTTGATAACCACTACAGATTGTTGACTGACCTGCGCAACTTTTTCTGGCTCCAATAGGGAAAGAAGGTACTGTATCAAATGCAACGTCACAACAAATGGCTGAATTTTCACCTCAGTTTTAGGAAAGGTGGCAAGGTGCTGTTGTCACATAAGCTTACTTCTCTCCCCTAGTAGTAGCATAGACTGATAAACGAAAAACATCTGATTGTTCAACTTTATAAGAAAAATTTAATTTCTAATTCACAGACATTCTTTTGCCATTGATTGCTTTAGGCAAAATCAATCGCAAAATAATACTTCAGTATTTTTTCATTTGGACTTAAAATTTTATGGAAATTTTCCTAACAACACAGCCCATTACTTAGTTCTACATAATCGTATTATTCAGTACAATCCAATGAGTGGGGATGTGAAAAGACTTATGTAAAATGTGGTGGGGGTCTAATCTTTAAGGTAATGACAGTGAGGGACAGCACTATAGATAAAACTATCGTCAGATTTTAAATTTTATTAAGTCCCAAGCAACCTTGGGGTCAAGATTAATATGTCACAAAAGCAAGCCAGTTGTGACTTGAGTAGTAACGTCAAAAATACAAAACTTTCATTTAAAGACGATGATGATAAAGAAGAAGAAGCTTGACGAAAAAATTAATGTATAAACAGCACTCAGATAGCAAAAAATTAATTTTTTAACGAGACTGTTAAACAAATCTTAAATAATATATGGGGCTTTTAACAGCCTGCTCATGAATTTGTGTTCAAATAGTTAGCTATTTCTATTAACTGGAGATGTTGAGCCTATTGCGTTTACATAAAGGCAATTAATTCCTTGAAAGATACTTACTGGCAAATACAAAAATGAAAACACTTTGCTGCAATAAAATTATTATGGAATGCAGATAAATTACCATACAATACCATATGTAAAATTCTCAGACAGTACTTTTTTAATGAATGCAAAAAGTGTGTAGGGGGCTTTATACTAAATAGTTCATAAGAGAGGCTTAAATGAACTGTTCTTAGTATGATGGACATTAGCTATCCACTGGTTCATAAAATTAAAATTGTTACAGCTTGTAAGAATTATAACGAGTAAATTAAAGCCAGTTGTGCTCTCCATAACGCTAAGCTATTTGGACATTATTTTTTATAGTAGACTTAATGGATTGGAAGTAAACATTTAATGCAGAGATAAGATAGTTGATGTATCTTATGGATAAGGGTGTGGTTAGAAATCTCATTGTTATAGGGTGGGGAATCTGTACTATAATAATCGCAGTAGCTCATTTTTTTGGATGAAAGCAAAAACATTTCTAGTATTTAATACTGCACGGTCAGTTCAATACTAAAACAGGTGAACCACTCCCTTTCTTAGAGAGATAATCGGAATTGGTAAAGAAAAAGGAATGATCTCATATTTATGGGGCTGCAAAGCCTGGCTCTACACCTTGATACATACAGTGGCCAAGTGCGAGGCCTTTCCTTATACCCCATTGGTGGAGTAGCCTTATATTTATAGAGATACGGGACCAGAACCGTGACATTTAGCTACTGCTAAAAATGCAAATGTCAGTTTTGTTTTCCAAGGGTAAAGTCAAACTTTAAGCCTGATAGCTCAGTTTGTGGCTACTAATGACACTATTTCATTAGTGAACATAAAGTGATTTAAGGGCTTCCGATGGCCAAAAGACTATGCACCTATCATAAGAAAACTTACTATCTCTTTCAGAAATTATTATACCTTGACTCAAACACATTGCTCAATTTCCATTCAAACATAAATTATTAACTTTATAGCTATGGAAATAATAAGTATTTTTAGAAATTTTCATTATAAACTGCTTCATGTTCAAATTTTAAGCAGCTCACTAAAAACCATCTTGATACATAATTTAATAAACTTTTATCAAACTTTAACTCAGATTTATGTTAATGTTGTATATAAAAAATAGATCAAGCTACAAAAACCCCGTTTCTTTCTTTGAATCCGTCATTTTGATCAAAATATTAGAGGGAGACCTTTAGAAAGTTGTAGTTACTAAGATTGAATAAATGTAAGCGAAGTATACAAAAAAAAAGCTGTCAATATGTTGCAATTTGCTACATGCAGTAATCTGAAACTGCGCTATCTTCATAGCAAGAAGGAGGTGATGTAAGATAAAATGATTACATAGCCTGTTATGGGCTGCGAACTTTTTTCATTGTTTTTTGTAGTTTAAATACATTTTTGATACTAAAAGTATCGATTTTCAGTGTTAAGAATTTGTTTAAAAGAGAAAAAAAACTTTTATTTAATAGCTAAAAAAAATAAATAAATAAGTAAGGTAAGAAGAAATCACTTTCTGTGTAATAAAATTTTTGACACTGAAAGTTTATACACTAAGTATCAAAAATACATTAAAACTACAAAGAATAATTAACGAAGTTTGTAGCCCATAACGAGCTATGTGATCTTGTTATCAAGCATTATCTTTTTCTTGCCATGCATGTTGCATTGTTTTTGATTACAGTGAATACGAAGCTCATTACGAATAATAATAAAATTCATCTTGGATTTATAACAAATGTTACGTACCAAGGCATAGGCTTCAAATAAATATTAACATTCTCTTAAAATAATGTCTTTGTGTTACAATTTGCCTACATTCTGTTATAGAAGAGCAACTATTATTTTCGTTAATTTATGTGCAGTTGTATTTGTCGTAAAATATTATAACACACGGTTTTCAAGCAACACTATTGAATATTTTCTGTAACTTCAACTCGAATTTTTTTTTAAGTTTCATTAAGTTCTTATGTATCTGCATTACTGATGAAACAATAGTAACTGAAAATTCGTGCCGATGACTAGTCCATCTTTTTATAAGATGCAAGTGTATAGTGCTATCATGATGGTTAAATTTGGCCTTTATGTAGTAGTATTTCATCGGTTGCTCACATTATGCACTTATACCAAGGGTCAAAACTTTTGAACATGATTCTTTACACATTTTCTATATTTTTTTATAGTTTTTTTTCAGATGTATTACTCTTACCACAGAATTTACTAATAACTTTAGAACACCCTACTAGTGTATATGCTAACTACGCTTTTTGGATATTTATATTTCTCAGTGTTTTTACTAATATAATTATTATTTTTAATATTTATGCCACTTCCTGAAAAATCGTACCTTCTTAAAATTGTGTCACCACAAAAAGTCTACTTTATTGGCCCCAAAAATTGTTGTAATACATAAATAGAGATTAGTTATAATATCTAAAGAAAAAAAATTATTTAAGATTTAAATAATTATGCAACCTATAAAAAAGCAAGTAAAAAAAGCTCCAACTTATTACTTACACGAATCAATTTCCATTTCTTTCCCTTCTTTGGTATTTCTTCTTAACTTAAGGCTTCGTCTTTTAAAAGAACCTGTAGTAGCGTTGCATGCCGTTCCTCGACGTAGTAAAAATGGTCGGCCAGGTATTGCTTGAAAACGTTTGTTTTTTTCACGCTCACTTATAAGAATGTCTTCACCTTGTAACGTTACATTTGATTTACTGCTTCCTTCTGATTGGTTGTCTGGTTCGTGTAAAACAAAACTTATTTTTCTTTCTATCAAAAAAAAACGGAACCTTTTTATGTGTCAAGATATTAAAAAAAAATGATTTCTTACATGTACATATATATATATATATATATATACATCGTATGTACACGTGCACAATGTCATCCAGTAATAATAGAGAGAATCGGCATACGTGTACAACAAAGAACAGGCAATTACAGGTATTCCATGATGGTAATTGTTCCTTTCTGTTTTTCTACAACCGACGCGACGTCTGTCAGCCGGAAAAGTGTAGGTAAGTGGGTACGATACATAAAACAATCGTCGTTCAACGAATTAGAATCACTTTTGCCCCCCCCCTCCCTTCTCCTCTTTCATCGATATAAATAGAATAGGTAACT
>NW_019382040.1:1015549-1043666 GCF_000648655.2 Copidosoma floridanum
TCGTAAGATTTCAATTTGACGAAAATCGTCTTTTAATTTATTGAATTTGTTGTATGAAATATTATTTAGTATAATATAAATCTCCTTATGTTCTGTCTACTATTTCCAATGCTTTTTTTTAATCATCAATACTTATTTTATGTAACTAAATCAACTTCTCTCAATTCTTTTTTTTTTGACTCTTACATTAAAAAGGCACTTCTTATACTATTAAGATCTAAAGGAAGTCTAAAAAATCTATAAATAAATATTTCTTTTGAACGCAAAGTTGATGCTTTGCCAGTTCATGCCATTAACAGAACTTTGTTGTTTTGAGAAACAAAACAGTAAACTAACGGTATATATAATGATTTTTTTCGGACCTTTTCAGACCATCTACCAACTAATTTTTTTTTTCATTTGCGAATTATATTAGATATTTGTTTCTGATTATTATTTAAATTCTTAAACATTGATTAAAACATTCCATTATTAAATTGTATTCTGTCATCTAGATTATTGTTATTCGTCCATTAGATAAGGTGTAGGTAAGTTAAAGTGTTGACAGAGCTTATCTTACCACTCTGAAATAAGGTTATTATGTTAAAGAGCTAAATTACCTTTATTATCAGGAGAATTCTCAAAGAAAGACTTTTTTATATTTATTCTTTATTTTATCGCATTGAATGTTTTCTGAAATTAAGAGCCAAGCGAAAAATTATTCTAACTAGAATGAAAATGTTACAGCAATTGCTTCTTTAGACATGACATGAATTTTTAGATCATAGTCTTTTAAACCAATTGCAATTGTAATATATTTCAGCGTTTTATACGTTATTCCTATATGCTCTCAAAACTTCGAACGATGTCAAACCAGTTACTTTATTCGATCCGAGTGAAAAAAACCTTTCATGATCTTTTGAAGATACAATATTTAACGTTTTTGCTGCAGTATTTCCTATTACATTTTTTCTTAATTTCTTTAAACTTATAATTTATTTAAAAAAATGTGGTCTTCTGGAATGCTTACATACCTTATGCATTTCATAAAACCATCATGTTCCTTGAGTTAAAACCAAGCTGTCAACTGTGTATCGTAGTTTTTTATAACATGTGCAACATCATTTTCTTCAAAGACGAGTTTTTGTTTTTTTTTTTCAAGGTGAACAGCTAAATTTACAACTGTATAACTTCCATCTTAAATTAAAAATTCTAACGATTTTCAAACTGCTTCTATCGATCTTTTGTTTCTGACCCAAAAGTTACCATTAATTGTAATAAATATTTCTTTGTTTTAGTTTTTTTTAATTTTTGTGTATGCTCTATTAGTAGCTCTATAAATGTTGTCATTAGTATATTTGATGCTCCTGATTGACGTGCATTATTTAATGTTTAAAATATAATTAAAATATAATTAAAATAACATTAAAATTTTATTGATAAAGATTGATTATAAAGTACTAATACTCAGTTATCTGCTCAAACTTTAGCTTCTATCCAAGTTTTGTAAGTATAAACATCAGATATGTTATTTATTTTTTAAATATTGTTGGTAACTGTCTGTTTGAAATGTATTTTAAAATGTGGTACATTTCTGAAAGGTTTTTAGAACTTTTTGTGTAATAAAAGTTTTGTATTAGGACCATAAAGCATGTATTAATGACTAATTTTGTATGTTTTACGTTAACCAATAAGATCTTATCTGTTGAGCTAATGCTAACAAAATTTTCAGACAAATTTCACTTCACGAATCTAGTAAGTAATTTCACTTCATATTATGGTGCGAAAATCTATGGACTTATTGTAGACTTGTCTTTAAAAATGTTTGATAACGAACGAGCTTGTTACCATTTTTTGGCTTTTTAAGTAATAAAAGAGTGTATACAATTGTATCTAGAAAAAACCTTTGGCAGCTTTAATTAAAAAAAAATTTATTATCTAAGTATAAAGAACTCCCTTTTGGGTACTAACTTCTTTCCTCAAGTAATAGTTAAAACAAGTGAGCTCTTCCGCTCAACAAAAATGGTTGTCATTTAGCTCAAGTTTTTTAAAGCGTACTTTTGAGTTTTAATCTGTCAGTGTATTAGAGTTTTTCAAAAGTAACGAATCTGCCTCTATGTCAGGTCTTCAATGAAAACCTGATACTGACAAATTTTATTTTTGAATGTAGATCAGTAAACTGCTTAAGTGGCTAAGACCATGGTAATACCTGTAAAAACTTTGAGTATTTTTAGTACAGAGTTCTTTGCTGCTTATACTTTTAATTACTGTACACTATATTCAGGTTAAAGTTCTTTCTTTATACAGAGTCTAACAGTGTTAAATATTGATCTAAATTAAGAACTTTTCTCTCATCCTAGTTCTGGCACACATTGCTGACTTAATACAGTAAATCTTATTCGCAATATTCATTGCAATAACATTTCCACAGAGTCCGACAGACAAAACTTAGTAAGGTATTACTGACATCCAGTTATTGAGAAGTGGGCTGTAGTTAACTTGACCAAATTTTCGCATTTTTACGTATTGCGTATTTCTAGTAAATGCGAAAAGAAAAGACTACAGTTAAAATGAGAAATTGCTAACCAGTAAATTTTTTTTTTTAAGCTTCCAAAGTGTAAGGCTTGGGATCTTCACTTGGCATAAAGTAGGTAATATAAGCTGTTAAGAATCGCTGGTAGTTAGGAACGTTTTGATTCAAAATAACTAAATTTGTGTACTTTTAGCGCTTGCTAAATTAGTAAGTTTTGAACTGAAGAAGTATTACATTAGAAACCTTAGGATTGATTTCTTATAATTTAAATTATCTTCTTCATAGTTATTTTACCAACTTTTTCACAAAATAATACTTGGTTTTTTTTTTTAGTTATAACTTATCAGGCATCGTACTATCCATAAAAAAGCAAGGCTCTCTCTTTAATCTAAAATAGAATCGAAAATTAAGCATACATCATAAGACTAAACCACTTTTTACTGAATAAAATTAATTTTTCGTATTTGGCTGACAAATTGTGAGAGTAGGTGATGAGTCTAGCACTGCTCTCATTGAATAAAAGTTCAAGCATCTTCTTATTTTTATACTCAAAAGTGATTTAAGTGACACTATAGTAAAGCACTTCTATGTATTGACATTAAACAGACGTGTAAGAGCCACAGTAAATGTAATTAGAGCCATGAACTGGATAGTACGAAATCAAAGCAATAGTTACGAAGTATCACCTGCATCTTTGTTTTCAAAAACTGGGGTGGATATATAATCGCCTGTACTTTCAAATTAGCTAAATTTCTAATCGTGGTACCAAAAAGGAATAAATTGTTGTTTTTTTTTGCATGGTTCTCAAAGTCGTGCATCTTAAGATTTTTGAAGATCATTCCTGTTAAGTTTTTAATGATATATTTAATTAGTTGACTAGTCATAAAGGATAACTCACTATCATCTAACAACGATCAAGGCAAAAATTTTATAAGTCGTGCCAGGATTCTACGTTTTTATGTTCTGCACTTTTAAAAGGATTAACTTAATGGTTGCTGAATATAAAAGCACCATACAGTTGCATCGCAAGAGATGTTAAAGAAAGCAATAAACTTAAGCTGACGATTTAATGCTAAGAAGAAACGACAAGTAGCCTCACTGGCCATGGCCACTGACTTTTTGGAATAATTTTCTAAATGTTAGGTGGCTTAGATGACTTGGATGTAGTCACTGAGGTTCGTTTTATCACAAGAATTTTTACCACACCTTTCATGAAGTAAGTTTTTGGAATGCCAGGAAAAAAGTTTAAAAGATAGTGTAAGCTGGAGTTATCATCAACTCATTTTAAATGAACAGTATTGTTACATCCTGAGTTGATACGGATGAATCATACAATGAGTTAAAACAGCATTTATTTTTCAAATGCAGTGAAGATGTTATGTGTGTATACACAAGCTTATAAATAAAGTGAGGCCTATATGTCATTTCTATATAAATATGAGTGTTAGCTTTAAGATGCAATTTTTCTTATATGCTGACATATAATGCGACCAGCCTTGTTGTAAGAATTCATGTGTGTATTAAAATTGTATGCTATTAATATGTATGCACATATTTTATTGTATGTATAAATGCATGATTTATTTGCACATTAATTGTACATTTTTAATAATGTAAAACAATTTTTAAACTATAACTACCAAATTATTTTATTCTATTTAAAACTGATTAGAAGATTTTAAAATGGATTTATTGCTGAGTATGTAAACTTATCAACTACACTTAAATTTGTAGTTGCCATTCCTCTTATTGCTTATGCAAGCGTGCATCATCACTAATTATAAAATATTTCTCAAACCTGTCAGAAAAATGCAATCGATACCGTTTTTCTGTTATTTCTTAACACATGAAATCGTAACTTAAATTATCATGGTGCAAGCCTAATGTTTTGCCGTGAACGCATTTCGCAAGAATATCGCTTATTGGTTGACCTAACTTAACGAGGTACAGCAAAAGAGGTGTGAATAGATGTATACTACTGACAACTGTGTGTGCCTTCTAAATATCATACACATGTATAGCTCAGACGCTTATCCATTGGTTCGTCTCTTCTGCACTGCTAACTGCTGCTGCTGCATGTAATGAATTACTATGCAGCCTATATTTTACACGAAGACGTTGGCTTGTTTGAATATTTTAGTTTTCTTCGTCTTCTATGTATATATATATAAGCNTGGAAACAGACATTTAACATATATATATACATTCATGAGAAAATGCATACTAAGATTACGAAGATACATATATTAAATGTACAAAAATACAACAAAATGTTAAAAACTGCTCTATCTATCCAAGTCAAGTGTACAATATGCCTTCTTCTGAGGATGTTTGAACACTTCAGTCATCCTCTTTCTATTTTTCACCCATGCTACTTCGAAGATAACTTTGAGTGACAAGTCAACGTCCACATTCATCATAAGAGGTAAACGTGATAATTTTATCACTGGAATTAGTGGACAGTTAAGTGCTGACCGTGACTGTACCAGATTAATGATTGGAGTTGGAAGTTTCAATGCCAAATCAATAATTGGTATTGAGTCAGACACATCTGCTAGAGGTGAGTCTATGACGGTCGATGCTGATGTTATTACGTTGATAACTTGTATTGACTCAGATGCTTCTGCAGGTGGCATGCACCATTCTGCTGTTGCAAGTACCTCCAATTTATTTATACATGTGTAACGTCAGTAAACTAAAATGACTAATAGTTCATTTTTCCCCACTCGTTTCCTCGGAATTTTCCATGTCGACTTAAAAGTACTTTTGAACAGGGACCAACGTGCATTTGAAAAGAGATGAATAACCTGCAAACTCAATTCGTAGCTGCAGCACATCGACCAACTATGACTCATGCAAACGCAAGTTGGCCTATGCTGACTGAAAACGAAAAGCAAATAAGATAATAAAATACTTTTCAATACAGTGAAATGAAATAACTTTATAAACTAATAGAGGCAAAAAGTCCAACTAGGAACAGCTAAACTGTGGTGCAATACTAACAACTTGATACGATGTTGAAAATTAAAATAACGTAGAGTTAATACGTATAGACAAATAATAATACATACTACAACATCATCAACTTTTTATTTGGTCTTTATAGATGCATAACTCGCCGAGCTACCATTTCTTCTATTATATTCCCGAATTTTTTTATATATCTTCAGCAATATCCTGAATTTTTGCACTCGTTTAACATGTAAGAGAAAACGGGAAAACCGAGCTGATTATTAACAATAGCTCTTCCCTTGACTCATATGTGTCGGAAAAGAGTCCTCGCGGCTGCTCTAATATAAGTAATGAAATTTCAAATCCCCAGAGCACCATGCGCTGATTACCACTCCAATAACTAGAAGCGAAAAACATATTAACTTAAATTTTACCGAAATTCCGAATAATTTTTGCAATACTGTAATTAGTCAGAACTACCCGTAAGTCTAATTGTGTTAACTGGTGAAAGGCAAAGCACTTCTATTGTTACCACTACCCTTACTTTTATAAGTCTAACTACTATTACTACAATTACTATTATTGTTATCGTTATTGTTATTATCATCATACTATTGAACTTATATTATCATTATAAGTTGTTATAACAACGGCCAACGTTATTTCTAATTAAGTATTAGTTGATGTACCGTAGCACACTGATCGTTTATTCATCCTAGCATTAATTTAAATATTAAGCGATTCTCTTCGTTCTTTCTGCAACAAGTTCAGTAAAATAAGCGAACAGTGTCCAACATAAGTAAATATTAACAATATTCTATCTTAATAGTAATATTAAGTCGAATTGAAGTTTTTGTAAAATTTTGATGTAAACAAGAAACGAAGGGTATGAGTGAGTGAATCACCTTCCCTTCTCTTGACGCATGGAGGAGAATGAGCTGGATGTGGGATGTGCCAATTGTTGAGAGGCTGAACTAGAGCATCTTTAGCCAATGAGATCTTTGGCTGTTGTCTTTCTCCTTCAAGATTTTTCCAGCAAATCTTCCTGTGTCGTCTCAAACCAGTGCGTTGCAGAGGTCTGCTACTCCTTATAAAAAGTCCCAGAGGCCCCGAGAAAGAGACTCGACGATAGCCCTTCAAGGTAGACTGAGTAGTAAGAGTCCGCCTCTGCTATAACCCAGTCTACTGCAAAGCGAGGCACAGTAAGATTAATGTATCAAACGTTGGCCATCTTAGTAGAACAATTTCTAAAGTACTCCATAAATATAAGAAAAAGTAAAATTTAAAGTCCTAATAAAGATTATTTTATAGTTACAACACTATTTTAAGCTGTACCAAAAAGGAATAATTTTTTGCATACACAGAAAAAAGCTTTTAATTATTATTTGACATGATAAAATATCTTAATTCTTGGCATTATTATTATTTTTATGACACACTAAGAGTGTAGTAACGTTGACAGATGTCCCAAAGCCTGGCCACCCGACTAAAACCACTTTATAGAAACATTTTTTTCTAATTTTCTGGTTAAAGAAATATCAAAAGAACTATTAACAATATAAATTTATATAATTTTTAAGCGTAAATATTATTAGAAATATCTTTTACAGTTGCAAAAGTTCGTGCAAATCGTAAAATTGTGATTGTGGCCAGTCTTTGGGACCAATTTTTTGGTGGCCAAGCATTGGTACATTTACCTTACAGTTCAAATTTCACTCTTAAACGGTTGATTGGATACGTAGAGTCCGTGTCTGCTATCCCACAGTCCTCCAGGAGTGCCGTTATAAAAGTGTTAACCTCGGACACTTCGCGTTGGTTCTCTGTGTTTACATTCTAATACTTAAAATAAAAGTAAATTTTTCCGAAGTATTAAAAAAGTTAACTGTGATTTTCTCTTCTCTTGGAAAGTCTGCATTATTTTCTACAACAGCATCGATAAACTCTGAAACCGCGAGAATAAGTTATCGAGTGGTTTCGTGAATCTAGAGCAATCACATTTATTCCGAATGGTATTGGTAGCTCATAGATCGATTATTAACTCAAACTCATACGTCGCGTAAATCTGAGGCAATCACCTTTTACTCCGGATGGTATTGGTGGCTCTTATACCGGTCGCGAACTTAACCTTATACTTTCTTCCTTTATGTAAATCAAGAGCAATCACATTTCCTCCGGATAATATTGGTGGCTCACAGAATGGTCGCGAACTCAAACTATTTTGACCCTTGCTTCACCCTTAAGGCGTAACTACCTTTAACCACTAGATCGCGGATGGGACACTAGTTTGACACCATCGCGTTGGGCATTCCTGACGAATCAGAGGCGCTCCGGGAACAAGTGACAACCGCTTTAATTCGATCAGGACAGTCGGGTTTTGCCCTTTTAGGATGGCTCGTCAAGAGATTTAGTTACCTTTTAGCTCCACGTCCCACCTACGCGCCCAGTGCGAATCCCGAGTTAAAAAGCTCAAGCTCAGACTCGACTAATACGTCACACCGACGTAATACACAAAAAAGTTGGAGACAATGCAGACACATCCACTATCAATAGGGCATCTTCAGATCAAAACCGTCTCGGAGGCAGACATTTAAGATCTCCGTTGAGGTCTGTTGTAAAATAAAAATAAATTTTTTAAATATTGCTTAAGTAGAAAAAAAAAATTAGAAAAACTTACCAATGCAAGGATAGCAGTCGACTTTGACTACTTCTACTACTTGTGATTTTACTTTACCAAATATAGGGCAGAACGGCCTTGGAAACAGACATTTAACATCTCCTTCAAGATCTGTTAAAAAAAAAAATTTTATCAATATTATTCAAGCAGAAAAAAAGGAAGAAAAATAAAAATTTACCAATACAATAATAAAAGTCGACTTCTACTGTTTCTGCTAATTATTGTGCTACTCCACTAAGCATAAGGCAAAATTGTCCCAGAAACAAAGATATAAGATCTTCTTTAGAATTAGTTAAAAAAATATAACACAGCATTATAAAGCTTATATATTAAGACAAATATTTAGTTTAACAATGTACTCACCAACAAATAGATACCACTCTTCTTTATGGCAAACTTCAGATACCACTGTTTCAACTTCTGTTTGGTATAACCCACTGGGGGCCATGACGAGTCACGCTTTCTCAAGCATTTGTTTAAACTCATGTACCCATGAGTTTGTTGGAGATAGCGAAAATGACAGCAATGGAGCTGAACTTGAAGAGCAAGCCGTTAAATGAACCATCTCTTCTTCTTCTTCTTCTTCCAATGACCAATGATTGTTAGTGTCTTCAATCTCCTACATTTGTAATGGGTCCATGTCACAGATGTGCGGTACAGATATTATTCTGGTCATGTTTGTGACAATTTTTAAACTAAATTTTTACAATTCCAGACCTATTTTATATTTACTTTGGAAGAGTTACTCTAATAGTGGCATGAAATCACCCCCACGAGATAAGACACGTGTGCGTATGCACTCTGACAGGGAAAATTTGCAATACCCAAACATACAGCTTGTTCCTAAGTGAGAGGGGAAAAACTCAGCCCTCCAAAATATTTTCACTATGTTAGAGATGTGCACTTTGGTGGTTTGAAGAAAGAGTAAAAAAAGAAACTTATGTTAACAGTCTCACATAGTAATATGGTTTTCCAAACTTTGACATAAAAAAACTTTTATTGAATGAAAAACATTAAAAAAGAATAAAATATATTGGATCTTATACCATAAACTAAGGAAACGCTGAAGAGATCCTTAATATTTGTGTTGCGACCTGGTTACTCTACAACTTTGGTGTTAATGAATCATCTCAAAAGTAATCCAAATACAAAGCATAGATACCTACAAGTAAAAGTGAATACAAACGTAGTGATTGAACGTATGTATAATTATTCGTCATGAAAGTTTATAAGGTATGTAGGAGTTTGCCTACACTTAGTTTATCCTACTCTTAGGACTCAATCTATGCCGAGATATTTGCATTTTTTAATTTTAGCACAGAAATGATGTCAAGAATTTTTTTTTCTCTCAAGCGCAGAAATGATGTTAAGAGCTTTTAACTTTTTTTTTACTTTCAGCACAGAAATGATGCTGGAAATTCTTTTTTTTTTGCTCGGTGCAGAAATGATGATAAATTTTCAAAATATACTTTAACTCTTAGCACAAAAATAATGCTAAAAGACTTTTTCAGATCTATATTTCTTCTTAAAAAATTATTTTAATAATTCTCACGTTACAAGTTATAATGAGAAGACAAAGGCTTTTGACATCAGAAAGTATCACGAACAACTCTTGCTAGATTATGCTAGAGATTTAAATGCTATGGTCGAGATAGCAGCTCAAGTTCCAACCCAGAAAGTACCAGGACTAGAGCTGGCGTTTGGGAAATCACCGGCATAACAAGACCCATTTTCCTAAGGTACTCCATCAGCAGAAAATTTTGCTGCCGCGATGTCAGCAGCGGAAAGTAGTCAAATATATATTTTATTTTCCAAGATACTCTAGCAGCAAAACACGCAAGTGCTTTGGATACTGTAGTAGAAAAAAATTTTTATGTGACTGTTAGTAACGGAAAATAATTAAGTATATAATTTTTACTACTACATTATTCTAAATTTAGTCTTTTCTAGTTATTGTTTTTTTGTTCACAGAAAATAAAGAGCCCATGCAGGTAACGCAACCTGATTGGCTGGATTGCCACGTGAATTTTTAACCACCGTTGTTGCATCAGCTTCGTGGTGGCTGTATCAAAACTAGGATTTGCAAGAATTGTTGCCAACACCTTCGAAGAAGAAGAGCATTTTAACATCCGTTCCGAGTACAGCGAAAGATGCACTTGCTGTATATTATTCAACACCTCAACCATCATATTATCAACAGCTCTCTTCTTCTCTTTTGTCATTAATAGTACCACTACTATGAAACAATTTATAAGAAGAGAAATGGACTAAAGATGATACCACTATTTTAATGACAAGAGTACAGTAGATTTTAATAACTTTACAAAAAAAATTGTTATACGAGAAAAAAAATAATAAATGAGAAACTGAAGGTAAAAAAAAGTGTTAAAACACGAAGCTGTAAGGAAAAGGAGCATATTAAAAGCAGACAAAAAAAAAATCAACATTTCGAGAGCGTCAAGAAAAAAAAAAAAAAATTTTTAAGTGGTATTCTTTCAAAGTTAAAAATTAAAATTACGTATGAATTTAAATTGTCTATCTAAATTAGGAAATTCGTAAAATAAAATGACTTATGCTAAGGATAAGCTCTACGTACTGTCTTTTTAAAAGATACCTGTGGTAATAAAATGAATTTTTTCGCCCTGTAACTTCAAAATAGCATCTTCGCCGCTTGATTTTGGGTTCTCAGGTAGAAAAATAGTATACGAAACTTGTTTAAAAAGGCTTCTTTACGAACCTCGTTACGGTCCTCGCCCTCGGCTAGTGCCGTAAACCTTTCGGTTCGTAAATCGAAGCCTTTGCAAACTCGTACGTTATATTCTATTTTGTTAAATAGCTTTTTTGTTTCATAAATTATATTTTTAATTTATCCATGTGCAAATTGTTTATTTCTGTAACTGACAAGCCTAAGACCTAATAATGTTGTGACATTCTATTTTGTGTAAATAAAATTTATAATACTAATGCATGTGTCAGAACAGGTAAAACTAAGGTACTGTATGAATGAATAATCGAGTGCAGTTTGTTGAATTTATAAAATTATTTTTTATTTTAACTAGTTGTAGTTTTTAAGTCAGTACAATCATTATAAATGAGATTATTTTCTAATTTTTTGTCCGGAAGGATAGTCTTATATGTAACTTTAAAAATTTCATACTTTGAATTTTTTGGGTCCAATCTTTTATTACTACAACAGTAACCACAAACTTTGAATTGTTGTGAAAGCTATGACGTTTACATCATATTTAATCCAGTGGAAGGGTTGCAAGAGCTGCAGACCCATATTTTTCAATGTTATTAACCTTAAAGTTTAAAGTATAAGAAAATTAAAATAATACTCAATGCGTTTTCATTAATTACTGATTTCAAATACATACTTGCATAATAATATTCTTTGTAGCCGATTTCTCTTTTTATGACCCTTGACGTAAACCTCTTCAACATCAACCAGCATGCATCAAAAATCACCAAGTCCTTTGTTGTAAGAAATATTGCCAAAATTTCAGGTTATGCCAGAAAAATTAACCTTTAACTGTTTGTTCAGACCTTGTTTTTTTTTGGATAAACATTCTTATAGATAGGGTGACTTAAGCACTACAACAACTGGTCTGACGTTTTTCTTTAATTTAATAAAACAAATTTCTTAAAAAATCAAAATGTTGCCAAAGCTTTGGAAGCCCTGACAGTCTTTCATATAATTCATTTTAATTAAAAGAAGACTTATGGTGCTTAGTAAGACACAGTTAAATGACTGAGTTCTGTCGCTAAAGACTTACAATATATCCAAACCACTCGATTCTATTCAATATTTTAAAGATGTGGCTCATTGCATTTGTACATGTCACATTTAATGACTATTAAACATTAACCTAACAATTCTTAAAGATACTATTATTTTTACTTAAAATAATAATAATTTAACAACATCAGAAAAACAAAAACAACACTCTGCCGTAGTTTTACTAAGAAGTGTAATACAATTACTTTACGATCGTTCGGAAGTAGTAGAAGGAACAAAAATATTTAAGAATGAATCTGAAGTAATTATATAAGACTGTGAGATTGAAGTAGCAGCAGCAGTCCATGCTTTTGAAAATGAGCTAGAATTTTTTCTACCAGTAAGGGATCAAAAAGTCGTTCTAGGTCAAGGCATAGCCACAGCATCATCAGCTGTAGTTTTAAATGTTGAGAATGTTGAATCTGTAAATCTAAATGATGTTAATACTGCCTTAAAAAACCATATTATGTAGGCTGTAATTGTGGATTTGAAGCACTTGCTAAATAAATATTTATTCAGTAAATTCAACAGTCTCTTAAGAATCATTTAGCATTAAAAGTAAATACAGTTTCAGCAGCTAAATACGTGATAATCAAAGATAATGTTAAGGATGCTGATAGAAAATATTTTAATGCAAAGTCACAAGCTATTCACTAGACAATTGATCTAAGTAAGTGGTTTACAGTTACTGTGCAACAATCTACAGAAAAAAATTTAGACGGTATTCAAGACAAAAAATCTGAGTGGTCTCTAGGCTTGGTTATTAATTTAGTTATTAACATAAATAAACTAAATCCTATGCAAGGCAGTGCTTTTATACACTTACGAGACTAGATAAAAAAACCATGTTTGTGTAAGTACAATTAATGCAGATAACCAATGTTTCAAATGGGCTATTCTGTTATTTCTACATCCAGTAAAACAAGATTCTAATCGTGTCTCTAACTATATTTAATATAGTCAAATTTTATCGGCATTAAATTTTCTGTTGACCCTAAGAAATTTAACAAATTTAAAGAGCAAAATAATATGTCAGTTAGTTAACATTAAAAAAAAAGTACCACTTATGATGTTTCTCCTAGTCACTTGTCAGCTAACAATAAAGAAAATCACGTTAACCTTTTACTTGTTGAAAGTTTCTATCTAGATAGTGAAGAAGAAGATAACACATATAGAATAATTGGGAATGATGATGATACTGAGTACAAATATCATTACGTGTGGATAAAAAATTTATCTCGACTAGTACGTAAGCAGTTATCTGAGCATGAACATGCAGCAAATATATGTGATCGCTGCCTTCACTATTTTTGGTCAAAAGAAAAGTTTGAAGCACATCAAATTGATTGTGAAAATTTAAACAGGAGTAAAATTACATTACCTAACAGAAATTATAATGAGCACATGATCGAGTTTAAAAATTTCACTCATAATAACCGTGTACCTTTTGTTGTATATGCAGACTTTGAATGCCTATTGGAACCTGTTGAAAATATTCAAGCATTTCAATGTCACAAAGCATTTAGCATTGGTTATTTTATCGTGTTCGTATGACGATAGTAAATCAGAATATAAAAGCTATAGACATAGTTAAGAAGACGAAGAAACACCTGCTCAATGGTTTGTTTGAGCTCTTTATTTTCTCGCTCTGAAACTAGAAGAATTATATAAAAATCCTTTAAAAATGATTGATTTGACTCTTGAAAAAAAAACTAAGTATGACAAAGCATCTTTGTGTCATATATGTGACCAACCCTTTAACTTGGATGATGTAAAAGTTCGAGATCATTGTTATTTTACTGGAAAGTAAGTGTAATTTATTATTATGATAATAATTTTATCAAGTCTTGTACAATTTTTGTTTTCAGATATCGCGGTCCTGCCCATAACAAGTGCAATATTAGCTATCAAGACTCAAGAATGATACCTATAATTTTTCATAACTTGAGTAGTTATGATTCACATTCATTTATAACAGAACTAGCCAAGTATTTCTCCGGAAGAGTTCAGCTTTTACTGCAGACAAAAGAAAAATATTTTTCGTTCACAAAATACGTTGAGGGTACTGATATAAATCTTCGGTTTATTGATTCCTTTAAATTTATGGCTTCTTCTCTTGACAAATTATCATCATATTTAGACGAACTAAAAATACTAGAAAAAGTATTTTCTAGAGATGGTCATCGTATTCAATAGCACAGATAAACTTATTGAAAAAAAGGGGTATACCCGTATGATTATACTTCTTTTCTTAAAAAGCTAAAAGAAAATGAACTTCCATCAAAACAATATTTTTACAGCAGCTTATACGAAACCCATATATCTGACTAAGAGTATCAACACGCTAAAAATATCTGGAATACTTTTAACATTCATACTCTCGGACAGTACCCTGATTTATATTTAAAGACTGACGTACTGCTTCTTGCTGAAATATTCGAAAATTTTCGTAGTAATTGTAATAAGACGTATCAATTAGACCCAGCTCATTACTACACAACACCTGGCTTAACTTGGGACGCTGTGCTAAAATATACAAAGGTGCGTAATTGATGCTTTTGTTAGTTAAGATGTATTTCATCATCATCATAAAAAGTTTAGTTGTTAAAATTATCATATTATTTTTACTATAGGTTAAACTAGAATTGTTGACTGACATAAACAAAGTTTTATTTATAGAGCGAGGCATACGAGGTGGAATGAGCCAATGCTGTAATCGATATGCCAAAGCTAATAACCCCTATATGAAGGAAGGATATTAAGCAAATGGGGATGAAAAATATTTAATGTATTATGATATTAATAATTTTAATGGATGGGCTATGACTCAACCATTACCTTTCGCAGGTTTTAAATGGGTTGAAAATGTTAACTTCTTAGGTATTTTAAACGTGGCAGATGATGCTGGAATCGGCTATGTACTCGAAGTTGATTTTGAATATCCTAAACATCTTCACAACGCTCACAAGGATTTACCATTCTGTGCTGAGTATATGTCACCTCTAGGTTCTAAACAAAAAAAATTAATGACTACGATATATAATAAAAAACGTTATGTGATCCATTATCGTGCACTTAAGCAAGCTGTAAGTCATGGGCTCTGTATGACAAAAATTCATAGAGCACTACAGTTTAATCAAAGTTCATGGTTAAAAAAATATATAGATTTAAACAGTAATAAGTGTAAAAATGCGAAAAATGAGTTTGAGAAGATGCAATATGAGTTATTCAACAATGCTGTGTATGGAAAAATGATGGAAAATGAGCGCAAACGCATTGATGTTAAACTTGTCAATAAGTGGAATGGTAGATATGTTGCTGAGGCTTACATTGCACGACCGAATTTTCATAGTTGTGACATATTTGACGCAGATCTTGTAGCTATACAATTGTTGGGCGTTGATATATGTATTAAAAAACCGATATTTGTGGGATTGAGTGTATTGGATTTGTCAAAAACACTTGTATATAAATTTCATTATGATTTTATAAGAAATAAAANTATTCAACAATGCTGTGTATGGAAAAATGATGGAAAATGAGCGCAAACGCATTGATGTTAAACTTGTCAATAAGTGGAATGGTAGATATGTTGCTGAGGCTTACATTGCACGACCGAATTTTCATAGTTGTGACATATTTGACGCAGATGATCTTGTAGCTATACAATTTTTGCGCAGTGATATATGTATTAAGAAACCGATATATGTGGGATTGAGTGTATTGGAGTCAAAAACACTTGTATATAAATTTCATTATGATTTTATAAGAAATAAAATGGATGATGATTGTAAACTCTTGTACACAGACACTGATAATCTTGTGTATGGTATAACTCACCGAAATATTTATAATGTTATGCGTGAAAATATCAATGAATTCGATACCTCAAACTATCATGCAGAAAATGAATTTAATATAGCACTCGTTAATAAAAAAATTGTTGGTCTAATAAAGGATAAATGTAATGAGAAAGTCGTTGGAATTCGTAGGATTGAGGAGCAAAATGTATAGTATAAAGATACAAGATCAAAATCCAGTGGAGAAAGCCAAAGGCGTTAAAAATTCCGTTGTAAAAGCTACAATAACTTTTGATGACTATATCAAGTGCTTGTGTGAAAACAGTAGTATGACGCGTCAGCAAAAAAATATTAGATCGCGCCATCATCAGCTTTTAACCGAAAGAGAAACAAAAATTGCGTTAAGTGCGGATGATGACAAACGGTATTTACAACGTGGTCATACAGATACCCTACCGTGGGGTCATTTTAGCATATTGGAGATGGAAGCAGCCAATGAGAGGAAAGGACTGCTACAGAAGGGAGCCAATCAGATATTTCAGCCAACAATTGTAGAGCGAGGGTCAACAGATGGATCACAGTTGATAGTAGAGGGGATAGCCGCTTATAAGAAGCTGTCCAACCCAGACGAGCTCATTCTACCCGCAAGTAGAGGTTCAAATAAGATTGAACTTGGTAAACGAAAGCTGACATCATCATCTTTACTACATGTCTCTTCAAGTGAATCCTTGTGTAAAAAATCACGAAATATCGAAGGTTAGTAAATAGACGCGCTTGTAAAACAACTTGCATCATTGTTAAAGCTAATCATTTTTCTTTTTATAAATATGTTACAGATGGATCTTACAGCACTGAATAAGGTTGCCAGTAACAATTTCCTTCCAACGAGAAAAGTTACTGATATGGTTCCAGATCAAAATTATATGGTGACTAAGCTTAAAAAAGTGAAAACAAAGTATGGATTAGAGATCCAAGAAGAAGTCGCCGAGTTGGCGCACGAATTTCAAATTTTTCTACGCAACAAAATATGTACTGCTTTGTTAGAAAATGAGGAGTTTTTCAATGAGTTATTAGAAGCAGTGAATAAGTTTAAATTGTTCGTAATATACAATGGTGATCATATTATATTTTCATATGCATAAATTTGTAAATTTTATGAAAAATAAATAACCATAGATTTAACAATTAAGTGTTTATTTATTTAAAGTTCACATCTTTTTGTAACATTAGAGAAAAAAAAATTCTCTCTACTTGGACATTTTTCATAATTTATTTTTATCAATCCAACTGTTATGACTGAAGTCAAACCCCAACCATTTGACAAAAACTTGATTCCCACGTCTTCGAAGGACTTTTTCCACAAGGTAAGTATCTGGATGCTTTGTTTTCTGCAGCTCCTGCTCGTAGAAACCTCCAGAAATAGGTTGATCTTGGTAATCTTTGAGATGATACGATATTAGATTTGTTGCTGCTACTCGCGTGATGGTAAATATTTTCGTTGACCAATTTAGCGTATATCCTTTTTTAAATGTTTGTTTGGTTTTGCTCACTCGTACTTTATCATCAATTTTGAATTTAGGCTTAGACTTACTGCTATTTTCACATTTTCTTTTTAACTTCTCCAAAATTTATACTTTATTTTTAGCCACAACATCTTTTGGTTTCAAACCAATTGTTCGGTGTTTTTTATTATTATAAAATTTAATTAACGTTTGTAAAAAATTCAACCATTTATAATTGCCTTGCAAACTAAATTTTTTTCACATCAAATCTTTTAAAGTACGATTGAATTGCTCGCATGTAGACGCTTTCAGATTGCTGTACGTTGAGTATAAATTTATTTTATATTTCTGCATGAGATTTTGGAAGTTTGCATTATAGAATTCATTGCTACGATCAGTTTGCATGTTCACGGGCACCTGTCCTTTTTTCAATATCGAATGCATTGCTGCAGTTACTTCTTCACCAGTTTTTTTCATGACAAGTACAGCCCATGCGTACTTGGAGAAAACATTTATTACAGTGAGCATATACCGATATTCTTTGTTTTCGGAAGCGTAAGGTTGCATCTCTACAAGGTCTGCTTGCCAAGTTTCGTCTAAGCCACGTATGTTGAATTTTCGGCGAGGATAGTTACGCCTGGCTGCCTTATGAAGTTCCTCAACGATTTGCTCCATGTATTAATTGTCTAGGTTTAAGTTTTTTGAATCAGCTTGAATAAATGGAAATCTTTTTTGTAAGTTGTATGTAAAAATTCGAAATTCATCCATTTTTTTTTTCAAGTCTTTTAATTACTTCAATTAAGTGAGCATGATTTACAGCATCTTGAGTCTGTTTTGGTGTCGACTGAACACATCGACACTCATTTGGATACTGAAGCAATGATTACATGCATCAATATATATATATATATATCCTCCCTTACAAAGCTCTTCGATGATTGATATAATTTCATTGTCATGACTTGTATTTCCTGCCGACTTTTCAGCTATTAATAAACGTAAACGATCTATTAACTCATTAAGATCATTCCAGTGTGTATAATCTTTTTCACGAACCGTGAGATCGAACATTGGTGCAATCATTTTAATAAACTTATTACTATTATGGGTTCGTATAGCTCCGTTTTTTTTAAACCCTTTTCTGTGAACTTTTGATATTTTTAATAATACGTAGTATTTTTCAAAATCCTCCTGTATCTACAGAGATTCATTAGGATGCTTTTTGATGAGTAGCTTTATCAATCCTGGAGTCATTGGATATTTAAAATCATCTATTTTGATGTGATTATTTTCAAATTCTATTCGCGAATCGCCAAGTTTGTACATCTCATTTTTTTTTCGCACTCCATACTTTAAATCTCGTGAATCTTTCTAATTCTGATCAAGTATTTGTAAATAAAAATTATTTGATAAATTTTTACTGACTTGAACAGAATCATGAGATTGATGTTGAATAGTATTATTTAAATCGGTCTCATCATCATCACTTTCACTAATGGCAGACTCGAATGGTAAATTATGATCACTGAATTTTTCTCTGTTTTTTTTTTTTTTTTTTTTTGTTGATTCACTTTATCAACTTTATTACTTTCTTCATCGTTTTTATTTTAAAAATAATTGTGAGTAACAGAATTATTACTACTGTTTTTGTGTTTTTTTGTTTCGGCGACAAATTCTATTAAAGGGTCTGTTATTGGTTTGAAAGTTTCACTAAGTACTTTTTCAGCCTCATTTTTTCCCAGCCTTAACAGTCTGTACTTTTCTTTTGAACTGCCTCTCGCGCCTTTACTAACTGGCGTAGAACGTCTTTCTCTTGTTGATACATGATGATGATGATCCAATGTCTTGCAACAGACTGTAATTATTGCGCTAGGTATGTCCTAAATGTATAGCAAAATTATCAAAGCCTTTTCTATAGTGACCATTATTTATTTGCCTATCCTTGTTTATAACGACGAATCCATGTTTATCATCATTCCAGCAATTAGAGCATAAAGTTTTAAACTAAATGTATGACATGTCTGAGTTTACATAATCATCATACACATGCTTCAAATTAACTTCATCTTGACGAAACAAAACTAAAAAATTGACATTATCCCTTACAAGATGCTTTGGCACCTGAGCATATGACAGGCAAAGATAGAAGCAGTCAACATTTTTCTATCTACCCATGCAGAAAAAGGCCTTTACATTATCTTGTTTTTCACAGGCTATATCATCAAAAATCATTATAGAATTCGTTGAAGCATCATCTGGTGAGACTACAGTTTCGTGTTCACTGAAAGGTAAGTATTTCATACCCTCTATAGGCTCCAGTAGTTCTTTTAAAAACTTGTACTTTGGTTGATGTAGTGATTTTGAATATATGTACACATTTTCAAACTTACCTCCATTGGGATGCACGATTAGGGCTAATAAGCTATTAGTTAAACCGCAATTAGATGGACCGCAAAATACTGCGCGAATACTTTCAGGGAGTAGTTCGCCATGTCGATTTGAATGTTTTTCTTGTTTTACAATAGCGTCAAAATTAGGAACTTGTAATTTTATGGATTTCTCTTTAAACTCCATGTCTATACTGTATAAATAATCAGTTCAAACTAATCTTTTAATGAAATAGTACAACGCTTACATCGTTTGAGCTCTTAATTTGTCAATGAACTTCTCTACTATAAATACATTATTCATTTTCTCGAACGCTTAGTCATAATCCAACCTCTGAAGACTAATCATCATCATTATCATCATGCGTCGTAAGAGAGGACACGGTCCTGTAAATAAAGTCATAAATTCTTTACCAGTAGAGCTTCATTTGCCTGGCTACCAGTACTGCGGTCCAGGTACTAAGCTTGCTAAGCGTCTTGCTAGAGGCGATCCAGGGGTAAATCCGCTGGACGCAGCGTGCAAAGAGCATGATATAGTGTACTCAAAAAATGGACAAGATTTGAAAGCCAGATAAAAAGCAGATAAAATTTTAGCTGAGAAGGCTTGGAAAAGAGTTAAAACTTTAGATTCAAGTAATGGTGAAAGAGCAGCAGCTGCCCTAGTGACTGGCGCTATGAAGGTTAAAAGTAAATTTGGTATGAGGTTGGAGCAAGAGAAAAAACAGAGTATTAAAAAAAGAAAAAGAAGGATGGGTAGGTCAAAGAAAAAACAATGTAGTGCTTTAAGCGCAGTTATTAAGGCTGCCTCGCAAGACATGAATACTAAAAGCAAAAGTGCTCGAGATGTCATTATTAGTGATTTGAAAAGTTCTCGTAGTGCGGTAAGAAAATCACGAGGTAAAAAGTATGTTACGATTCCGCGCATCTTACGCCTTCCTACTCAGAATGGTGGAGCTATGCCTTTGATTCCCTTGTTTGCTGGTTTGAGTGCAACCGGTGCTATAGCCAATGGAATAGCTGGAATTGTGAAGAGCATAAATGCTGCTAAGTCAGCCAAAAAGCAGCTAGCAGAAAGTCAGAGACATAATCAAACCATGGAAGCTATCGCCCTTGGAAAAGGTCTTTATCTCAAACCGCATAAAACTGGATTAGGAGTATATTTAAAGCCTAACGCTAGAAAAGGTTTAAAAAAAAAAAAGCTTAAAAAAATAATTCAAAGAAATAAAATTACCTGATCGAGCTCTGACCAACATTGATTTGATGAAATATTCTGAAATCTTAAAAATTCCTCATTTTCGTGGAGTATTCATGAGAAACAGTTCACCTGCTAACGGTTCATGGTTTTGCGAAACAGCTGTAGTAAATCTTGATGATAAGAATGGACGTGGAACTCACTGGGTGGCTTATCGAAAACGTGCTAATAATCTTGTGTAGTTTGACAGTTTTGAAGATCTGCAGCCACCTACTGACTTAATGTTGTATCTAGAAGTTAGTAAAGTGAAATATAATCATAAGCGATATCAAAAATTTAACTCCTACAACTGTGGTCATTTGTGCTTGAAGTTTCTTTTAAAACAAACTTAACTTTTTTACATGGGGAGAAACCATTTAGTTACACTTCAACAATCATGGAAGAAACATTAACACTTAGCCTTTCTGGTACTTCTTCTGTTTTAGAAACACAGTATTTTCCGCCGATTGAATTATCACCAAAACGCAACTACGTTCTTGGCTTAGTAGAACTTTTCTTATTCAACTCCATCCCAAATATTGTCCCAAATATTAATGAAAATTGTAATAAATTTTATGTTGGCAATCAAGTTATTGTATTACCAATAGGCAGTTATGAGATTGAAAATATTAGATCATTTTTGATGGAGATATTACAACCTTGCAACATAACTCTCGATATCAAGCCAAACAATAATACGCTTCGAAGTGTTATCAAGTGCAGTCATACTATTGATTTTAGACCTAAAGATTCTATAGGCCGTCTATTAGGTTTTACTCAGAGAGTTCTACAAAATAATACCACTCATATTTCAGACTTACCTGTAGCTATTCTAAAAATAAACGCATTCAGAGTTGAATGTAACATCACAAGTGGAGCTTACATAAACAGTCACAAAGTACACACGATTCATGAATTTTTTCCCGCTGTACCACCCGGATATAAGATTATTGAAGTTCCTTCACAAATAATTTATTTACCGATCATTGGACGTATCATTGATCATATACAACTACGCATTGTAGATCAGGATAGTGATTTAGTAAATTTTCGTGGAGAAGTTATAACTATAAGATTGCACATAAAACCCTCTCCATAATGGGTATCATTTATAATCAGACAAATCATACAGGCAGCTCAATATGCACTCCAGCACTCAGTCAACAACGAGCTGTCAAAGCGTTGAGACGTCAGAGAAAAAAGTCCTTCAAAGCATCGAGACATCCAAGAAAACGATTGACATATCAAAACATTCAGTGTATAAAAAATCTCGGTCTAAAAATAAAATGCCCTGGTGGAAACTAAATTGGATACTTTTTTGTTGTATACAAAATGGACGAGATTCTAAGTATTCAGTCTCCAGTTACATTTGACAAATCTATTGTGCACTATGAGATTCATGCTCATCAACCGTATGCATCATCAACATATGGCAATAGTGATGACATTCGCATTTCAATTCAACATCAAGACTTGTGTCTTTTTACATCCAAAAGTTCTTTGCATGTTTACGGATGATTGGTCAAAGCAGATAAAAATACGGCAGTAACAAACACCGCATTGATAAACAACGCCATCTGCAACTTATTTAAAGAAATAAGATTTGAGATAAATGCTACAGAAGTAGACAAGTGCAAAAATGTTAGACTAACAACCCTTATGAAAAATTGGCTATCGCTTTGTCCCGATCAAACAAAATCTGTGATAAACGCTGGTTGGCTTGGCGTTGGAGAAGAATATGATAGTCTTACTTATAATAACGGCTACTTTTATATCATACTTCCACTGAATATGATTTTAGGTTTTGCTGAAGACTATCGTAAGATAGTTGTTAATGTGAAACATGAGCTTATACTTACAAGAGCAAGAAACGATACAAATACTAGCTGGAGTAAAGAAGAAGCAGAAAATAAACGACGACTAGAAGAGTGGGAAAAATTTATGAAGAGAAATGAGCAGAAGAAGAAAGATGTAAAGGTTGAAAAAACAAAATCTGTGGGAAAACCGGAAGATAAAGACTGTGTAATTGTTTGAAAAATCAATTTGTTTAATAAGACTTCAATCAATATGTCGCATGAACCGAGTACAAGCAATTTTACTACTAATGTTAAGTATCAAAAACTTTCAACTAAGGACGATGATGATAAAAACAAGAAATCTTAGCTGAAAAACTTCATTGATAAGTATTTAACCAACAAAAGATAATGTCCTAGAAATGAAGGTTATAAAAACGAAACTAATATTATAATAGCGAAGAAAATGGAGTATTTTGTGGACATGCAAGGTTTCAAGAAACAGGACAATGATTATGTGCTCAAGGAATTGGCTATCCTCCCGCTTAGTCCCACTGATGCAGAAGCACAAGTATTTCTTTTTAAAGCACCCTTGAGCTGGCGAAAATTGCCACCAAAGTATAAACATAAAAATTTATACCTTGAACTTTACTATCATGGACTAAGCTCGGACTCGGGAAAAATTGAGTACACAGAAATAGGAAATATTTTACGGGAAAATCTTGAAAATGCTGCGAAGATACTTGTTATTGGGGATCTGAAACAAAAGTGGCTTGAAAGATTTGGCTTTAAAATCACTGATATGACAGACTATCCACCGTTTGAACTTCCAAGATTAGTTACTACTTGTGCTCATCACAACCGTGCCTACAGATCCATGTGTGCTCTTCATAACTTCAAATGAACGAAAAAGTTTTACTTTAATATGAAATGGGTTGATGATGACAACGACGACAACGATGACGATTATAATAAAGAGCTGTAAAAATGTATTGTATTTCAAGAATTAATTTTTTACAAAATAATTTTGTAAATTTATATGTATTAAATTAAATAAAAAACTCACTTATCAAAATAAAACAAAAATCTTAACAATTATTCTTCCACCACTCTGCATCCTACATTATCATACAACGCACTCGCTTACACAAAAATGTATGTATTCATTGCGTGCTTAAGCTGCACAAGATTTCGCATATTCAAGCTAATCTCGAGAGGGCCCTATATATTATATTTGCAGCTTGAGTATACTCTCCGCACGTTGGAATGCTCTATGGGAAAAAAGCAAGATTTCGCAAACTCAAAAATATATGTACGAGTATATGTATGCAACTATCACTTGCACACGCTGCACAAGATTCCGCAAAACTCAAGCAGCGCATGCAGAGGTCGATCAAGTAACAGGAGCAGTTCGGGGGGTACTCGGTCGGACCGCTCTCGAGCATACTTGCCGCAGCTCAGCCCTGGTTGCCGCATATCAGGGGCAAAGGGGGAAAGTGAGCCAAAACCGCCTGGCGGTTGAGCCAGAACCGCCACTGTTTATCTACTACTACTCCTTTTAAAATAGAAATACATTTAATTTCAAACTTTGAAATAAGGCTAATAAATGATTATCGTTTTTTACATAGAAACCTTATTAATCAGCTACATAAATATTTTTCAGCTGTCTGAAAAATTCTGTTATTGGAAGTAATCGTCAAAAAGGATCTGTGATAGCTCAAGGAGTTGTACCTAGGCTTTTGCAACTAATCAGTGAACCAAAATCTATTTCTGACGATAGAATCCGCTTAGAAGCAGCAGTAACTTTAGGCTCATTAGCTAAAGGAACTCATCAACATGTTTTAGCGTTGATTGATCTTGGGGTAGTTATTTCGTTGATACAAGTACTATCAGTAATAGAATGGGAAACTGTTGAAAACATAAAAGTACACCATTCCATTATAGAAGCTTCTTTAAGATGTTTACGAACAATTTTTCAGCATTCATCTGCACCAGTTTTAGCTATATTTGAAAATCCAAAATTTATACCTCATCTCTTGCAACTGTCAGATATTTCTATAAATTGTCAAGTATACGTTGCCATGATATTAACTGCAGCTTGTAAGGTAACATATTTATTTCTTATACATATACACGTATCAAATTGTAAACTGTCGTCTGGTGCAATACCAATGAATATAAAATTATCTTTAACTTGCGTAATATGATAATACTAATTTAATACATTTGTCTTGCTATGCTGAGAATTCTTATTACTTTTATGATGATGGGGTGGATTCACAGTGTTAATACTTTTCAAAAGTTTTGCTACCTCAAAAAATAGCGTAGAAAATATAATCAATTTTATCATTTTATCATTTATCTTTTCACGTTTACCTTACTTCTTCAAACTGCGTTTTCTATTCTTAAATTATTACTTTCGTTGTTGAATTTAGTTAAGGAGGTGTATGAGTTGCAGCGTGTGCCCGAGCGTGTCCGTATTTATTGGTGAATTTTGCGGGTTATTTTATTGTAATTTGTATACAAGTGGGTTAGTTGTATAAGTATTCGTGTAGATAATAAAATAAAATCAAAGTTTTTCGTGGTTTGGAGGCAGATAATTAAGCGAAGCAAAAAAATTTGTAGTAAGAAGTAAGGTTATGGTCGCTGTGCGAAATATTTTTTGAGTCAAGACTCTTCATGCATACCGATAAAGTATAATTTAACAGTAGAGGCTATAAGATTTAAAGACTTTGAGATTTAGAGACTTAAGTAAAAAAGTCAAGATAAATAAGGATGCTAAAAAAAAAAAAAAAAATGGGCGCTAAAGCTGAGAAGTAGAGGCAAAAAAACAATAGAAATTAAGGACGAAGTCGTCAAAGTTTATGGTAAGTCACAAACAACGCCTGAATGTGTCGCATAAAAAATGGTCTTACAGGAAAAGTCAAAAACGTCTATGTTAAGAGAGTGCATGAATTATTTACAAAATATAGGTAGGATACTGCATGAGAAGGCCGAAGCAGAAGAAATCAGAAACAAATTAGCAGTGAAAACGTATGACTTAATATTAAAACTTGAATAAGTTAAGAAAAAGATAAAAGTCTTGGACGGGAGAGGAGTGGTTCCAGAAGCAAAGTAGATGCAAAACGACAAAATTTTTGTCAAGAGGCTGAGCAAGTGAAGACACATCGTCCAGTGGCGCAGCTTCTGCGAATTGAAAGCAAGAAAGATAAAACTATTTTTACAGGACCAAGTCAGAAAAAAAGAGAGAAAATTATCATAATGAAAAGATTGACCAAGGTAAAAGACGTTAAGGATAACGTAAGGTGACTGTTATATAAGCGCTTAGAAGTTGGTGTAAACACATGGAAACATATTATGGATATAACGAAGGTTGGGCCAGTAATCAGTGCGTGGTTAAGTTGTTTCCATGCCAAGAAACAGATTGTGCAAAGGAAAAGAAAGTTACTCGGTTTAAACGTTTTTCTACATAAGGGTTTGAGTTTTTGGATAGAAAAAAAACAAGATTTGGTAAGTTGAATTGAGTATGGCTCAGATAAGTGATTTTTGGCGGGTATTAAGCGAAACAACAAAATTTTGGTCTTAGAACTACTCGGAAATTGTTAAAGAAGACAGACATCTTTAGAATTTGTTAAAAAATATGAGTTAATCAGTGTATCTGAGAATTGGCTAGAAAAAAAATCGTGGAATAGTTTTAAAAGTAAAATATAGAGAAATTTTGTTTGAAAATGTATTGCGACGACTAGGGAAAACAAAAAATAAAATTTTTTCAATCGTAATAAAAAGGATATAGATAGATAAGAAGACAAGCTTACGGTAAATTTTGAGAGCTGCATGGTAAAATCTATATTAGTAATAGCAGAGATTAGTAGGGAGATTTGTGACTGCCATACTACGAAGTGTGCCCACTTTTTTCCAGTGGTTCTAGCACCCTGCCGCGGCCAAGCGGCCAAACCAGGCGCACATTTTTTTTTTTTTATTTGAGAAGCACGGTAGGGGTATGAGAGGAGTGGATTCGCGTGGAAATGTCCATATAGGTGCACTACTTGGAGACGCGTGGAAGGGGTATATCGAATATGCGCCTACGAGGAGAAGAGTAAAAATGTTGGCTATATAGCTGTATAGCTGAGCGCACAGCCAAAGCAAGCGACGACACGAGTTTTTCTCTTTTAAGTCTTGTGACTCTGCAACCGAGTATATGCTATATGTATAGTTAACTGACTTGCTCTTGCTCTAGCTTCAATGTTATCTAAAAATCTTAATTAATTAAATCATGGAACTAAATGCTCATTAATTATATGTACAGACTTTTGATTTTAATACATAATTTTTTAACTCTCGCGTACTTTTAACATTCCCAAATCCATTTATGTTTTCAAAAATATGTAGCTTCAACTGTTTTTTAAGGTTTTCAGTACAGCTTCAACCACTAATTTATTAATTTTACACATCTTAACTGCTGTGAACTGTAGGACAAGCTCCGGAGGATATCCATGAACATATGTGATTTCGAAAGAGATATGACGTTTTCATCGGATAGCTTATATGGATAAGGCTTATGCCGCTTCAGGGATTGTTTTGCACTTGAGGGTTCAAATCCATTTCATGGTAGATTTTTTTTTTTTTTTTTTACCGATTGTTGTAAAATTTGTGATATGTTTGCTCAGCTCCATACCCGGAGGTATCAGGTGCGCTTAAACGATTGCTGTTGTACAAATGTACTTTTTTCGCATGTAATTGTGTATATTGTATCATAGTATCGGACGAGTATGGTGTGAATATGTATATACGCATGGACATGTTTATTACATCCAAACTTTTTTTGTTGCACCAGAATCCCACGAACACCCAAAACTATAATATATGCGGGTGATTTTACTCGTTATTCGTTGTAGTGTATATTACACTCGGATTCATGTAATTTTATTGAGCAGCACTTAACAATTGATGATAAAAATCATGTCTCATTCGACATATTGGATCTACTTATCATAATCACATACCTATATATGTACTGCGTTTATATTTGTGATAAGCCTNAAAATATAGTTTAGTTACTATAGTAATAAAAATTATTTGGCTAGATTCTGAGACAAAATATTTTTTATAATACTGCAGTATTTTGTTTAAAAAAAAAATGTATTACCTCTAAGGGTGATGATTAAAATAAAGATATTTTTAGGATGTAGATTATTAAGGAAGCTTAATCATTTATATTAAATACAGAAAAAGCATCAAAATACTTTTAACAATAATACCATCGGGTTAGTGCAAAAAAGAGTCTTTTTAGTGTTAAAGTCAAGAAAGGGCCTTTTTAAATTATCGGGCAGAAGAAAGTCTTCTTAAACTAAAAGAAAAAGCCTTTTCATACAGAGGTACACTCGCACTGAGGTGTATTAAACAAAACGTCGCTCAAGATTATTCTTCGACATTTTTGAGTTCTCATTTGCTCCTCACCCAGCTCTCGGTTGGTCTCGTACCCCTGTAC
>NW_019382040.1:1043914-1071265 GCF_000648655.2 Copidosoma floridanum
TACATCAGTTCGCTGAAGTCAAGTACAAGTATTACAAATGTAGTTGTCGCTCAACGGTATGATATGTATGCGCCTGTGTATGAGTACCTTATGAGATACTATGTATTACATTTTCTATTATTGGAGATAGAGTAAAATTAATTTGATCGTTCGTTATGAATTTATTATGTTTTTTTGCTAATTCTATTTCTATTGTCTCAAACAGATTCAATTTAAAACTTTTAGGTAAACTGTGTAGTAACTTTATATTATTTTCATCTAGGAAATGCGCATTAGAATTACAATGTTCACTAAAACCCGTCGTATTGCGATCATTATAAATAGACTTTTTATGCTCCTTTATACGTTCGGAAAGGGCACGTCCTGTCTGTCCAATATATATGGCATCGCATTCGGAACAATTAATCTGATAAACACCACATTTCTGTAAAATACCAACTTTTTCCTTATTATTACATAAAATGGATTTCAAGTTACGTTTATTGACCATGATTGTATTTACATTTTGTTTTTTTAAGAAATTACTTATTTTATCGGATACTATGGGAACATTATTCAACATATTTAATTTTTTGGTTTGTTTTGCGACTGCGTAAAAATATTTTGAAATAAGTCTATTGTTTATTTTAAAAATTAGATTATGTATGAGGTTTTCATTGTAACCATTATTAATTGCTAAACATTTTAATAGATTGATTTTCTTTTCGTAATTAGATTTCGTTAACGGTACTGTTAATAATCTATGTACAAAAGAGTAAAATGCGCTCATTTTTATATTGATGGACTGCTTTGAATCGTACGGTACTAACGTATCTGTGAAAGTTGGTTTTCTATAAATTTCATACAACAACTCACCGTCTTTTCGTGTTATTTTTAGATCCAGAAAATTTAAACTATTGTCATTTTCAGCTTCTGCTGTAAATTTTATACCCGGTACTAAATCATTTATGTAGCTGAGAAAATTGGTCATTGTCCTCTCTGTACCCTTCCAGATGCAAAACACATCATCGACATACCTCGACCAGTGTAAAACATTACTGGTGAGGGGGGAGGTCGAATCGAATATAAGGTCCTCTACGTATGACATGAATATCTCACTGAGAAGGGGGGAGAGGGGAGAGCCCATTGGAAGACCGTTAAGTTGTAAATAATATTTATTATTGAACTTGAAGTAGCTTTGTTCTAAACAAATGGATATTAATTTTAAAATTTCTTGTTTTGAATCAACACACAAGGAAGGGCTATTGTCAACCAGATATTTAATAATATTCTTTAGATGGTCTGTAGGGATGGAGGGAAATAGATTAACAACATCGAATGAAAGCAATCGTGCATTACATGGAATTTTGAGATCTCTAAGTTTATCTATTAGTTGATTTGTATTTTTAATACTATGTTTTGGCTTAAAGTTGAGTAAGAAAGGGAGTATTTTATTAAGTTCTTTTGCGAGTAAGTAGGTTGGTGCATTAGTATAAGATACTATTGGTCTCATTGGTATGCCCTCCTTGTGTATTTTAGGTAAGCTGTATAGTACCGGCACCGCAGGATTCATAACAGTTAACATGTGCAAATTACAATCATGGAGTATGTTTGTACAATTTTTTAAAACTGACTTAGTGTCCCTTTGAAATTTTTCTGTAGGATCAGAATTCAAAATTTTGAAATTATTGTTATTTATTAAAAGTTCTGTCTTTTCAACATAGTCACACTTATTTAAAATGGTAACAGTGTTTCCTTTGTCAGCTTTACATAAAATTAAATCATTATTTTTGAGTTTTTTCTTTAAAGAAATAATACTTTTGAATTCTGAGCTATTGTTAGTTGAGAATTGTTTTTTGTTTTTATTTATTACATCAACGCATTTGTATCTAAAAAGTTGTAGTTAGTTTTTATCTATACCTTTTGATGCTATTTCTGCGTTTACCGAAAGTTCGATGAAATCTTTAAAGTTTTTAATGTTAGGACAGTACTTTAAACCTTTATTCAAAATGTTTATTTCATTTTGTGTGAACGTAACTTCGGATAAGTTCTTGACTCTCGGATAAAAAGAAAAAGAAAAATCAAACTTTGTACTGGATTCCGCGGTGGCCGATGACGTAGTCTGTTGTTGTTTATTAACCTTCGTATGTGTAGTAAGTGGTAAATTATTTGCTCTCTGTTGTATTTTGCTGTTCTTCTTCTGTATGAGCCTATCAAGTTTCTTAGTATGTGTTTGGCGGTGTGTGTGTGAAATTTCTCGAACATCATTTCTCGTCTCTTCGTCTAAAATATCAAATTCTACGTTATGGCAGTGTCTAAGTAGTTCGCTGTGTATTAACTTTAAGTGGTGTGACAGATTGCTCCTGATTCTGTACCACTTTTTTAATTCCAGATTTAGCCAAAAAGTGTATGCTTTGTCAATCAATGCGGTTGATTCTGTTGATTTATGTCGGCAAATTATCTTCATATATGTAGGTACCAAATGTAGTTGTAAACATCTTTTATTAAAATAAAGATGGTTGTTACACTTGTAAAACTTTACTAGACACTTTCTATAAAAGATTGCGAGATATGCTTTGCTAGCATTTAGAATATTATTAATTGATTGACTTTTTATTATGCTAACCTGACAAATTATTGAGATTTAAAAATTGTAAGAACTAAAAAAATTTTTAATTCCAAATTTATATATTAATAAAAACTAAGTCTGGGTCTATTTCTGCTAGCAAAAACTTCGATAAAGAGTTAAGGGGGATGTTGTGATATTTTTTTCTTTTAAGAAATTTCTAAAAAAATTTGTATAGGTGTGTTTTAGTATCATAAATAACATATTAAAATTTTAAAGAGCCTAGATTCACCGTTTTTGAGAAATAAAATCGCGAAGTTGGCCACTTATACACATGCTCTCAAAAAGGACTTGTCAGAAAATGCACGTTTTTACTCATAACTTGAAATTTCCTTAAGAATCTTTTAAAAAACCAATATGTTTGGATTTGTGATAGTTGAAATAACTATACTAAAATTGGGGAAGACGACTGTTAATATAACTACAAAAAAAAAAAAAAAAATTAGCTGCCTTGCGTTGTATGGCTAGAGGTGTTTTTTTATGGTCTATCTTATCAACTACAAACATTTGAATAAATTTATGCAAATCATTGTGTGTTGCATAAAATGTAAAATTAATTGACTGATTGCGGTGATTAAAAGTGCAATTGAAATCGTGAAATTCTAATATATTGTATAGTTATTAATCTATAAAAATATTTATAGTGCGACCTTCAAAACAGAAAAAAAACAATTTATGTTAACTGTATATGATTTACGCACTGTCAAAAAATTTTGGTAACTACTTCTGAAAAATTACAGTAACAGTTTATTGTAGGTAAAAAGGTTAATTGTTTATACACAATCCAACTTTCTTTTTTAAATCATTCTTCGAGTTACAAGTGGTTGAAACTAATATGTCTTAAATAAAAAAAGCTTTGTTCAGTCTCTGTAAGACTCTTTTATTTAAAATACGTACTATTTATAAAGACTAACGAATCTGCTTTTATGTTTTTACATATGTGTAGTACGAATTTTGTCAATGCAATAACCACAAGGTATTGATAAGGAATGTAAATATAAGCTAAGAAATGTAATATATGTACGTGGATAAATATTCACGTATAATTGAATGTAAGTTGTACTTTACTGGTACTAATCATATTTGATATAATCGTAGTGAAAGTATGAGTTTTTTTCTGCCTTCAAATTTTTTTTGTCGTAAATAGGAGGTTCATAATTTCTGAAGAGTTATGAACTACACAAATTATGTTAAAATTCTTAGAAGTTATTTTAGTATAATAAAATTATGGAATTGCCTTGCTAACAAGAAGTATCCAAGTAACAATATTTATTTTGATGTATTCGAAAAAAAATGTTGACGACACATATATTTTTTAACGAAACATAAATAAAAGAAATGAAGACAAAATATGTTGAAGACAAGATAAGTTGAAAAAAAAAAAAAAAAAAATCTACCATGAAGTGGATTTGAACCCTCAAGTGCAAAACAATCCCTGAAGCGGCATAAGCCTTATCCATATAAGCTATCCGATGAAAACGTCATATCTCTTTCGAAATCACATATGTTCATGGATATCCTCCGGAGCTTGTCCTACAGTTCACAGCAGTTAAGATGTGTAAAATTAATAAATTAGTGGTTGAAGCTGTACTGAAAACCTTAAAAAACAGTTGAAGCTACATATTTATGAAAACATAAATGGATTTGGGAATGTAAGAGTACGCGAGAGTTAAAAAATTATGTATTAAAATCAAAAGTCTGTACATATAATTAATGAGCATTTAGTTCCATGATTTAATTAATAATTAAGATTTATAGATTACATTGAAGCCAGAGCAAGAGCAAGTCAGTTAACTATACATATAGCATACACTCGGTTGCAGAGTCACAAGACTCAAAAGAGAAAAACTCGTGTCGTCGCTTGCTTTGGCTGTGCGCTCAGCTACACAGCTATATAGCCAACAGTTTTACTCCTCTCCTCGTAGGCGCATATTCGGTATACCCCTTCCACGCGTCTGCAAGATATGCACCTATATGGACATTTCCACGCGAATCCACTCCTCTCATACCCCTACCGTGCTTCTCAAATAAAAAAAAAAAATGTGCGCCTGGTTTGGCCGCTTGGCCGCGGCAGGGTGCTAGAACCATTGGAAAAAAGTAGGCACACTTTGTAGTATGGCAGTCACAAATCTCCCTACTAATCTCTGGTAATAGACAAGAAAGTTGTAAATGTATGGCCAGCGTACAATTTCGGAAACATAAGACAGATACGGGAATTATAAATGCAGAGAGCATAGCAAATGACTTCATAAAAATAGGAGATTTAAACACAAGGATAGGAAGTTTAGAAAGTTTTATGGATATAGATATGGGAGAAATAAAAAATAAGAAAAGTAAAGATAAAGTCATTAGTAACAAAACCTAGGAAATAAAAAAAGTATGTGAAAACAAAGGGCTTATAATTTTAAATTAGTAGTTAGATGGACATATAGAGGGAGAGTCATATATGGATTTCCAAGAGAATTCAATAATATACTACATTATAAAAAATGAATGTGCTTTAGATCGGGTAGAAGGTGTTGAGGTTAATGTAGCGTAAATTCAGATCATTTATCGCTTTGCTTGTCAGTCAGTTTGAAAAAAGAGGGAGAAATTGCGGCTCAAAATATTACATCGGAGAAAAAAGTAATCGACTCGTGGTCTGATGAAGACATAGTTAAATTCAGGCACACTGCAGAAAAATTATGTTTAGTCAGTAACGCAGTAAAAACTGTTGATGTAGGGAAAACATCGTTGGACATTAAAAATATTATTGAAAATTTAGTTATACAAAAAAGATTAAACTTAAAAAATAGAGACTAGGAAAATGTAAATAGTGGGATAAATCGTGTCAAATTAAAAAAAATTACAAGCGTATTTTTATAAACGGAGACGAAACAAAACGGAATGGAAGACTTATTAGAAAGAAAGAAAAGAGTGCAGAAAACTACGCAAGCGAAAGAAAGTAAACTTAAATGCAATGAAGAAGCACAACTTTTATTTAAAAAAAATTTTTAGGGAAGTCCAGAAATAAAAAAAGCTTTAAGGAGACGATAGTACCATTGATAAATCGAAATAGTACTTTAGATAACTCATAGATGGATGCAATGTAAATAATTTAGGTCAAAAAAGAGATACGAATGATGTCGTGAACATCTCAAGAATCGAGGTATTACTCCGTGTACACTTCGTAAAAGAAGGGGATTTCTGGACCAAATAATACCCAAATGTGAAGACAATATAAAATGTCAAGAAAATAAAGAGTTTTAGAAGAACGGTCAATAAATATCTAACTAGTGAACTGAATTTAAGTAAGGTAATAAAACTGTTTTAAAAATACGTAAAAGATTATAATACTTTTTGATAGCGAAAGAGTCCATGTTAAAGTCTAGCGAGCGCGACCCCTATCCCCCCTACCCTTGGCCTCATACAACTATATAAGAATGTTATATATTTTATGCATATATTGTTTACTTTGAAAGTCTTTTTTCCTTCCTTTCGCCCTCTTGCCCCTCCTTACCTTTCCTTACGATTTTATGTAGACGTCGTCACCCCCCCCTCCTAGTTCAGTTTATAAAATATAGTTTAGTTACTATGTAAAATGATTGAAATTAAAAAGTAGGTTATTAAACGTCTTGAAATTGTGACGTGGGTAATGCAATGTTTACTGGCAACTTTCATGCTTTATCGATTTTTGTTTTTTCAATAGATGATTTAATATATTCATTTAATGATATACATTATGGATGGAATATAGCATTTTAAAATTTCACGAAGAAATAACAAGTAAGAATATTCATAATGGAATCACAAAGTACATTGATGGTTTATATGTAAGTTGCATAAAAACACACATAAAGATTACAAGAATTTTCAATAAGAGGTAGAAGTTACGGAATTATAAGTCTACCACTGTAACTTGAAAAAAAAACCAAAAAATTATTTTTAAAGTAAAAAAATTCAAAGGATCCGTAAATAATTGAGAAACTCTTTTAACAGCTTGATTTTAATTAAAGTTAATTTATGATTTTGCAAAAATTAAAAAAAAAGAATCTGAAAAGATCGCGAAGACGAGAACCCATAAGAAGAATCATGACAATAGGTAAATTCAAAGTTGTGTCTCTAAAAAACCAGGTCTTTTTTTTTAATTATTATTCAGTAAAAAAATGTACTTTAAAGGTCAGAGATTTAAAAACACATGGAAAAATATTGCATAAAAACTTTGAAGATACTGCTATTAGTATGAGTTGGATAAAGCACGACTCTGAAATTAATGAAAATTTTTAGGAAGCAGATACTGTTTTTGATCAATTATGTGAGAGTAAATTAATAATTATTTTTATTCAGGGCCCCGGTAATTCAAGTAAGAATTTTTTGTATGAAAATTTTGTTCATCATTTCATTTGAATCAAAAAAAATTTGTCTGTGGCATGAACTAGTATTGCCTTAATATTGTTAGCTAAGGAAATAACTAGTTATAAAACTTTTGAAGTACCATTAGAGTTAGATACTGCTGAAAGCACATTTTTAGAGCTACGATCTAAAAAAAAAGTATGAGAAGTTCATTCAATTATTTGGGATGAAGCTTCAATGATCAAAAAAAAGTTTCAGAAATTATTGACTAAACTTCTTAAGACTCATGTGATAAATGTGATGGATGGAGTTTTCCACACAAACAACTATATTATAAGTAACTATACATATATACTATATCCTACTATAAAACACTAGTGTGTATATATAATTTTAGCGGGGCTTTGTCCCTCTGTGCGCTTTGCGTGACAATCCTCCAATTTTTGTATTTAGTTAAATACCTTATTTCTTCAGTATGCTTTTTAAAGTTAAAAAATTACAAAAATCTTAGTGAAGTAGATTAGAATTGAAATAGAAGTAGTGTACATTTTGTAACATCGGTGTATCCACATTAATTTTTTTTCCCCCTTTCTTCAAAACTTTCCGTGCCGATCTTATAACACTAAACGCAGGAGCCAATGTGCATCTGCAAAAAAGTGAATCACCTACAAGAATGCTCGTAGCTAAGATACTACGACCATGCATGACTCACATACATGCACGCTGGCCCACGCTGACCGGAAATGCAAAATAAAATATTTTTCTACAACCGTAGATACAAAAGTTTAACTGGGAACAGTTAAACTGAAATATTAAATGCAGATATAATGTTAGATAAACATAAGGTTAAACATTAGAATAGCTTAGAATTAACACATGGAAATAAGCGAAAATATGATTACAAGCCAGAATCGTCACAAGCAACCAGTACATACTACACCACTAGCAAACAACTACATTACATGTTAACTATAACAAATTTGGTACACAACATTAGTAACCTTCAAAGAACTATCCGATTTTTACCATTCAAGTTAATAAACTCATAATTTACAGAGTAACCATTTTTTCATCGAATAAATAATTTCATAAACATACTGCAATAGTCTAATTTGTAATCTAGTTGATTGCTAACACTTTTTCCCGAATGTAAAGGAAAAATGGAAAATAACCCTTCCCTTTTTCTTGACTCGGAGAGAGAGTCCGTATGCCTGCCTCCAATAGGGGTAACAGAGTTCTGATTCCCCAGGGTACCACGAGACGACTCCCTCTCCAACTACTAGCAGCAAAAAAACATGTTTACTAAAATTATACTAAAATTCCGCATTATTTTCATAATATTATAAACATTCAAACTACCGGTAAACCAAATTATGTTAACTCACAACAGGCGAAGCACTAGTATTCTAACAACTGCTATTCTTATTATCATTATTATAGTTATTATTATTGCTATCTAAGAACTGCTATTCTTATTATCATTATTATGATTATTATTATTATTGCTATTAAACTTATTATTTTTATTATTATTGTTATTTTTATTATTGTTATTACTATTATTATAAATACCACCGCTAATTATAAGTAAGTACGGCCGCAGCCACCGTTTTGGCGCTTAAGTAGTAGTATTAACTAACGACTCACCGATCATTTGTTCACCCTAGAATCAACCGAATTGTTAAGCGATTTTCACCGCTCTTTTTGCAATGAGCTTAGCTGAACGAACAACCGATATGTAGCATAAGTAAATATTAACAATACCTTGTCGTAATGTTAAGGTTAAAATATATTGAAATTCTGTCAACTTTTGATGTAAAAGAGAAAAGAAGGGCATGAGTAAGTGAATCACCTTCCCTTTTCTTTACGCACAGAGGAGAACAAGCCGGATGTGGGATGTGCCAATTTCTGAGTGGCTAAACTAGAGCAGTTCTAGCCAATTAGATTTTCGCTTATTATCATTTCTGCAAGATCTTCCCCTGGCAAGCTCTACTGCGTTGTTATCGAACCAGCGCGTCACCGAGGTCTGCTACTCCTTATAAAAAGGGCCTGAAGGCACAGGAAAAGGCAGAGTTTAATTTCACCCTCGAACGGTTGACTAGGCAGTTAGAGTTCGCCTCTGCCATCTCACGGTCCTCCATGAGTGCGGTTTCAAAGCTTCGATCTAGGACACATCGCACTGATTCGCTCTGCTGTATACTTTAAACCAGAAATAAAAGTAAGTCAAATTGTAATATTAAAGTGAAAGTTTTTTCCTTTTTCTCTCGGTTCGAAATTCGGTATCGGTGAAGATCGCGCTACGAATTTAAATAGACAGATTACTCCTCACGTAAAGTCTAGGACAATTGCATTTACCCCGGATGGTACTTGTGGATCCTAGACCAGTCGCGAACTTAAACCATTTTCCTCCCTTACGTAACCTCTAAAGCGTAACTACCTTTGCTCGTTACGGTACTGATAACCTTTAGATCGCGAACGGGATACGGTACGACACACACACACCAAGTATCCTCGATAAATCCGAGGTGCGCCGCGAACAAATACATCGCATTATTGCTCGACAATCGCGTCGATTTAATCAAAACGGTCGCCCTCACCCCCTTTCAAGTACTCAGACAAGAAAAAAAACTATCTTTTAGCCCCGCGTTCCACCTAGGCGTCCAGTGCGAGTCCCGAGCTATTAAGCGAAAGCTTAGGCTCGAATGGTACGTTGCGCCGACGCAACAATTTAATAGCTACTCTAGTATAAATTCATGAGACAATGTTTTTTTCAATGTTTTTTGATTATATCATTGAGTCGATGGACACAAAATTATGTACTAATCTAATTATAATTTTCAAAACTATATGGAAGTAAAAAAATAATTTTTTTATTATAGCCCAGGATGTTCAGGATAAATATTGTTATATTAAACGTTAATTTACAGATGCAAAAATAAAAATGGAATTAATATTCAAGTAGAACCTTATAATTAATTAAAAATCAAAAATATTGTTGAGAAAAACATTTTTTTTGTAATCAATCTAAAAAAATAACGAATAATACTTAATATCATTGTGCAGTTTATTTAAATAAAAACAAATATATGAAATCAATAAAACTGTAAGTTAAGTATCAGTTTATGACGCAATAAGGTAAATTTTCAAAATAATTTTTAAGTTTATTTTATTGTTTTATTGTACACTGAAACAAAAATCATACTCTACTATTGTACGTAAATGTGACTTACGTAAACTGTTTCGTTTTTCTACTTAACTTGAATCAAAAAAAAAAAAATTGTATACATATTTTATTATGCAGTTAATGAAAAGACCAAACCAGCACTCTATAGCACCACCCCTATGGTTGTGTGGAAATATACTAACAAAATATATATATTAAATAGTTATTATATTTAAATAAGAAATTACAGTGTGGGGTTAAAGAGTGGTGAAAAGCACCTAAAGAGGGCTAGAAAAAATATTTGATTTGATAAAAATAATATAAAAATTGAAACAATTCTACCTTTGACAAAGGGTGGCTCATGCGATGCTAAAGAGGAGTAAGAAATGGTACTGATAAATTGTGAGGAGGGTTAAAGGGTCGCTAAGAAAAAGTATGAAAAACTGAAAGGAGTTCTTAGAAAATACAAGTGGGCTCAGGTGGTACAAACAAAAATTCAATCTAATAAAAATTACGTGAAAGCCGATAAAATTTTACCTTAGCTAGAGGAGGCTATGGGGGATTCTTTAAAATTGTAAGGTAGCCATGCAAAAATTGAACCCAATAAAAATGAGTTAAATGCTCTTGAATTAGACCTTATCTAGAGAAGGTGGAGCGTGAGTGTGGAATGATTCTCTGAAATCACTATATAATATTGTTGCAACATCTATTCGATAATAATTTTAAATCCAATCATGCATTCCTAAGACAGACAACTATAGTGTATGTGTTGCTGTGGAGATACTTACCCTGGTCAGCTAGGTATATGCGGTCAGTTTCACTCTGCCAGGACGCCGGAGGTCCAGGATAAGAGAGAGTGCAGGAGAATAATTCTGTTACGAGAGTAGCTTTAGTTACTAGTAAGCTTTATTGTGGTAAGAGAGATAAGTGTCTTGTCGGGCAGATATGCGCAGACTGACCTTACAGTGTTGTCGTAGGTAATTTCTTTCACTATGGTAACAGATACCGTATTCATATATATTCGCGAGAGGTTTTCCCCTACTCCCCACAGTACTCCCCCCTAATTATGCCAGTAATTTATATCAAAGAAAGATACTGGATTGGCTTGGTTACAGTTTAAACTAACATAACACAGAACAGTTAAGGCAGTACGCTTACATTATACAGACTTAGGAATCTCGCATCAGTCTTTTGATTTCGAGTTTTAAACCTACCTTAACTCTTTGTACTTAAATGTATATTGTGTTTACATTAAATAATTTTTGAGTTATAATATTATCGTTTCTTTAATCATTTCAGCATGTGCATAAGAGGTCAGTGACAAATATAACGTTACAACAAAAATTTCCTTGATATTAGGGTAAGGAAAGAGAAGGCAAAAGTTTAAAAATAACTTTTACTTATTAAACAATTATATTTTGGTTTGCACTTTCATTGATTCATACAGTCTTCCTAGGACCAGGATATGTCTTTAGGATTAAAATAGGTCTTGGGATCGTGCTAGAAAATGTCACTGTTCCGGGTAGACAAGAAGATTCCAAATATTCAGGCAGGAAATATGCGGGCTTAAGTAATTCTGTCGACATGACTCGAGGTAAGCCGTTGACTTCAATCTTATAATCGAGATCGGAAACGCTCTCAAGATTGTTATTGGACCCGAAAAAAATGGTCTTTCTAACGATTTTTTAATTGAAAGTTCCTTTAAGAATGCGTGGGAGCCCGTTCCTAGATCTTTGAAAAATAAGGCTCATGGCTCATAGCGATGGGTCAGAAGGACGGGTTTGACGTTCTGCATGTGCTCACGATATTCCAAGAAAAAATTAGGATCCGGGGTGAACTTACCCTCAAGACATAATTCACCTGGAACGCGTAGGACCAAACTATACAAAAATTTAGCTGGAGAGGCCCCTGTTTCTAAACGTACATGGGTTCTCAAACCGAGCAGAACAGTTGATAACTGGCGAGACCGATCTGGGCTGTTGTCATGACATATGATCGCGGCCTTAAATACCCTATGCCAACGTTCGATCAAACCGTTGGTGGCTGGATGGTAAGCTGAGGTTCGATTGAGTTTGATCCCAAAGAGTTTCAAAAAAGCCTGAAAGACTTTTGACTCAAACTGCGATCCCTGATCGGTTGTCAAGTACTCGGAAACACCATATCTGGAAATGCAGTGATCAAAAAAAGCTCAAAAAACTGTTGTGGCCGTAATATCCTTTAGCGGAATAGCTTTAGGCCAACGTGAAAATCTATCGATAATGGTCAGCACATTGGTATGGCCCTCGCTATTGGGCAGTAGACCCACGATATCTATGTGGACATGTTTAAACCGAGCAGCCAGGTAATCTCATGCTTATCATTTTTGCGGTAGTTGCACTTGGAAACATTAATCGGAGCTCGTGTGATTGCTGCGTGAGGTATGCTTCGACGGTAAGTATTCACAAGCCCTAAAAAACGGTGAAGGTCCGCTAGAGTCTTGGGCTTGGGAAAGCTTGATATAGCCTGGACTTTCTTTTGTGTGGCGTGAGAACCATCTTTGCTGTTAGAATAACCAAGAAAATTGAGCTCTGTATTTAAAAATTAGCATTTACGTAAATGCAGGCGAAGGCCTGATTGGCGAAACCCGTCGAGAACCGCACGCAGATGGTGTAGATGTTCCTCTGGGCTAGAGGAGAAGATCAGGATGTCATAAGCATAAACAAATACAAAATCAAATCCCGCCAATGCGCTATTAATGTACCTTTAGAATGACTTACATGCATTTCTTAGACCAAATTGCATGACTAAATACTCGAAAAGTCCGAAAGGGGTAACCATGGCGGTCATGGGGACGTCTGCTGGCTCCACTGGAATCTGATGGTAAGGCTTATACATATCAAGTTTGAAAAAATGGTTTTCCCATGAATCGCAATGGAAAAATCGTTAAGGTGCGGTAGTAGGTATTTATCAGGGATTGTGACACTGTTGAGCAAACGATAATCCCCGTAGATGCGCCACGATGCGTCTTTTTTTAGTAAGATGGCTTTGACTCTTTGACTACTTTGTATTTCTCGGGGTTCAGTCGACCAAAGCGCTCCGCACGAGGAGGACCCTTAGTGGGGATGTGGTGGAACACATCACGAGCACCAGTAGGTTTTGCAGGTTTCTCGCCTATAACCTCCGGAATCTCAGCGAGGGTATGGCTGATTTCGGAAGACGTAACAACATGGACGGAGAAAACTACTGCGTCTATCACAAAACCTTGGATATACGTGCCTGTCAAAGGGTCAGAAAGTCTATGACTTCTTAATTCCAACAATAGGCTGAACTAATCCAGGAGGTTGGATCTTATTATAGAATAAGGTACCTCTGCAGCCCAGAAACTCCATTTAATTGGATTTCTGAGACGCTGGTCAAGACTTAATTCAAGTTGACCAAAAGTCTTAATCAATAAACCATTCGCTGCGATCAGCTGCAGGTGCGTGGGGACATAAACGGAATTAGGATTTCCTGGAATGAGTAATATCTCAGATCCCGAATCTATGAGAAAAACAAAGCCTGACGCGTGATCACGGAAGTGGAGGTGTTTTGATTTGCGCTCCTCGCCAATCGCTCCAACATAGCGAGGTTGATTCAGTTTTCCAGATCTTTCCAAGAGCACGGTTTGTAGCAACACCTAGCTTGAATGCCGAATTTACGATGATTGTGGTAAAGACCATCGCCTTCCTCCGTGGGCTTGCCCGAAGATTTACCATGACCTCTGGAACGACTGCAACTTAAGCGAGAATCTGCAACACTCATCTTACAAATTTCAGCTGTCAGGCGAGCTTCGAGTCACTCGAAGCCATTGATTCGACATAAGCGTCTGCCATTGTGGCAAGTTCGTTCAAGGTAGTAGCCCGGGACACGCTTAAGGTTGCGCGACAAGTTGGGGGAAGCTGGTCCAGGTAAACAGTACGAAAGACCTCCTCTCCGCATTAAGTATCAAGGCCACGTAGCCTGTTTAAAATTAGAGAGGGTTTGCCTCCAAGAGAGACTTGTCCTTTTATTAGCTGGCGAAGGCGCTCCTCTGAAAAGCTACCGAAAGTTCTTATCAATCGCTCTTTTACCTGTTCGTACAAATTACTTGGTCGCGGTTCCGCAGTTACTAAATCCCTAATGGCTTGAATTGCACCAAGATCCAATTTTTTAGCGATTAAGTCGGCCTTAGTGACTGAAACCGTAATTCCGGTTTTACGTAACGTTACCTCCGATTGTACAAACGTCGTGCCAGGATTTTCTTTAAAAAAATTCTCAATTTTCGTTTGGTGGTAAATAGCATTAACAGGTTGAGCCCCGATGTTCAGATTGTCATTCTGATCGTTTCGCACATCCTGCAGCTGCAGCACGCGTTGCTGCGAGGCCGCGAGCTGAGCTTCGAGATCCGCTATACGCTGTTCGTCATTAATTTATACCGCTAAGCTTACGTAAAATAAAATGCTGCTTGCTTCGCACGTGTGGAAAAGCATACAACGCGCGAGATTCCGCGAAAACAATAATCCCGTTCCTAAGGCCGAGTATGCACTAGTAAGAGAGAAAATCTTAAAACGCCAGTGAACTGATTTATAAAAATAAATCTTACATCGCTACTGAAACCAAGCAAAATTTTCTCACTTGCGTTCGCTGAAAAAAGAACGCAGCGACGGTTGCTCGCCTCGTAGTAACAATGGTTTTAACTCTTAGTAAACGTAAAAAATTTGCGTAAGAAAAAATTAAGTACCTAGATTTCTTCACTTGAAATCTTACAATACCTCAAGTCTATTAAAATAATTTGTAGCTTGAACACAAAGAACAAAGAAAATAATAGTACATGCACATGTAACGTAAAAATTTATGGTATGTATAAATACTTAAATCGCACTGCAACGCTTTGAACAAAACGTTTTTTAACGACGCACGATCACTGTATTTACTTTACCTGGTGATGACGTTGATAGTACTGGTGCGCAAGAGCAGGAGCTACCCACGAGATTGAACAAAACGCCCTTGCTGAACGAAACGTCGTTTTCCCGCTTCTGAGAATTCGTTGATGCCAACGGTCACGTGGAGTGATGTTTTTGTGGCAGCGTAGCACGGCCGTTTGCTGCAGGCGAAAACTCGCTTCAACACGTGCACAGCCAATAGCGTCTGGCGCGACCAAACCTGGTGCTGAATATCGAAGGAAACCTCGATGATGATGATGAAATCGGATACGAGGAAGGTCTCCGCTGATGATGACCAGTGCGAGCCTTGGTGAATATGCGCCATCTCTCTCCCGCTCTCGAAGGAAACTCCCGTCTTTGATCCCTCGCAACTAAAATGCTGATCAGATCATGTCGGGGTCACCAATGTAGAGATACGTAGCTTGATTAGCTAGGTATTTGCGGACAGCTCCACTCTGCCAGGACGGTCCGGGAAAAGAGAGAGTGCAGGAGAATAACTCTGATACGATAGTAGCTTTAGTTACTAGTAAGCTTTATTGTTGTAAGAGAGACAAGTGCCTTGGCGGGCAGATATGCGCAGACTGAATTTACAGTGTTGTCGTATGTATATTCGTTCGCTATGGTAACAGATACCGTATACATATATATTTGCTAGGGGATTTTTCCTGCTCCCCACATTGCGAAAAGTTTTGTCATTAATTTTTAAAGTTTTTTTAGAATCACAATTCATTATAATTACCTTATTAACTCTGCTTCGTACAGTATGTTTTCTGATTCGTACTAAAAAATGATCTATTAACTTTGTCTGATAGTAGCGTTACACAAAAAATTCTACGACTAGTATTATGTACGTTAGTTATATTTAGAACGGATAAAGAAGAAATTGTGAACACCGTTACTCGATTAAAGTCTCTTCTCTCTTCGGTCTTTCTTCTTCATTGTTTCTTGCTTGTATATCCCATCCCTTATCTTACTATTCCATTACTGATACTTAACTTTTATCCTCTTCTTTACTTCCAACATTTTCGGGTCTCGCTTGAAAGCGTGCGTGTATGCTTAGCTAGTGTACGTAGTACATCTAAGTCCATGATGCCTATGTCTTTGGCTGTGATTATATTGTAATAAATTTTAATTTAAATGTAAGTATTATGTTTGTGTCAAGTTTTTGCATCGTATGTAATTATTCCTTCATAGAAGAAATAAGGTGTTTGCAAGCTGTGTGTCCCTGTATTTCCTCTAAAATTTTTATGCTGTTACTTTAATACCTACAGTTTTGTTTATATGAGCGCTCTCTCTTATGTATAATATTTTTTTGAGTTTGCAAAATTGTCTTATGACATATGTATGATAGGTAGTTGTCTATTTTCTAATAAACATGTTTTACCATGAACGGTTCTATGTAAATATGCTTGATTAAGGTAGTTCAATTCATACTTACGTTAATAAGATAAAATTATAAACGATGTTTTAGTTTGATTAACGTGATATGTAAGTATCTATACACAACTTATTTATTATTTTCGGCAGTACTACTGATAGTCTAATGTTGTTATTAGAATCACTGTCATTTGTCTCATAATTATTGTAGAGAAATGTCATCCTAGATCATCATGGCTTTCTGGAATTAAATGCAACTTTAGAACGTAACTTTAAGCATTTGCGTTTTTGGAACAGTAAGTGTCATTTTACCATCTTATGGAGGCGAACCATAAAAACAATTTTTCATCTAAGATCTTAGATTGTCTCCAGTGATGCACTCGGTTGAAAAATGCGAAAAATCTTTTAATCGGATCATTTCAGTAAAAAAATTTTTTTTTTTATTCTCTTCAAGCTTTTTCAGTTGTTCTATTAATTATTATCTTTATCTTAGTCACAAAATATTTTTTATGAACTTTCACACCACCATAGAGAATTTATGAGCAGCCCATTAGATTTTTTTGAAGTGAATTTTCGCCAATAGCCATGAAAATACTGTTCAAAAATATTTTTTGTCATTGATTTGGCTCATACTTAAAAACTTAAGATTTTTAAGTTTCTCATGTTAAAAAAAAAAAAATATTTGCAAAACATAGTAAAAACTTAAATATTTTCTATTAAGTTTAGTTTTTTTATAGATGAAACGAATAATTAAAGGCTTCTAATGAAAATATAACAAAGGTCAAGTTTTTTTGTCGCATCATTAATTTTTTATGACACATGTATATAGTACTGTCTAGTACTCGTACTTTACAAAATTAAACGAAGTAAAATTGGCTTTTGACTAATATTTCATGTAAACCTTTCATTAAATGGATTAAAGTTATGCCCTGACATTTTCATTTACTTTCAGCATATTAAGGATTAATGCATTTGATGTGAGGTTTGCATGAAGTACCAGTCAAAAGTGAATATTACTTTGTTTGATTTTTTTAAAGTACAAGTATTAGACAATATTGTACTACAAGTGTTAAACAAAATAAATATTGCGAAAAAAAACTGGCCGTTTTTATACTTTGATTTTAGAACTTTTTAAGGCTACAGATTCATTTGGAAGAATACTACTCATTGCCAGTGTATGTAGGCTTTTAAAATTCCTTACAAAATATTTACACAACATATTAAAGTTATCCTATCTTTTTGTTTTGTTAAAAGTATTTTTAATGGGATATTATAGCTTTTCAGGAAAATATCATTTTTAAATGTTTATTAAAAAAAATTACATTAGAAATAGCTTATATTAGAAAGTACTGGATAGAAACGAAGTATGTACAGCATATACAATACAATAGTCCCACTAAATTTATACTTAAAGTTGCTTGTATGAAGATGTTTTGAATATATCATTGTATGCAGAGGGTTATTTGTACAAATAGTTCGTAAATTTACCGAACTAAATAAATTTTATTACAAAATACAGTTTCAGAATTAGTATCTATAATAACTTTTTCTTTTTCTTTCTTTTATTATACTAGTTCATCGTATAATTCTTAGAAATTTTTTTTCTTCAAGCTAATTACATAAATCAAACTACTCTTTCCAAAAAATTTTTTGGATAAAATACTTAGTTAATATATACATCGAAAATCCAAGATGTGTAATTTATGTAATTATCTCTTTTTACCATTTTTTTTATGTATTGATTGAATCCAATCATTCAAAATTACAGTTATTTAATTACTAAGTAATTCTTACAACAAATAATCATATATTACGAGAATACGGACAAAAACCGTAAATGCGATGTAAAAGTTACTTAGAAAATTGTTTTTATTAAATAATTTTTATTTTACTACCACTTAAAAAACAGATTATTAATGAATAATTATTAACAACCCCAATGACTATGTTAAATGATGCTTAGATTTACACTCGCTATTCAGGGCACTCCGAAAAATAATTAAAGTTTCTTATCTTATTAATCAGATTATGTTCATACTGTTACAGGTGTGCTACATAATTTATTGTAAGTAGCTATTCTATTAAACAATACGTAAATCAGTAAGTTTCTTGTTTGCGACTTTGACTCATGATAGATCATTAAAACAATTAAAATAAAGGTTATTGTCATAATCTGTCATCTCGTTTTTCTTCTTCAACTCTAAAAAATGTTGTCAAATTTGGGCTTGATTAAATATGAGAAACGTGGTTAAGTGGCAATACTTCTTTTTCTAACAAAATAGTAATTTTTTAATGAATTTGGTTAATTAACTTGATACATAAAAGGATTTTATTGTTGAAGTAAATTTTCTTTGGGTTATCAAATACTTATGATTCATAATTTATACTTGAAACGTTAATCAAACTCTTTCTATAGTGAGTTCGTCTACGAAGACCTTAAAAAGGGATGGGTAAAAACTTACCACTGTTACTGATAAGACAGTACAACTTATTGCTGATAACTCATTTATTTATTACAAATCTTAATTTTGGTACAAAAATTAAGGTATTCGCGTTTAAAGCGCACGAAATTGAAGGTTCTCTGCTTGATTTTAAGAATACGCCTATCCCAATTATACACAAGAAAAATTTGTCTCGCAGCTAATTTACCGATAAGAACGTTTGTTGTAGAGGCTGATTTAGGAGAATGTGGATTGGAGCATTTTGAGGTACACAGGTCTCGTTTTCGTTGTTTTAAGGATTTTATGGCCTATATTTGTCAATAAAGCTGTGAAATAGGAATAAAGACACTTAATTAAACCAAAATACATCAGGCTCACTGGAAAAAATACTTAATTTTCGACATTTAAAAATTTGAATATGCAAATCTGAAGTAAATAGTAGCGTTGTCATCGAGGCTTCATCTGCTTTCTCAAACTTACCTTGTCATGCTCCCACGTATTTGATTTGTTACAACCCATTGATACGACACCTACTTGTTTTGTTCCAACCCATTTTTAATCTTCTTCGTTGTCTTGATCGATTGCCAGACATTTGTTGTTTATGTCACAAAGATTTGTAAGCAATGATTTGTTGCAAATCATCATTGTCTAAATTCTATCATTTTCCCATCAAATCACAAATGTGATAAGCAGCTTTATACTTCAGCTTTAGCTGGAGCTTGGATTTAAAACTGGTGGTGCAAGAGTTTGTATTTTTCGCATATGATTACATGATCACTGCCCCCATGAAGTTTGGTAATATTTCTTGACATTTTGAACTGTTCTTTAAAAAGGTGTTTATTTTTTACTTTGAATGCAGGCAGTAAGACCGTAAAGCCTTTTTTTTCTAAAAAATTTTTAAACATCTCTTAAAATGTAATTTAAAATGAATATGTCATCTCCCTTCAAACTAGTACTAAGCCCATTTTTATCTTAAAGTGCTCGCTTAACAATTTTTGCATCATTAATAAATAATCATTCTTTTAAATAGTCCAGCAAAATCGATAACGTTACTACTTGTGGTACAGATAGTAAAGAGCTCACATACTAAGACTTTTTCCCAGAGTAAGCTTTCCGTTGGTTGGTATTATTTGCCAAATTAGGCCAATAGGCTGTCGTGGTAACCCGTAGAAAAAAAACTACCGCTTTAGTTATATTTTCATTAGTAAATAATCTCATTAATGTTAACTTACTTTGAATCAGAATAACGCTCTCCCATGAACGGCCATTAAAGGACGTTATATGTTTTTTGTTATAATATTGGCTCTAATTTTATCATGAAGTTGAGTATTAAGTTGATCTGACAGTTTATCAATAAACTGTTTTACTCCTCTAGATTTTATTTGAGATTCATTCGCATACACTATCATTGAAGTATAAGATTTTTGTAGAATCGATTTTTTAATGTATTAATTGAGATTAAGGGTCTAAGGCAACATTAATTCATTTTTTGAATAAATAGCCATCCCTGTACAAAAACTCAAAGGTGACCTTTGATAAGTACGTTCATGGTATTACTTCGTCCACATTTGCAACAACACGCATTGGAATAAGCTACTGTCTTAAATGAAATAGTTACATCTTGTTATTTACTTGGACAAAAATTATAATTTCAACAATTTATGTCTTTATCTTCTCTAGACTTGATTGTTCTTTTAATTTTAATATAACGTAATAAGCAATAACAAGAGCAACATCTGTCATCACTTGTTTTAATTTTTTATTTCGTAAATTATCAGTAAGATCTATTATGATGTCTGTGGATTACTTTTTTTTTTTAGTAATGACGAAATTATCTCCTAAGTTCATACATGTCTGGTAAACAAAAAACCAAAATTGGTCTCCTGTCAAAGTCAAAAATTTCAGGCAAGATTTTTTGAATGTAGATTGTTTTAAAAAACTGTTACATCATCAGTAAATTATACTTTTTAGTTTACAGTAATGTAATATCTTAACTGATGTATTACTTGAGAAAAAATTACTAATTATTTAAAATGATAAAAAAAAAATTCTATAAAACACATTTCTGATAAATGTAATTTTGAAATAAGTGATCGTACTTTTGTTAACAAACGTGTCTCACCTAATTGTAATATCTAGCTGGAGTTGATAAATATTATTTTTCCTTGGTTAGTTGATCTAGTAAAAGGATAGTAGCTTTTTACTAAATCGTCGTCCTGTAAAAATGTGAAATACAAGAGTATACTTTATTCTATTACCGTATAAAATATTATTTAAATTTATAAGAACAAAGAGTAAGAAGCATTAATTTGTCATTTGGTATTCCAGAATTCATCTCATTAGTGACCATTGATTTTGTAATGTTTGTTATACTTAATAAGTATGTAAATGATTAATAGATTGACAAGTGATAAAAAGAGATACTTTAATATTTTTGTTCTAGCGTGAGATAAATAAAACAAAAATATTGTTATAAAATTCAAGGTTTCATTTTTAGGGTATACCAGAGGCATCGTTACTTTGCTATCCAAGTTCTGTTGTTTATTAATAGTACATTTTCAAAATTTATTTTAGACATTTGCTTAATGATCACGTTGTAAGAACTTTTAAAATTATTTTAAATTATTTATTAGGGAAACATTATATTGAATGATGCAATAAAAAATTTTTTTTTGACGTTATACATCTATAGGCGCGTAATGCATTAGAGTAAATTATAGATTTCGAATTCGACTCTTTTTAAAAAAATGTGACAGAAGTGAATTAATTATTTTCACTTATTGTTCCCTGCCTAAGAGAAAAGTGGCACAAGTGAATTTTTAATTTCGATTTCTTAATTAATTTCGGATAAAAAATCTTCCACGGGGTTTAAAGTCAGGACCTCATGCACTCCAGCCGAGCACGATATTTACGCAGCTATGAACCATCTCTAAAGAGAAGGTACCTTGTACTTCTCTTATACTGTAGTCCAACTTGATTTTAATTGAAATATTTATTCACTGTTGATTCATTAATTTGTTTTTGCTACATAATTGTATAATAGACATAAGTAAAGTATTAACGTAATGAAATAATTTTATTTAAAACTTTGTGAAATAATTTTAATAGCAGCTTTTTGTGCATCAATAAATATATATTTAATTTTTTTTTTTTTGTTACCTTAACGATAAACAAATACGCTATTTTTTATACAATTTTTTCCTTATTTTTCAAAATTTTTTGAAGCAGTCTTACATTTTATAAATCTCTTTTCCATAAGTGGTTTATGGATATGAGGTTCTTTTATTACATTAATTAATTTTCATTGCGTCTTTCACAATTTTTTTATTCGTTACTAAGGTGGTTTTTTGAGTTATGACTTAAGTAACAGTTTGCGGGAAAGAAATTTGAAGAGGTGAAGGGAGGACAAATATGAAAAATAAACATGTTTATCTAATAGTATTCTATCATACAAAACTTTTTTAGAGATCTCTGCAAAGTATTTCCTTATAAATGCAATTTTACGTGATTTTTCTGTAAGGTTGCATCTCCAATTAGGATTTTTTTTATTAAACATGTAAAAAATGGTACCGATAGTTTTATTTTTAATCAACTGTTATGCATACATTATCGTTCTGTTTGCAACATACTTTATTACCAATATGTTATATATTAACTTTATATAATTAAACAAACATTTATTAATAAAAGCGGTTTTTCCTTAATTTCTAGCTCTTTTTTCAGTATATATTATGGTTATTATACCCAGATCTTTTGAACTGTTCTTTAAAAAGGTGTTTATTTTTGAAAACTGTTACGAATATCTTATTTTTTATAACTTTTTATATATTAAATATTAAAATACTAATTAAAACCAAATCTCATTGACATCTATTCTAGTTTTGAGGATGATTGCATGACATCATATGCATTGCAGTTGGTTATTGAACATGTCGTTTTGTAAGAGGTGCATCTACATTACTATATTATCTGCTAGAGAAGTGTAACTCCATACTTGGGTATCCAAGCACCCACTGACTATTGTTTTATATTTTTAAAGTAACTATTAATTTCTTGTAAGTAAACATTAGTTATAATTATTGTTTTTATTGAAATTTTCTAAACAAATTTTTATCTATGTAAATACATTAAATCTAATATCGAAGGTACTAATGATATAATTTCAAAGGTATTAATAATAAGGTATTATAAAGAGCTAGTATAACTTATAAAATGTACTAGTTAAGTACATTTATAAAACATGCTTCTAACCTCGTGCTAAAACTGCATTTACGCGCACCCTGCATCACTCAATTTCTTACACAACTGTACCACATGACCTGTATTGTTTCTCTTTCTCACCGACAATGCAAGTAGAGAACACGTGCGTATTTCATTTGGACTTTCCAAAAGGAAATTACACACATATTCTCCAACTCTTTACCTACTCATTTGTACTTCCTCTCTCTCTTTCTCTCTCTCTTCCTCTCTTTTCCTTCGTCACATACTCTAATTCTCTGTGCCCTCTTACTTGCTTGAAATTTTATTTCTCTACATCATACATTGTTTCAATATCCCGCCCTATCACTAAAGATAATGTTGATACTGTAAACAGCATTTAGTGCCGATAAACTATACGTGCTTGTCTTCCGTCTGCCAATGTTTCTTTAATTCTTGGCGAAAATGTTTCTAATATAAAACTGTTGTATTATTGCTAATAATAGCTTCTGTATTAAGTTATTATTGTTATTGTAATTTGGTGTTAGTCTCAATGAATAGCTTTTATTTTATTATTTTCTTCACCATCAGTCATATTAGTACAACTGAAGACGAGGCTTATGGAGGTTAATGTGTGAATTGAAAACGAAGCTATTAAAGTTAAATTTAAAATGTTGATGCAATAGCAAACCATTACATTAGATAAAATTGGAACAAGGTCACAAGTGAATCACCAGGATATAGTCAAGAAAAAACTTCTGGGATTGGATTTCGATGGTTTCTTTCGCTATCACCTAGTTTTTTTGGAGATGAGATGTTGATTTTTTCAGGTGTAGTTTTATATGAACTAGATTGATTTGTTTTTAAAGTATAACTTCTTAAGCTGGGCCGTAAACAGTCACATAAGTGGGAGTCTGTACTGAAAAACTGTCTCCATCAACTCTGTAGCTCAAGTTTACTACTTTTCTACGTTGTTACGAGTTTCCAAGTTGAATTTGGTAGACAAAGATGATGACAGCCCTTCTTATTAGAATTACTGTTCAATTTCTCATGTTGAAAACACTTTCTCCTTGGCACGGTAAATATTTTCTTTCTACACACAGTAAGCTTATCATTATTAATTGAACACTTTTCTAGCCAAATAGCAAGTTCCGAGTATCCAACATATGTAGTAACGGTCCGATCTTGACTTCACCCGAGTTTCACTGAGTGGAGCTCCTTGTCGGAAATGGTCTGAGTGGTATTCTCTGGCCTACTGTTGTAGTACCAGAATAGTTGGGAGGAAAATCACGGCGAATTGAAGTGTTAGGTGTAGTACTCTTTTCCAACGTCTCCTAGAAACGTTAGCGTCCAAAGCACCTGTGTTCAGCGGTCTAAGGTAGAAATTAGTTTGTACCTGTTAATGACTGTCCCGTTTGCTCGAATTTGTTTCTCCTTTATAGCTTTCCTATTTGGTTCTTCGAGTGCAGACCTCAGAGAGGATAGGTGATTCCTGGTTGAATGCTTAGAGTCAAGAGGGTGATGTAGGGTCGCTGGTGGCTGGCTCTATGTAGTATATTTGTGGAAAAATCAATGTCAGAATTCATTGGAAAATGTTGTAAAAAATTTAAATGTTAGTTAGGTGTTTTAACGTTAGATGGCCCTTAAAAAGACCCATGAGATCGATAGTGGTTAAGTAAAGATTATGATGGCCCTGAAAAGCTCTAGTTGTGATACTCACAGTAATTCGTTATTATGATTAACCAAGGAGAGCTGGATGTGGGTCAATCAGGTGACAAACTGGGGGTGGTTATTGTACCTTTTGTTTTCCCGTCATTATTTCACCTTTCATATTGTGCTTTAATGATTAACGGTTATACTCAAATTTTTATCAACATTATTTTGCTTCCAATTCTGACATTAATTTGGAAGAAATATCTGTGCAAACGTACACAAAGTCACGAGCAGTCTTATGCTAAGTGTATGGGAGAGAACCGAGCATCGTCAGCTGTCAGCTGGTCTTTTCACATGGAGCGGGACGTCTTTACAAAATTGCTTCTATAATATGTTAAACTGGAAATCATGATCTGAAACTTAGCCCAGCCTTTCTTAAAAACTGTGCAAAAAAAGTTTGTTTTCTGAAAATTCATAACACACTTTTGTTGACGAAAATTGAGTCTCTTCTTTCTTTCTTTAGGTTATTTTTTATCATGCAAACAACATGTTTTCAAGTTTTTTCACTCAAACTATCGGAAACCAGCTGTTTTAAAGAATATACCGTAATTTGTTCATAATATTTAATGGTTTGACTTTTGAGCACTGACGAGTCAAACACAGTTAAATTAACCGTGATGCAGTAGGTGGCCATATTCATGCACGGTTAGTACAACTCACATTAACACGGTATCTTATGGGAGCCCCCGCACACTCGCTTACCCCTCCGGAAAAAACAACCGAATCTCCTCAAGCTCATAAGGTAGATATTTTTAATAAATATTATTTGATATTTCAATTAAAAAATTTTAATAAATCTTATTATTTCATTTGGCAACATCTTCCATAGTTTTTTATTTATAGTGTAATACAGTTAGGTTCCTCCATTGAATTTATTTCAAATTTTATCATTAAAAAAAATTATTTTATTTACAATCCCCACAAAATTTACTTCTTTAAAAAAATACCAAGTAAGGTAAGTTTTATGTACTCCATTAACGTTTTTTTTCTGATTTTCTAAAGCTTTATGAAAGCTTTTAGATAAGCTGTTTAGTGCAGCTTACTTTTTGTATAACACACTCAGTATTGTACTGTCTTGTACTTGTACACTAAAAAAATTAAACTAAGTAATATTGACTTCTAACTAGTACTTCATGCAAGTCTTAGATTAAATAGATCAAAGTAGTGCCTTGACGTTATCATATACTTATGACATACCAATGCACTAATGTACTTAATGCAAGGTTTGCATAAAGTACCAGTTAAAAGTCTATAGTATTAAGTTTGATTTATTTTACGTATGAGTTCAAGACAGCATAATACTACGAGACTCACACATATCTACAGCTGTACTAAAAAACGAAATAAGACTTCACCATTTTTAGATTTTGACTTTAGAAGTTTTCAGGACTAACGATTCATACATACAATTTATTTTGCAACTAAATATAAACTATACTTACCATAAAAATACTTTGCAACTAAACGCATTTGAACACCCAAATATGTCATTTATTTGTTTAGTTTTAAGAAGAAAATTGATTGTATGTAAGATACTTATTATTTATTTATATTTGAACTTACTACCGAGCAGATATCTGCTGTAGCAGCGCTGTGTGTCTTTTTTTGTTTATTTCATGACTTTTCGTAGTTTTGATACACATAAAGCTAAAAATCAGGGTTCCACCGCAAAACGCCATATTGCATATTCTGTATTAATAATAATTTGCGAGGTGTATTCAATATCACTTCCTTTCCCTCCTCGAGACGTCGTTGTCATTATTATTAGCATGGAGCGCTCAAGGATGACACACCAGCGGCCTTGATCCTAAGAAGCTAACACAGTAATGAGAACATGTGGAAAAAATCTTAGAGGTATACCCATGAAAAAGTGGCAGTGTGGGGTCTCGAAATTCAGCCATCCAGGTGGAAAGGAAGCAGGAAGCACTCTACCATCTGAGCCACTGAGAGCTCCCAACACTTCGTGCTATCAGCTATAAACTTGGAAAATACCTGTAGCCGATACTACACTGTTAGCAGCTCTGCTTGACTTTAAGAACACGCTTATCCCAATCATTCACAGAAAAAATTTGTATTGCATCTTACGTAACGATAAAAACATTTTTCGTAAAAACTGAGCCGGGAGAAATGTGGTTTTGAGCATCTTGAGATTCACATGTCTTATTTTCGCTATTCTATTGATTTTCTGGCGCATATTTGACGGTAAAGCTATAGAATAGGATTAAAGAGGCTGAATAAAACGAAAATATATTCGACAAACTGACAAAAATAAATAGTGCTTAATATTTGAAAATTTAAATATGATAATCTAAAGTAAATAGCAGCGCGGGTGCCAAGGCCGCATCTGTTCCTCAAACTAACGGTGTACCACTCCTGCGCTACTGGATACAAAATTACATAATCATAGTAATTATTACATATTATCGAACATACAGTGATTGTTATTGACTTTTTACGTATGATAATTGTTTTGATTCCTGTTTCTCCTATTTTTCAGAACTGATCGATTTTGAAAATGATGAATCATCAGAGTACTTTTTTTCTGCATTAAAAATATTAGGAAAGATTTTAATAAAATAAATA
>NW_019382040.1:1071835-1149631 GCF_000648655.2 Copidosoma floridanum
TTTTTTTTTTTTTTTTTATCGGGTTACCGCGACAGCCTATTGGCCCAGTCGCCGGGGCCAACCACTCACCACCTATGTGTGGGGGTGTATTGCCACACCCATTAAATCTTCTCTTTTAATTGATACCATACAAATCATACCATGGGCACAGTGGAAGTATCTCCGGTGTAAGACACCTTGTCAGTTAAGCTGACACTCTCTGCACCGGGAGGAAGTGCATTGGGTCAACTCGCCACTGTGTAGCCTGGGTCCGAAGCATCGAAACCAGGCTAATTAGCATCCCCGGAGAAGCCCCATGTTTCAGGGGTCACTCCTCGCCGGTAAGGCCGGCGATCCCTGCCTGGCATCAGGCCCACTAATCCCTACCTATTAGGCCCTAACACTGTTTCGCATTCACCCAGGCCCAAAGACCTGTGGAGCAAGGGAAGAACCCTGGAATTACTCTGAAGGAAAATTCCACGGAAAAACCCGCCCCGAAACAGCCGGGGTTACATAGGAACTTTTTCCGGTGAAAACAGTTTTTGAAAAAATCTGCACTCACCGGGAATCGAACCCACGACCCCTAGAACAGCGTTGTATCAGTAGCAAGCACGCTTACCACTGAGCGAACGCCGCTCCCCATTCTTAAATTTTGTTTAAATGTAAAAGATCAAAATTATCTATGTCAGTAATAATTTTTTCTGTGAAAATTATTCACGCAGGTTTATTTTATATTTTATAACCTTGACTTCGTTCTGAGATTAAAAACTACATCAAAAATATTTTAATTTTTAGGGAAGCATACAATAAATGCTTCTTTAAAGACAAAATGAATTTTAGACTCTTTTTTTAAGGTACCCATTTCTGTTGTAGTATATTTTACCGTTTCATATATAGTTCCTTTGTTTGTTTTTTTTCCTTCAAAGAATGTTGTGTCATTTTATTTATTTAATATAAGTTTTAAGAAAAACCGCTCATGGTCATTTAGAGAAGCGATTTTAAATCTACCTACAGCAGATTCTTTCACTCAGTTTTCTCTTCTCTCAAATGGATCCCTACGAGTCAGAGTCGGTGAAGCCATCTCAAATGACTATCCCATTACAGCCGGAGTCCCACAGGGCTATAAGCTCTCGCCCACTCTCTTCAACATCTTCTGCCATGACTTCCCACAGGGATGGCATCAAGACCTACACGTACGATGACGATGTCGTAGTCAGTGGTAATAGCTGCTCCAGGCTTCTTTCTCAATGCTCCATCCGTCTTAAGGAGCACCTCGTAGTCCATCACGATTGGTACAGTCTCTGGAGACTGATTGTCAACGAATCTAAGTCCATAGCCGTCCTATTTTCGTGGAAACTGACAAAAGCAGAATACAGCGTTGTTTTCAACGGTGTCACTATTTCATGGAGCAACTCCGCCAAATACCTAGGAGTCACACTAGACTGCCATCTCTCTTGATCCAAGCACATCATAAACACTCGCAATAAGGCGCAAGGATCTTTCGTACAGCTCAAAGCCTTCTACAACAACAAGGACGTAACAAAGAAGACCAAGTTACGTGACTTCTCCGCTATCACCAGAAGCATGAGCACCTACGCAATTCCCATCTAGGGAACTGCTATTGACAATCAAATTCAGAGCCCATTTATAAGAATGCTAAGATCGGTCATGGACATTCCTTGATTTGATAGAAATCACCAAATTATCAGGGAAACCAACATCATCCCCCCTGCCCAGGCTGCCACAATCTTTGCTACGAGGCTTTACACTTCTATCGCGACCCACTCCAACCTCTCTATGGCCGCTTTGGCTAAATACACTCCACTAAAACATGACCTAGTGAAACGACCCTGCTCCCTTCTGGAGCATGACAATGATCCGCCTGACAAATAAAGGCCCTAACTCTCGGACATATACACTCAGTCTGACACAAATACGCTCACACTAAACTAAAACAAAGCGTATTTACACTTATTATACACACACCTACGTATTAAACCCTGAATCACAGAATATCAACTACTACCCAAGTACGCATCCATTTACCCGATACACTACGTACTGACCCACACTTAACACTCACAACCACACCAAACTTTGATCCCTCTGTTATACCGGCTTTGACACTTAACTCGTTTCGCCCCGTAGCGCGAGCGCCTCTCTTAACAGTTTTCTCTTTTTTCCTAAATCTTCAATTTATTTTTAAGAATGTAGTACAGTAAAATATTAATATACTTTATCCATTTGGCCAAATTATCGTTTTTATTTTATTTGATTAAATTATAACTTTGGTAGTATACTTTTGATTTTAGTTTCTGTATTGTTTTTTTAAGTGTAATTTATTTATATTTGTTTCAAGTTAAACAGTTCAATAAACAATAGTGTGACATCTACCACAAAATCGAAATTCTTGTAGTCTCCACGATGCTTTAATTGGACCTAGGTATCTAGAATAAACGCAACTATTAGTTTCATTGAAATTTTTTTGTCTTTATTATTAGCTAAAATTTTAATGCATGCTCCTTCACTACCCTTATAAAAGTAGTCATAAGTATATTTCTTACTTTGTATGGATGCACAATATTTATTGTTAATTTTATATGAAAATTCCATCATTGATAATTTATTTTCTTGTAAAACCATCAAATCATCAATGAAACTTGCACTTATTTTTAGTATCAGAAATGTGATAATAATAAATTCTTATTTTCATTTATAGTTGGTAGTTATTTGTTTAAAACATAGTTACTTCTGTAACTTTAATATTAAAGAACGAGTATTTGAAAGTTCACATCTCAATATAACCTTTCGTAGTAAACATGTGAATCCTCGTCATCATTTAAACGATGTATTAAATGAAACATGAGAGGTACATACAAAAAAATTGAATTGTGTGTTGAAAATATTAATACTTTTAAATAATACAAACAGTCATCTAATTTTTCTTGATATTTTCTGATTCGCTAATAAAACATCAAGTTACCCGTGCTTACATTATTATTATTATTATTATTATTAAATACGTAATTAACCCGTATCAACTAGACTCTTTAGTAAGTCTGTTATCAAATGTTCTTAGGGGATATTTCGATATAGACACTAAAAGTTAAAAGTGAGGGGTATATTAATGTAGAATGCGTACAGTATCGTATGTGATAGTTTCCGCAAGAGTTTCTTTCGCTGACTTACATTATACAAATTTAACTGATTTTAATAAGACTATAAAAATTTGTCCATAGATATACTTACTTCAAAAGTAAAAAATAGGTAGATAACTTTTTTTTTCACAAAAAAGTAGCATGATTTAAGTACACGAAAAGACTTGGTTTACTCAACAAAATCAATTTAAAAAATTTAGTGTCCCCTTAATTCAGGGTTAACGCACGGATAGTGTAGAGATGTGAACTTACTTATCCATGTGTAGACTTACTAATCCATGTGAATAGATCATTCTCTGTCAAGTGGACGAACTCTTTTCATCTCAAAAATTGACTTAAAGACTTTTATCTAAACAGAAAATGTAGCTGAAAAATTGAAGTTTAACATGCGTTGTGGCCCTTTTTGATATTTAACATGGTGGCTTCAAGATGGTAACCATGTTGTAGTACACCGACAAAAAGTGACAGTAATTTGTTGAAAAAAAAATTTAATGTTGTGAGTCAACTCATTACTCCAACAATGAACCTAAACGTTTTTTTCTCAAGTCTGGAAAAATTTGTAACTTTTAATTTAATTTATTTTGATTTCACAAAATGTATAATTAAAAAAATGTAGTAAGATGTGGAAAATTAAATATGGTGTCCTCATTTCCATTGAGTTATAAATTTCAGTAGAATAAAAAAAAATATAAAACAAGATACCTATTGCTTATCATGTATTAGAAAGTAATTACTGTTATCAGATACGATAGTATTAACAATTATTTTGAAAAATTAAATTGAATCAACCTTTTTATCATTCATTATATATGAAAATGTTTCTATTTTAGATTTTTTACTATGAAATTTTATAAAAGTATGATTTCTATGAATTTTATGCGTAGCAGGAGCTGGAGGAATATTTTGCAAAGCTAACTTGTGTGTTTGTTATGGTTACTGTGGTAGAAAACTTCAGTTTTGTATTTCCTTCTATTCCATTGTAGTTCCTCCTATTCCATCGTAGTCCTCTTACCCATTAATTTACCGCTTTAAAACGGTTTTTGGAATTCTACGTTCTCAAGCTCTATCACTAAAATATTTAAGGAAACTTGAACAATTTTTTATTCTTAATGATTAATAAGTATTGACTGCATTAAGTACATTGCATATTTGTTGTTTTCGTCATAATAGTTAACCGTCATCAACGTCGTACACTGACTATTTTTGAAATAGACCACATGAATAATATTTTGTACTGTATACGTAGAATTCTCAGAGTGATCGAGTAGTAAAATTATTTTGTTTTTTAATAAATTTTTTTCATTTTTTAAAAATAATCAGACTGCTGTAGAATTAAATGAGTGAAATTGCAGACTGATAAGCTTTTTGCACAGTTCTTGATCATATTTGTGGACAGGTGCAGTTTGTGTAATTAAAGTTTCTTTGTCGATTAATATCCAGTAACTATATTCAACGTTTGTCATTGAAGTTACTTTAAATAGTTGTAACAAATTATCTGACATACTAGTTATACCAAGAAAAACTGAACATTTATTGATATAACAAGCTAATGTTGGATTTTATTAATATATTTTTATCCACACAATCTCAGTGATCTTCCATAGGAATCTTACTTTTGATAAGTAAATTAGACTCTTTCGAGGAAGTTCCAATATTTATAGCATTTAACAAAAGTGACAGTGCTTACGTATCGCATGCAAATGAAATTCCGGAACTTCTTACTAGAATGCAATGATTGAGTCATGATTTGGAAAAAGGACTAAAACCTACTTTATTTTCAGGAAAATTAACTGTAGAAGTTATTTAAAGTCCTTTAAGATGCATGTACATGTGGGACTTAAAAACAGTTTTTGCATCCGAGAGACAGTAATTGCAACAAGAACATTATTTTTTTCTTTCTGACATAATTCCAATCATAATGTTACTATTAAAAACTTGTTGTATTATTCAACTAAAGATAGAAATAATGGTTTTATTCTAAAATACTTTGAGCTAATGTATCCCAACATTCTTTAGTATTTAGCTTTTCTTACTTGACGTTTGGATGCTCTAATATCTGTAGCAAGTTCGTTAATGTTGCATGATGTTGGTAACATGGTGAGTATTGTAAATCATAATAAATCATGCAAGCTTAAGAATAAATATATTATTTTTAACTCTTTTAGTAAGTTTTTCAAATTAAGCTCTTTAAGGAGACGTGGAACTTCTATTCAAGGCTGTTTGTATAATTTTTCATCATTCAAATTTTTTCGAAATAAATTCCCAGATGAGACATTACTATCGTTGTTGCTGATTGTTCTACGGAGGTCTCCGACCATCGCTGAATAAACTTGACATATTATAAAAAAATTATCAATTTTTCATTAATTACAATTTTTTTACTTAACGTTTACATAATTCAAGTAACAAGACTAAATAAAAATCGAATTAGTTTCATAAGATTCGTTACAATTATAAACAGTTTGTTTTATGTGATTGAATTTAGTGTGAATAAAATAATTTTTAACACAATAGTTTTAAGACGATTAGAAGCTTAAAAAAATTATTTAACAATTAAAATAAAGTAAGCAAATTTATTTAAGTCTTTTTCTCATATCTCCGCTCCTATTGCTGCTAAAGATGTTTTAAGATAGTTAGTCATTTCATCGTCAAATTTTCAGCGGATTAGATACTTTTGCAAATAAATTATATCTTATTCATAACATTTTAATGGCAAAAAAGTGTAAAGAATATTTTGCCCGTCAACAATCTTGGGAGTTACGTAAAACAAACTTTGGTCTACGAATTTTTATGTAACCATTCGCTATGCGCTTCTGCGGTGCAGCCTTCATTGTCAAGAGTTTTCTGTGTTAAATCTTATGGAGAAAAATGGTTGAAGCGGCCGTCGTCTACAAAAGTTCTTTACATTCTTACAACATTATGTGTTTAAGTGACAAGTAGTGCCAAATAAAAGGCGCATAGCGAATAGAAATTAATATCTCTAAACTAACTTTACAAAAATCATTTTGCAGATTAGTAAAATATTATGTGGATTTTTGTAAAATAATTTTTTAAAGCAAAACTTTAAGGTCTTTTTAAAAAGTATGGCATAATATGTACCATAATTAGGCTTTGATAATTACATTGCTTTAAGTTTACTGTATAATTTAACGCAAGAAAATCTTTTATTTTTGACGATTTATCCATAACAAACCATTTTGTAATATAAATGAATAAGAATATTTTGCGCATTTTTGCATTTGCAACCAACGGCATTTTATTCGTCGAAAAAAAAACACAGTTAATAAAAGTTACTGTAAAGACAAGTTAGATGAAAATGACCTTTTTTGCAATTACTGCTAAATTGCAAAATATTTTAATTCGAACTGAATTCCGTATTTTTTTATGTTTCACATTATATATTTACTTATTCATTTTAACGATATTATAAATCGTTTTATAGGCAAAAAAAAAATTCAAAAACTTCATCTTTCAAGCAACCGCTTGCATTCCGCTCCGATATTCTGCCCAACCATCAGACATTCGTCGGAATAGTAGCTGTATTGCCTACTTACAGACGTAAAAATTACTAAATTAAAGTTATGAAATCCGTATGATAATGATAGTAGGTACACAGAGCGAGTTCTGGCTCGTATGCCAGTCGCCGCGTAAGAGCTGTCACGCTGTTGTAGTAGAAAACTAGCCCACTACTCCTCCCTCTACACTTGTGCTAAAAGACTAGCCTATGACTCTTCACCCTAGCTCCTGTGCCTGTGGCACCCATGGCTGATGCATTTACCCCAGGGCTCGTCAAGCTCTTGCGCTCATAGCGGCCCGATTAGTGCCTAGCATCCCTACCTTTATCCAGGCCATCAGATTTTAATTATCATGTATTTTGAAATGTATTTTTAAAATTAATTGCTTTAGATTAAATCGAGCGTGCGTTCTAAATTTATTTTTACTCCATTGTAATAAGTATGAGAATAAATTTTTAAATAAAAATTTTCTTGCCCTTAATCGGATTTAAACGTTGTCTCCAGGGTAATAGTCAGGTATGATACTGACTCTACTATCAGATAGTTGAAAGATAGCTGAACTAATACGGATATTTGGAAGATGATTGTTCATTTGAATAAGCACGCGCGTTTTGAAATATATTTTCAAAATTAATTTCTCTTTAGATTTGAATAAGCATGTGTTTTAAAATTATTTTTTGTCCATTCCTGATTGGAAAAAAAATCAAGCTGCCAAGCTTAACCACTTAGGCCAATACGGGTAACAAATATCAAGTCGGAACGTAACTTGGCCTGACTTGGCTTGATTACTCTCAAGCTATTGCCAATAATCGTCTGCGCATGTTTATAATATGTATAGGTATGTACTAAGCAAAATTTTGGTGAGGCATGCGAAACACTGTTGTTGCGCTGAGTATCTATACATATGATGTACTCATACAGTACCTTCATTTGAATTAAAACCTCAGTCTCCAGGGTGATAGATAGGTACGATATCAGAGAGTAAATATGTACCTTTTCTAATATGTCCAGATGTTTAATCGACTACGAGTGTTACACAAAATGCCTTAAATAACTTGAACATTATCTGACAATGGCTTAAAGATAATTTTAAGATTTATTAGAGATAACCTAAACGTAACTATAAAATAAGGTAATGATGTCTTTAATTTAACTTGAAGACGATTAAAAATAACTTAAACATAAGTTTACTACCGTTGATATGCATTTAGTGATTTAAAAGTTTTCAAGTTCTTTAAGATGTTAATTTAGTAGCTTGATGAGAGCTTCAATATATCTGATTCATAAGTTGAGTCAAAGCTACGTCAAGGCTGCTTATGTCACGCCCCTACTAATATTTTAAGGAGTGGGGATAAATAGTGAGCATAAAAAATTGGGAGGAAACACAAAGAAACTCAGTCTGTACAAGAAGGTCAATGAGAGCAGAGCTTATAGTGCTGTCTAACGATCATCATTATACTTCGTCATTTTAAGTCATGAAGTGGGAGTCAGAGCTATTGATAGAGCTACATAAATCCCTTCTGGAGCTCAGTATTAATTATATGGTTAGTAGATTTTCTATAAAACTTATTATCAATAGACTTAGGTGAAGGGATAGAGGTTCCCCACTACCACTATCTTCTCTCTTACAATATTCCATTTTATTCGTAAACATCATGATTGTTTATTACTTTATTAAGTGCACTGCTGCAAAAAGCTTTGGGGCATATTTCTGAAGCAAATGATGACGATCTACGGGTATAGTTGGAGTTGGCTAATCAAGCGCTTAAACTGCTCTGCGTTCAAGACAAGTTAAGCAGTTTACTGAGCAGCAGTGTAGTAAACAAAATGGTGCTAATATACAAAACAGTGATAGTGTCAAAAACAATGATAATTTTAGTGTGTGAACAGTGACAGTAAACAAAATATTACCCATTATCCTAGTGCAGCAAAAAACGTTGACAGGCATAGCAGTGTGCAGAACAGTGATAGTGCAAATGATCTTAGTGCACTACCCAGTCTGAAATTTATAGCTAAAATTACACCAACAAATTATAGTTATAATAATAGCTTTAGTTACTTGTAATACTGCTGTAAACATAGCTATAAATTGCAGCTGAAAATTTTTCTCAGATTTTGAATAAAAGCTGGTTTCAAATTTGATTTTTTTAGAAATATATGATTCAATACTGACTTAATTAACAGTATGATAACATTAAAACTGAGAGTCTTAAGTGTTTTTAAAAAATTTTAGAAGAAACTTGAAATTTTTTATGATTTTTTTTCTTTTTTCTACTCATTGTACAGGTAATTATAGCTGTTTTATAGGTAATAATAGCGATAATTTTCAGTATAGTTTATAGGTGAAACTATAGTTATGAATTTCTGACTGGGTAAACAGTGTAAATAGGTAAAATAGTGTAAATAATCCCTATGAGTTTAAACAGTTTGATTCTGCTCAAATCCGTTACGTCATCCATGCGGACTTAGTGTGTTTACTTGAGCTTGTAGAGGATGACGTACGTGCATTTCAGAAACATCATGCCTACAGCATATAATAGGTTCTTTCGTAAAATATAGCTTTGAAAACAGTCAATCAGTTTACGAAAGTTACCGAAGAGAAAATGACGATAGGGAGATTCCAGCAAAGTGGTTCACTCGAGAACTGAATGCTACTGCAGAATATCTGCAACTGTTCTATGAGAATCCAAAAACAATGATCTTGACTCAAGCAGAAAAAAATAAGTTTAGAAAAACTAAGGATTATCATATTTATGGAAGTTCATTTGGAAAAATAATGAGAAAAAAGTACGAAATCATTGTCATCCGACCGAAAAATTCAGAGGTGCTGCTCACGAAAGTTGCAACATCGTCTGCTGTGCAAACATTTATATTTATTTCCCTCTCCAAATTCGCAATTTTTTCAACGTGCACATCACTGTAATTACTTAGCTTTTTATCTTGCTTATCTCTAATCAATATCATAGATAAAAATGTTCCACCTTTTTGGCTAGTAATCAGATAAAAAAATTGAAGCTACAATTTTATTGAATTTATTACTATTGTTCATCCCAATAGATCTATTTTTTTGTAGTCCCTTCTGTGGGCACTTGAAGAATTCAACAAAACATAATATTTTTCCAAATTATCTTGAGTCGTTCAAGATCTATCAGGATATTTTTCCACCAGTAGCTCAGTCCATCCATCACTCATTGAAAAGCTTAACTCACTTATTTTAAATTGATTATTTTCAAAACTTGTCAATGAATTACCAAGCTTATATAATCCACCTTCTTTTTGTACTTCGTAAACCAAATCCGATAAGTTTCTTCGATTTTAATTAATATTTGTAAATATACATTGTTACGGTCGCGGTCGTGAGGATGAATAGTAAAATTCATTTCATCATCATTATCACTTTGACTAACATCAGACTCAAACACCGTAATATCATCGTTGTACGTTTCTTTTCTTATATGTTTGATGGGTAGTGACTTGGCTTTATGATTGATTACAGAATGTTTTCTGTTTGTCCTTGTTTCAGTAATGATTTTTCAAAGAGGATGAGTATTTGGTTCGAAAGTCTTATTAGGGTCTTTTCCTACCTTATCTTTTGCAATGATTGATATTCCTTTTTAACGGCTTCGCTAGTTTTTACCAATTCATGAAGTACGTCTTTTTCTCCCTTCTTCACGTTGATGCTTCAAAGCTGCAGAGTAAACTGTAAAGTGCACCATGCGTGACCTATATTTATAGCAAAATTTTCGAAGCCTGCACCATACCGACCATTGTTTATTTCTTTATCTTTATCGATGACAATCAATCCATATTTATCATAATTCTTACAGTTTCCGCAGAGATCTTCAAACTCAGTATACGACATATCAGAGTTAACATGTCATCGTACACGTATTTTAAATACAGTTCATCTTGACGAAAGAGATCTAAAATATTAACATTATCTCTCACAAGTAATACACTAGCGGTCGGGTGGCAGATTGAGGGCTCAGTTGTGCCGCACAGTGCGTTTGTCTGGGCTCTGCTGCCTCGTGCCGTTCCCTGCAGCAGAAAACAGTTCAGCAGCTTGCGTGCAACGCCTAAAAGTCGTGCTTGCGCTACATCTTTCCTTTTTTATTAAAAATATCAAGCTCCACGTCACATTACATATTAATGTCCATCGCCGTTTGGCAGAATTTTGTACACGTCGATTTACGCTGGGTTATATTGGTTGCGCTTCCACTTTGAGCGGCGTTTTTGGTACCACGCGTGATTAGCCATGGTCCAAGGTGCTTGTCCTAGTTATCTCCCACAGCATTAATTAAAATATTAGAGCTGCTTTGGTTACATGCATTTTCGCTTAAAGAATCTTCGGCATTTGCCGGGCTTGCAGCTACAATTTGGAAATCTTTGGGTATAATCAGTGCGTCGTTTCAACTAGTGTCTAATTCAAGTTTGTACGGCGTGGGTACCAAGTACCATCGATTTTGGCGTATCAGGTTACCTCTTTCGATTTTTACAATGAACAAATTTAGACTCTCGTCAGACGCTGTGACCTCCCATCAGTTGTTATAACTTTTTCGTCGGCACTAAGAAAAATTTTGTCCTCTGGCACAACTATATAGAGCAAGGCTTTAGAAGCGCTTCTTTTAGCTATACACGTCACTTACTTACAGGTGTTGATGATGAATTTCACATTATTACAAAAATTCTCAAATGCATGTCAATCGTAAAGTCCGCATCATTTACCGTCGACACTAACTCATATGTAGAAGTTACTCCAAAAAAAATGACGTTGTTTTCTTCTTCTTTCTCTTTTCCTACGCTGCATTCACCGCTTGATTTGCATGCGCGTGCCCAGTGTCCCACTTTCTGGCATTTTTTACATGTAGAGTTTATAGCGAGATAGTTCTTAGGGTTTGAGTATTGTAAATATCCACACCTGTAGTATCAATATCAAGTATATCTAGTATAGCCATGTAAAATATCTGGATTATTATTCTTCTAACGATTGTTGTCATTTATGCATAAAATTCCTCTCAAAACGTACATGAGGGAGTATTACAGTCCAAAATCATGTATTCGCTTTTGAACATTCATAAAAAAAAACATCTACACTCAGTTTGTCTAGAACTTCTTCTACATTGGAAGCACAATATTTTTCACCTATCGAGTTATTACCAAAATTACTACGTTCTTAGCTCGGTAGAATTTTTAACATAAAATTCAATTCCAAAAATTGACGAAGAGAAAAAAAAATTTTACGTGGCTGATCAAGTACTCGTTTTTTTAACAGGCAGCTATGGAATTCGAGATATTGAGTCATTTTTAGTTGACGTATTACAACGTAACAATACAGCTATTAATATAAAACCCAAAAATAATATACTTGAGGATGTAATTACCAGTAGTCATACGATTGATTTTAAACCAAAATATTCTATAGGCCGTCTCTTGGGTTTTACTGGATGTGCTCTTAAAAATACTACTCTTAGCTTAGATTAAGTTGTAGCTATTCTCAAAATTTTTCTCTGAATCATTGTAAAACTGACTCGTTAGTAGTAAAGTGTAATATGACTACTGGAACCTATAGAAAGGGGGAAAAAGTTCACATAGTTAAAAAATTTTTTCCAGCTATAACATCAAGTTATAAATCAGCGAAGTGTTATCACACAACATTTTCTTGCTAGTTGTTATCGACTACGTACAAATAAGTATTGTTGATCAGGATAGTAATTTGGTTGATTTTCGTGGAGAAGTCATAACAGTGAGGTTAAATATAAAACCTTCGTTTTAATGGGGGTTGTATACAACAGTAGAAACTATATAAGTAGTCCAACATACGCTTTGGTAGTAATTCGACAACGAGCAGTCGAATTGACAACACGTCTACAGAAAAGACAACTAACTTGTCGAAACATTCAGTTTCTTAAAATTTTATGTTAAAAAACAAGTGCCGTGGTGGAAACCAACTCGTATATTATTTTTGTTGTTGTATAAAGTATGAAAGAAATTCTAAGCATTCCTTCTCCTGTCACCTTTGATGAATTCATAGCGCACTATGAGATCTATGCTTATCAGTCATGCACATCTGCAACTTACGGTAACAGCGCTGTAATCAGTATATTAATTTAACATCAAGGTCTATGTCTGCTGCCATCTCTCAGCTCGTTATGAATTTATGGAAAATTAGTTGAAGCAGGAAGAAATACTGCAACTACCTAGACTGAGCTGGGAAATGATGTTATCTGCAACCTATTTGAAGGAATATGGAATTAGATGAACGCTATTATAAAAATGTGATTCTAACAACCTGCATGAAAAATTGTTTAATACTCAGTCCTGATCAAAACGTATTGAGACAGAATGCAGGTTAGAAGGGAGCTCACGCTTTAAATCTAACAGACTGTAAATGCTTGTTTTTTTTAGTATAATCTTTGGTTTTGCCGAAGATTATCATAAGATTAAAGTTAATGTATAACATAAAATCGTATTTAAGAGTTCGAAGAATGATTTAAATGCAGCTATTTAACATGCCGTTTCTGCTGCTGCAAAAGTTGATGAACTGCCGACTTAGAAAGAGTTAAAAGTAGTGATACTAAAGCTCGAATGGCTCATGCCCTGTGCACTGGTGTCGGATTCTCATAAAATTTGTCTGCTTAATCATTTTCAGAAAGATAACCTTATATTTATGAGTTTCTGTACTTAGGAGCTCAATTGATATCTTCTCTTACCTACAATATCGGAGCATATCTGCCCAGTCAATACGTCCAATCGGTTGAAAAAGCTACGTAACGTTATAAGTACTGGCTTTTCAAACAAACCAAAAGAATCATGGAGCTGCTAGAGCAAGCAAGTTACATCATTGTAACATAAGAAATGTGAGACTATTTAAATCCACAATATTATCCTTTTGGTGATATCAATCTCAATATGACGCACAATTAGTATGCGCTGTTGTGTGCTTGTTTTCCAAATTCATATTATAGTAAAGACCCTGCACCTTTATTCAACAGATATGGTTTTCTGAACTGCGTACCTTGGATACTGATTGATTGCTCCAAGAAAAATGAGTCATTAAAAAATTCTCCAGTAGATGTGCGTTTGAATTTCAATCTCACACTAGTTTTCCAATAATACATCTTCCTACTGCTTGATCATACACAATCATATTGTTTAATGCAGTTGAATGAGCTGAGACTTAAGAAAAACTCATGTGAAGTGGTGGAGGTAAAGCTATGAAGGCTAATGAATAGCTCTCCCAACATTGTTTGTCTTTTGACCGTAATAAAAAAAGGTTGGCAGAGCAAATAAAATAATAAAGTATAACAAAAAAAGTGGGCAAAATTTAAGAAGAGACACACAGCAAATTTGTCGGAAAAAAATCTATGGAGAAACCAATAGATTAAAAGTGTGAATTATTTATTGAAGAAATTGGTTTTTCCAAAGATGTTTATCGACTTGTTGCATAAGCTGACCATTAGCGTGAACGTCAACAAATTTTAACCAGGGATGATGATGAGAAGAAATCTTGGTTAATGAATTAAAAAAAAAAATGTAAACTAATGAATTATTTTAATCTTAAAGTAAAGGCTAAAAAAATTGCAATTAATAGATAACATAGTTATGGGGGTGGGGATAGGGCATCTACCACTTTTTTAAAAATAAATTACAAGTATTTTTTAGCCCTAACACTAAGAATCTAGAAAATTTTACTACTTAATGCATCAACTCTACTTAAAACTTATAAACTAAATAGGCTGATGCATAACTCTGCTAATAGCATCCATCCATCAACTGTCATGGGACAAGATCAAAGCGTAGAGAACAGCAAGTGTCAAAAGTATTACAATGAGAAGGTTATAAGCCATTCTGATTAATAAATTTTATTCTTGATATGTAAGGCTTTACATTTTTAAAGATCATATCAACGATTTAGTTCTCAAGGAATTAGCTATACTAACACTCCATTTTAATGGTGAACTTATCATATTTCTCTTTAAAGAGCCGTTTCCTTGGCAACGACTCACATACAAATACAGAAGAGAAAACTTATGGTCAGAACGCTGTCAGACTGCATCCACTGTGCGTGTACTAAGGATACAGCGTGCGCTCACGGGATGTGGTGTGCGTGCTGTGCACAGCCATCCATAACTCTCTTTTGCAATATTGTTTTCGTCCATATAATAATACAAGCTGTTACTAAAAATAGTTTATTAAAATTTTATGTAACTTTGCACGGTATTTAAACATTTGTCTTACACAACATGTATAACTTTAAAAGATTATAGCTATAATACTGTTAAGAAAAAAGCGGCAATACTTGGTCCTTAAAATAGCTGGACGCCTACTCAAGTCCTGTAAATAATTGATTGTTAGTAAGAACATATAAATAATAAAGTGCGTAGCTTTGATTAATAAAGTAAAGAGTGATATTCAGTTATTTTTTTGGATAAATTTTGTTTGTACAATTCAGACTCATTTACTTAAAAGAAATTCGTGCTGTCAGCAGATATCTGATCATCTATAATTTCTGGCTCTTGAGCCTCTTCCTCCGTCTTCACGATATTGTTACGTATAAGATCATCGTAAAAATCATCTTAATTTTCAAAGTTTTCTAGCTCTCTAGATTCTTCTTCGTTCATGCCTGCCACGTCGTCATTATCTTTAAGCTCCTTTTCGAAATTTTCATTTTTTCTCTATCCACTATTATTTTTCTCAGTCCTCTTCGTCATCGTATTTCTTTTACACTCTTCAGAACTTTTAACATGCCATCGGTAAAATCACCACATCTACCATGATATTTTTTTTTATGATTATCATAGCCTCTACAAATATAAATTAAGTCACAATCAAAGGTAAATATATACATTTTATACATTGTGCTTCAAATTCACAGAAGTATTAGACAGTCAGCTTCAATAAAAATATTTAAGAGGTATTAAAAAAATATTGATAAGTACATAAAAGAAAGAGTGGCACAAGTGAGCAGTTTTTATGCAGAAAATTTTTTTTAGAGTTCATATTTTGTGCAGTTTTAATTTACAAAATTTAAAAGTTTATTTTGTAATTATTTTTATGAAAAGCAAAATTAAATACTTGATTTATTAAAACGTTTAATTCATTGTTATACGGACTTTCTATCAATCAGACATAATTTATATTAATAATACGTGTTTAGAGAAGCTTATAAATAAATGGGGTATTTAAACCTTCGCAGGCACTGGGAAATTTAGTCCGTGCCAAACGAGTCAAATTTCGTCATGCCTCTCGAAACTAATTAATATGCGGTGATATTTTTTCGTCATTCGTGAAGGCATGTTTGAAATAAATTGCGGCACAAGCTACTGCTCTTACACCTCCAAGTTAAACAAAGTAGTCAACCTATAACATTAAGGTAATGGTTTTCGTTAGTGTAACACTCTGTTATATTCTTGCTGAGATATGTATCTATGTGTGTGTACACATATACATTTTCATAAAAACGAGAGTTGAAGTAATCGTTTCATGATTTACCAATTTTTTTATAGATGGTATCATCACCTTGATCAAAATCAAGAAAGTCTTGTTGAGTTTTCAATGGTAAAAATTGAGGTATCGTCTTTATCCTATCTTGTTTTTTGTTGTTACTCTCAGCATCAGCTGATTATTTGCCCTAATATAAATATTGTTCATTAACAGTGACAATATTAATTATTTTTATACCCTTACTTACTTAATTTTTAATTCCAGATTTTCCAATTTTTCTGTTGGTTCCATTAGTTTTTTAGAATAAGATAAAAAATACATTGTTTAAATACTTATTTATTTATTTTAATAAGACTGAGTAAATACAAATGACCAATATTGAATAAAAATCAGTTTTACACCTAAAAAATATGACATTTGGCGCTGACACGTTTTTGTTAAACGTTATCTTCAGTGTCTCATTAAAATAATGATTAATTGGACTTAATGAAATTCAAAATGCAAAATGCAAAAAAAATTAAAATTATGTTTGTCTTACTAGTAAGTTTAAGTACGTAATTTTTTAAAATTTACTTACGAATGTGAATCTTTAACAATTTCCTTAATTTCTTGCAATTTTGGTGAACTAGATGTCTTCGGTCGTTTTTTTTTGAGCATGTTGTTAATTGGGTCTCAGTGCTTCCAATCGATAGTGTATTGGTGGTAAGTGTTTGTTTGCTTTGGGAACGGAAAGTGTCTCTTTTTAATAAGATTTTCAGATTTTAGAATAGTATTTTGGAATTTATGTCAATAATCAGCTTGTATTTTAAATCAAGTAGGAGCTACTTTACTAGTAACTGTACTGTTAACGTTGGAATTTGTACGTTTACTCTTTTCGTCTTGTATGGTATTTTGCAAAAAATTTCTACGCATACATTACTTTTAATGGTGATGTGCTTTGATGAATACGTAGAAAAAGGCACCAATCTGTTATTTCATAGTAGTTATTTTAATATTTGCAGTAATTGAGATGAAGATGATAAAGGAAATGAAGATTTGGTAGTTATATTTTGTGCAGCAGGAGGTTTTTTTGATATTGTTTATAAATGTATTGCATTTTTGTTTGTATTGGGAGCTGAGTATGATGTTACTATTTTGATTGTTTTTGACCTAAGTGTTTTTTCCTACAGACGGTAGCTTTGAAAAATCAGTGACATGCGCAGAGTGAGCAGTACGTCAAATTATCCGCTTAATGTACATAGCCTACATATATACATACGTGACAGTAGATCATCGTGCGTTATTCCTTTCTTTATCTGCGTGAGGGGTTATTGATTATGGGCAAACGTGAATCTTCTTCTTTATTTACTTAATTTTAATCATAAGTTATCGTAACAAGTGCATATAGTTAACACAATCTGGTATACTTAAAAGTATATACATAATGTTCTAACCTACCAAAGAGTATCAACAAAACAAGAATGTGTATATATACACAGACTAATGAAGCACAAGAGCTAAAAGACTCTTGCGCATGCGCTATTTTGCATTACTAGAAGAAATACTTGGTAGGCGAAACATTCATCAGGAACTGACATGATTCTGACTCGTGGTAGTAGGATATTTATAGTAAGTCGTACATTTTGGCATAGGTTTTATACTTTCGTATTACGGGTAATATCCTTACCACGTACTGAAAAGCTCATAACTGCTTGTGGCAGGGGATTTTGAACGAAAAAGGTCTTTCCCTGCGGGTGCAATGTGATCTGCGAGCACAAAGTGTGCTCTGCTTCACAAATACTTTGGGCTGAAAAATAGCTCCCGTAGCGATGGTACTTATGTGGTGAATACTATCTTCTCTACCGATGGCGCAGTAAACGTCCGAATGCCACGAAAAACACCCCGAGGTAGGATAACTACTATTTTACAATTGTTCTTCCTCCTTTCAGAAATCAGGTGATTAATCAGGTTATTTCTCATGCCAAAATCTCATCTGTCATGATTTTTAATTGTTTATACGTTTTTACTAATACTACTGATCTTGTACATGTTTTTAAAAGTTTTTTTTTTTTTTTTTTTAAATTTAGAGTTAAAAGTTTTTTGGGAAAATTAAAAAAAAATAGTCTTAGTTGAAAAAAAAAGTCTTAAATTTAATAAGGATGGTGAAATTAGAGTTTAAATTAAAAAAAAACATGATGCTTAGATATGAGACATTACCTAATTAATCACCTGATTTTTGAAAGAAGGTTTGCTAACGAATTACTGTATTCTAATTTAACAACTATACAACTACGTTACAGACACCTTAAAGTTAGGATTTTCGACCAATACGGCATTCTAAAGCATTTACTGTCGATTGCATTGAATTTATTCAGACTTGAGTTCAGTGATAAAGAAGACCAATAAAAGACACTGACGTGATAAATAATTAGTTTTAAAAAAGTCAACCGTTTTATGGAAATTTTCAAGAAGTAAATATTAATTATTCTTATGTTGTCAAATATTTTTCATAGTACAAATTGTGTTATTGCGCAGAAAAATAGTATTATCTTATTTGTAAATTAAAAGATGTAATTGTCCACGTTTTAATTTTGAAAACTGACGAAAAATTTGACAAGGATTTTGGAGAAGAGGCTGAAAGCAGTGTTTTGTAATAAGTTCATGGGAATCGTCATGATTTTTTGTTTAAATTACTTTCATTTTTTCAATATTTCTTTTTTTAGTTTGTTGTAAGGGTTGGTTAGGTTTTTCGCACATTTTTCAAAAGTTTGTCAAACTATTTTCAAGGAAATGCTGAAACGAATTCCAAATAACAAAACGTTCTAACATCTTCGACCAAGTATAAAAGTGTATGAATAATGTAAGATAAAAAGTGGAACCGTAAATACTTTCAGCTCTGTCAAAAAATATTCGGATGCAATCTTCTGCTGAGACAATATTACTAGCTAAGAGGGTTTGTTAACCAACTGCATCAAAGCTGCGATCCAGAGCTACGAAGCATAGAAAAACCTAAGTCTATAGCTACATTTTCCATTTTTTTAAAGTTCTAACTTGACATCAAACCTTAGGTGCGTATATCCCAATAAAAAGGTGATAGCAGAACAACATTGGGGCCATACTTTTTCACTTTTATGTCGATAAAAGATGAGTCTATTGCCTAATTCAAAAGAAGCCCATGAACTTATGGCATTAAGGTAGGCTTAATAGTACCACTCAATTGATTAATTACATATTCAATAGACGTCACTGTATCAATGCAAGACCCTTGTATATACCTTCTTTTCCCTCAAGCCTTTTCTTGAGTCCTACCTTTGGATTTGGGTGCTCATGACCTCCCCCCCTTTAACTCAGGAGTGGAGACAGTTGACCCCAGGCCAACAGATAAACGATTGTATCGCCCAGAAATAGGCGGTAGTCACCTCCATAGAATTCCAACCAAGGAAGGCTACTCGGGACGTGGCTATCCAATTCCCTGAAGATTTTTTCGAAGGTATAACCCAACCTTCCATCGGTCACACTAGAGGTGATCCTACTCAGAGGGTATGGATCACCCCTTTAAAACCAAGTACCTTTGTTCCCCGACGATCACCTCCACCTACTACACCCTCTCCTGCTACGAGCTCCGAGGTGTTGGAGGCTCCCAAGCCACTCATCCGGAGTGTAGTTCAGGTATTACCCCCTTTCCAAGATCCCGAGACCTCTTGAAATAGAGAAGATCACCGAGGCGAGTGCAAGAGACCCTGGCGAGGGTAGGAGAGACGGTGTCTTGTAACATTGTAATATTATATGAAAAAAAAAAAAAAAAAAAAAAAAATAGACACCCACTAGTCAACCTGGCAACCAACTCGTCGACAAATTACCGCTCAATCGCCGCACCTCTCCGATGAGCTGGATTCCGATAAATCAAACGGAGCCACAACGCCAACAATATCGGAAGCAGTGCCACCATCGTTGTTCGACTTCAAAGGACGGTTCAAGTTACTCTAGAGTGACTCTGATCTCTTCCAGCCACACTTTCCCACTCAAAGTCGCCCAACCCCAACGGCCACTTTTAACAATGTTTACGTACCAGAAAACTGGCGTCTATTTATGGATTCTTTCATTCGAAGTTTAAAGGCTATTTCGCTCCACAATACCAACGTTCTAGCTTCTATATCTGTAGCTTACTCTACCTCTTTAAAGAAATCGTACGAAAACATGAAAATGGTTCTGCAAAAATTGAAGTATTCAGATCATCAGTATCACAAATGTGGAGATCTTAAAATGATAGGTATTGTTCTCGGAATGCAAGGTAGATAAAATTTCCATGCTTTCTGTGTCTTTTTGACAGCAGAGATCACACGAGTTACTACAAAAAGAAAAATTGGCCCAAACGAGATTCTTTAAAGCCATGATCTGAAAATATGTTGAAACCACTTCTTGTTCATGAAAAAAGAATTATAATTCCTACGCAGATCTTTTGAAGAAAAATAAGTGCGTTACCATAAAAAAACAAAATATGAAAACTAAATTGCATTTCAAACTGCATTTTTGTAATATGTGAATAGCAAGGGGACTCACTGTAAACAAGCACCCCAAAGGGAACAAAAGCCTGCTGCGTCCACGTCATTGTTCCTGGGTATAAGCAGAATGTAGGCAGCTGCATACCTAAATCATATTAGAATGTAAGGTAATACGTTAATAAAATTAAAATCAATTTATTTTTATGTAATAAGTATTCTATTTAACGATGGAACAGATAAAAAGCTTTAGTGCAAATAAAATCCAAGAGTGAACATAACTATTAGAGTACTTACAGAAATGATCCAACATCTTGGACCTGTTTAATAAGTTTAAAAAGAAATCTAAAGGTAATGAGGCTCAACAACCCTTGAATTTAAATTTAGCATTGTAAAAAATATACAGCAAGGGTAGTGAGGGTAAATGGGTCATTTATTCACTTTTTTTGTAGAGTGAAGTAAAAATTACGCACGTTTTTTTAAGGTTTGATGCAAACATTGACATTATAAGTTAATTTAAATTTGGAAACCGGTTATATCATCGTCAACTACATACAATAATACAGATTAGACGTCATGGTCGATCTCTTTTTAAATTTAATTTTCATCAATTTTACCATTTTTGGTTTAATTTTTAGGTTAGGAGAGTGACTGACGGTAATGGATCAATTTGGATGGAAGATTTGGTTTCAGCGTGATCAAGTACGAATATTTTTACAGGTAAGGTCTTCGAGCTGATTTTTTTTATTTTTTTTGAAGTTTTGTCATTTTTGGCTTGTTTTCTTAAGTTAGAAAACAAACTAGACGTGACGGGTCAAGTTGAATGTCAGATCAAATTCGGTTTCAGCATGGTTGATTACGTACAGTTACATGGATCAGGTCTCATGGGAAATCTTTTCCTTTTTTTTTTTAGTTTTGTCATTTCTGGCTCATTTTTTAAGGTTAGAAAACAAACTGAACTTGACGCACAGTGAGACAAAATGACCTTTTTTGGACAAAAATGTTGCCACGATCGAAATGTGTTCCGAAAAAAAAAATACCTTGATACTTCTAAGAGGGTACACTTTAATGTACCACTGTTCCATTTTTGATAAAACCTTCCCTAAAAAAAAGTGAATATTTATTGCAGATCAACTTTTGTGCTAAAATGTCAATACTGCTCCTTAAATTTTGGAGAGAAAAAAGCACTGATAATACACGAAAGAAGTCACAATCATCATTTTTTCAAATGCAGTACACATGCAGTTGTAATAAAACATTATAAACATTTCATTCATCACAAGAAAGAACACGATGTTAAAAAAGACAGCATTTGTAACGTTTGTAAAAAGGATTTAAGGAACAAACACATCTAATCAGACATATTTTTATTCATACAAATGAAAAACAACTTATTCTATTATGATTCATTTTTTAGATGTTACTATCATTATAATTGATTACGTCAATTAAAACTTTTTACGTGTATATATATTGTATGTCATGATTTTCACCACGCACAAGCAGTATAAAGAGAGGCCATGTAAGTGTGTATATATATAGCTAGAGCTGCTGCGTTGCACTTTCGTATGCGTGAGCAAAAGAAAGACGGACAATCATCAAAAGCAGTACGCATATATACATGCGTACACACACACGACACACATTCAATTAAGTATGTGCTATGTTATACGGTATTCGTTTCGTGGCAGTGCAGTGGAAAGATGAGAGAGAACAACAATGTGGTTGTTGTCCATTAGACGTTGTCGTACTCTCTGGTATCGCTAGCCTATTTGTTTACGATGGCTTCCTCTCAATTGGCATATCAAACGCATAGCTATAGGTATTCGCTGTGAGGACGAAGACCAGCAACACTCTAGCAGATTTTTGTCGTTTTGCTGGCTATTTCTGCCCTATACAACTGCGGCCTTTGGTATGGATATAACAAACAAGAGTATTTACGTACCTGTACACCTTTTTCCGCCGCAAAGGTGTAGTGCAGTTGGTGCAATGAACGTGTGCTGAGTGTATTGTCATGCGCGGAATCCCATTTACATGATACTGTAATGTTTACATGAAACAGTAGGGCTACTTATCTCCGCTCGAGTGGGGCAGCTGCTGTCCCACAGCGAGAGACTAGAGCCCCCCTTGCGGTGCATACACAATCTCACTTGACGAGACTGCAACTGTCTCTCATGTGGCTATTTCACTGACGGTGCGATTTTGTTCACCCAGTGGGACGCCACAGCTCCCACTCATGCAGGATACAAGCGATCCTTCGAGTGTGGAATACCTGTTGTACCGTAAGTGACGCTACATACGCCCTACAACTATGAGAGCATAACCTCACCACCTCTGGTACATCACCGCTCCTACTTCTTTCTCAGTGTATGTAACTATTTTTCAGTACATCAGCCCATGTTTCAACACAGGGCCACAAAGCAAAAAAAAGTATATGGTACTGCCTTTGATAGATAACGTTAGAAAAATGAGGTTCCCGCAACAAATGAAAATAGTTATAGGGAAATTAACTTTTATCTCTGACGCTGTAACGTTCCACTGGTTTTTTCTGCCCTATGTGACTGCGGCCTTAAGAAATGTATCATTTTTTTTTAATTTTATTGAAAAATTCTTTGACATTCGGCCAACTTACATGATTTACATTATTAATGTTATTATGTACGTTTTTAGATGATGCATTTATTTTTATCATGTCATAAAAATACATGTTTTAATCATTGGAAATAACATAGCACTAAAATAATAAAAACGAAATAAAAGTATAACGTGGCCTACACTTTATACTTGTTAAATATAAACTGTTAAGGTTTCCAGTTCGTAAATATGAATATATTTGTATGTATTTTACGTACATGAATTTAATTTAAAAAGTTACGATAACTTATACGTTCAACTAATAACAGATATAACTTTCTGCATACATATTTTTTAAGTGTAAAGTGTGTCTATTCGCCTGATGGGTGGCCTGGAAAAGTAGACTGATAACGATGCGTGGTACGTAGTAATGATGTTAAGGGGGATGGGGGAACTAAATGTGGGACTATCAAATTTTTTCGCTACGTCAAAATCACGTATTAAACAATCGAATTTTACCTTATTTTGTGGGGGAGCTATTTATAACAAAGTTTTTTTGTGGGGGGCCGTGGGGGGGAGGGCGTGGGGGGAATCGTAACTGCCCCACATAAAACAACTATATACATATATCTATACTTTCTTCCATAATAAAGTTATCAGGCCATCTTTTTATTCATCGCCCTTTCCATCAAATCCCGATATTCGCTATAGGTTATGGGCCCATGCACACAGTATTGCAGTTTGTCTAAAGTCTTACCTCGAAGTATTTGCTCTAAAGGAAAACCACACACGCAAGCACGAAAGATCACCGCGAGTGGAGTAAAATTCGAAATGTGAAGCCAAGATAATTACTACACGTGGAAGATGCAGGTTTGTACCGTATCAATGAAAAACGGCGTTTAAGGTTATGTAAGTGGGGAAAAGGTAAAGCCGGTGGTCTCGAGCACCAGTGTAGAATCAGACCAGGATGATCTAAAATGGAACGAAGAAGATTTGAAGGCCCAGTCAGATCTAATACCGGCAATAAGTCCGTCAAAACTAAAACAAGTCACAGAGTGCAATTGAGCACGTGAAATCTAGACGCGACTAGAAGGCATTTACCAGTCAAAGAGACCGATGCGCAAAGCAGCGCTCCTGAACTAACTCATGTCACTCTTGAGTACACCCGGAAATTCTTCCATGTCATCCATAAGCTAGCAGATTTGGACACATAAGTAAACACAGACCTGTTGTCAGTCAGAATCTGTGGGCTGAAACAGTGAGTACCGTGAACTACATTCAGAATAGAACCTATCAAGAAAGCTTGACGGTCGCACACCATTCGAAATATGGCACGGAAAACCTCCCTACGTATCCCACCTACGCCGATTCTGTTCATTAGCGTACATCATGGATCGGAAGCAAGGCAAGGGAAAGCTCGAACCTCGCTCCGTGAAGGGGGCTCTCATTGGCTATAACGGCGAAAGCAAGGCGTTTCGCGTATGGTTACCAATGCAAAGAAGGGTGGTCGTGTAGAGAAACGTCACCTTCTTTAAACTCAAGTGGTCAGAAGTCTGAAGTCAAGAACGAAAAATACGAGGACCCGTTCCTAGAAATAGACCTATAGGAGAGGACGGAATCACCGATTGACGAACGAAGGAAGCACGAGATAAACACGGACATCGTCAGCTACCCATAAGACTCAGATGTAGAATACTGAGATACCCTAATCGAACCGTAAAAGGATTTTCCCAGATTCCCACGTGAAGAGATGGCGAATTTCGCCCTTACTCCAGCGACTGAATGGAAACGATGGCCGAAGAAGTGACCTTGATTTTAAAAAATGAGACCTGGAATATTCGTTGAAGGAGAGAGGGCGACTTCACGATTGGTGGCAGGTTTGTTCTAAGCAACAAGATCAGCGAAAACAACGTGATCGTGAAGTGCAAGGCTTGACTCTCGACAAAAGCAGGTCGTGCCTGGAACAAACTGTTGGACTGCGAGTTAAAAAAATTCAGGGCAAATGCCACTGCCGGTGACCCTTGCGTCTACGTAAAAGTCTCTAGCACAAAGCTACTGATTATCTTGAATCTTGATCCATCTCGATGATATGATCGCCGTCAGCAAATACAAAGACGCGATCGAACAACTCAAACCTCATTTGTGTCGTGAGTTCGATCTCAAGGACCTAGGCGAGATTAAATACTGCCTGGGGTTGGACTTCAAAGTCATGCAGAATACAATACAAATTAACCAAAGGAAATTTATAGTGGCGATTCTCGAGCGCTTCAATATGGAAAATTGCAATCTGGCAGCATGCCCTATGTCAGCAAGTACAAGGCTAACGAAACAGAACGTATGGTCATTATCAGACGGAAAGAAGCCTCCTTACCGAGAACCCACTAAAAGTTTGCTGTACCAGGCTGGAGAAATGTGGCCGGATATATCTCATGCCGTAAGTCTCCTAAGCCAATACAACGAATCTTTCGGCAAATCACTGGAACGCAGTGAAAAGGGTGCTGCGGTATCTAAAAGGCACTCCAAGGTATCACCTATCGCCTGGAGAAGCCAAATCTCACGTGCTTCGTTGATACGAACTACGGCGAATGCCTGGATGACCGGCGATCCCTCACAGGACACGCTTTCTTGATGAACGAGAGTATCATCTCCTGGGGCTCTAAGAAGCAGAGAACCACCGCTCTACCCACCACCGAAACAAAGTACATGGCGCTCAGAAAAGCCTCCAAAAAGGCTGTATACCTTTGACGTTTTCTTAACGAACTACAAGTGGATATAAGCGTGATCTCGAATCATAACGACAACAGTGGTGCACAGTTCCTCGCTAGTAACCCAGTGTTTCATTCGCGTACAAAACATATCGACATTCGTCATCATTTTGTTTGTGACGTTGTAAATTCGAGCATTATATTTTTAAAGCACGTATCTACAGAAAACATGCCCGTGGATGTACTAATTAAGAGACTCTGCAAACTTAAACACGAAAGGTGCATCAGATCGTTGGGCGTTTCGGTCGTCCACACCTGAATTGCGTCACCGGGCATCGCGTCAAGGGGAAGTGTCGTAAAATAGATTCGAAATCTAGGTGGTAGTCTTTTTTTCGCAACGTGACACGTTGTGCTCATGCTCAATATTTATTACAACCGCGCCAACACTGCCTAACGGCGCACGAAAAAGCATCTCTCACGCTCCCGCTTTCATCAGTCTATAAACGTAAGTCCTGGCAGGTGCACGTCCGCAACAGCCATTATTGTATACCAACCATTTGTGCCTTAATGTACTTTCTTCTTCTTCTTCTTTCTTTTTATTCGTCGCCTTTCCCACCAAATCCCGAAATAAGCTACACTAAAATTACAACATTTTTCATGCATATTATAACTTGTACGTTTAAAACGTTTAAAAACTTTCAAATGCAAATCTTATAATAATAAAAATTTAATAATTTTATTTTCCGTGAGAAATGCCATATTGCTGCTATGAAATTGTTTCTGTTTCTGTAAAAATTACTGAAGACTAAGTCATTTGTGTAGAATGTGTGGTTTTTAAAGTATGATATGTGTGAATCTTGTTTTGTCTTTTTTTTTAAATAAATTTGTGTATCTTTATTTACTTCAAAGAAATTCTTATTGAAATTTTTAATGTTGGTTAATGAATATTTTGATTTATATTAATATACACGTACGTATATTTTTTTTATCACATATCATTTGAGCTTTCTTACTCTGTTTCCTTTCCTGTTGCTTGTTTTGGTAAATCTACTTAAGCTTCCGCATCGGCGGTCTCGCATCTTTTGTAGACTCGAGATTTCAACCCAAAGACTTTGGCAAGTTTTTAACTTAAAGCCATGTATTTACTCTCTGCTGATGATTTGTTTTTTTCAAATAGAACAACTTCCGATCATGTTTTTCTTCTACAAATAAGGGTGGACGTGGGTGACGAGTTATACGTGTGAAGGGCTGGAAGAAAAGAATAATAGTGATGCGTTTGGTAGTCGAATAGTGTTATGTTTTTGTTTATTTGCGTTTTAATATAACATAAACTGAATAATCTGTCGTTTTTTTTTCGCTTATTGTTTAAGGGACCTGAGAGGCCTATTCCTTGAGTATTCATATGGTATGAGCTGAGTAAGGTGGCAAGTTGAGCAAACAAATTGGAGAATCATCTTATGTGCCTCTCCCTCTATCCTTTAGAGTAATAGATAAAATGAAAGCAATATTTTAGCCTGGTGGTTTCTACTATGCTCCAAAAAATTTGTGCATGGACGATAACATGAATCTTCTACGTTCATTGAAGGAAACTCATGGTATAAACGTTTATAATTTTTTCTCTTTTTTGACTCTTTGCTATTGGCTAATGACATGTATGCTTTTAATGTACGTAAGTCTGTAGCTCACGAGCATAAGTGCTAGCCACGGAGAAAACGCATAACTGCTCTGGCTTTTTTCTATTATACCTATCCATTTTTGAAAGAAAACCATACCCTTCTGTAGTATTTGTATGAATGTATACACTACTACATCCTACAGCGACCAGAGTATGGTACCTTCTCTCACCCAAATAACGTAGAGACGCGATGAAAAAAGCCAGTTCAGTCATGCGTTTGCTCCGTGGCTGGTGCTTATTCTTGTGGGCTATTGATTTACATGCCTTGAAAGCATACATTTCATAAGTCGATTTCATGATGTCAAAAATAGAGTATTTACATCGCCACTTTGCGTTTTCTCTATGATTTTTTCCACAGACGTGTGTCGCATTTACAGTATTTGCTAATACGAAATGAAATTTCATGTACGTAAACAAGGACACGCACTTATCCATTAAGATATATACACATACATTTTTAAGATGATTGTGTAATGTTAAGTGGAGCGTTGGGTGTCTTTAAACATAAAAAAGTTGAAGTTATTTAAAGCTTAATTACAATCATACCATCATTGGGAACGTAGAAAACTATTATCACGTCCAGATCGAGAGCCCATCTTTAATCGAAAAAAAGTAATTCCTTTAGTGAAAAGTTAAACTTTTTCTCTGATTCAAATATCTAGGTATCCAGGTCCTGTTTTAGGTCAAAGTTAGTGGCTAAAAATCTAAGAACTTGGACTAAGCAGAGCGTATAAATCGAAAAATTGTTAAGTAGCAAACTTCTCAAGTGCTTTTTCAAACTGCCATTCTTGTATCTCAATACCGTTTAAGAATATTTTACAGATGACTTGGTGGGCGTTATTCTGGTGAATTCATCTATTTAGGATTTTTTCGATTATGTTTTAAAATACAATAGACTGAAAGAGGTACTGTATCCGTAGTTATTTTGGCAAAATTTTCGAGCAGCCTTTATTTTATCGCGAACAGTTGCGAAAGGTTTCACGTACATGTAAACGAAATGTATACATCAAACCCAAATTTATTTGTTTTCGTGAAAGTTCCTAAAGAAATAAAAACAGAACTGTGTAAAAACATCAGAATTACAGGAAAACGCTTTAGGGATACGTGAGAGAAATAGACTAGTATATAGAGCAGGTTCGATGGTGGTTGTATTAAAAAAAATGCAAAATATAGCCTAATCCTTACATATTTTACCTTTTTATGTGTACATTTATCCACCTTTTCACTACTTTTCAACAGCTGAAAAATGGTGCATTATTGTTCAATTGTGCAATAAAGTTGAAAAAATTATATCGTTTGTTGAACATGTCGTTCTGCTTTCAGTTATTTCCATGATGACTTAAGGGTCAGTACCTAAGCACACGATCAGTAAAAGCTAATTTGGGAGTACGAATGAAAACTCCAAAAAATCAGGTATTAGTTTGAGCAACGTTACGTTGGTCTTAATGCCAACCTCATCAGGCTCACTTTATTAACAAAGAAAACAAAAACAAAAAACAACAATTTTCGTAAATTACATTGTAGGGCTACATAATATAGAGGCAATGTTAAACGATAAAACTACGTACATAATGGTAAATAAGAATCCATTCAATAGTTTACAATCAGAAGTTCACAAAATTTTAATGAAACTGAACAACAGCGAATTTTTAAAGTATAAATATCATAACAATCAATTAACACAAACTAATACAAATTTATGTAGATGTTATGGGTTGCCAAAAATACATAAACCTTCTCTTTCATTTAGACCTATTATTTCATTGATTAATTCTCCTACACACACACTCACCTCAATTCTTTATAATTCTCTTTCTAAAGTTTTTAAAAAACCTTCTTCACATTTGAATAATAGCGTTGAACTTAATTAAAAATCTTAAAATACTGGAAAATTATATTTTTATTTCTTTAGACATTATTTCTCTATTTACCAACATTTCGTTAGAATCAGTCATAAGTAGTTTGGAAAAAAGATACATGCACTCCACAGATTTTCAAAAATTCCCTACCATGAAATTATGGAATGTACAAAATTTGTATTCAACAATGTTTTCTTCACCTTTAATAAAAAATTTTATAAACTGATTTTTGGCAGTGCAATGGGTTCTCCTGTCTTTCCACTATTTGCTGATTTAGTTTTAGAAGATCTTATGATGGGAGCCCTGCGCTTGTTAAAAGAAAATTGTAATTGCGTTCCTTTTATATATAAAAGATATGGCGACGACACTCTCATGTGTATATACAAAGATCAGGCACAACTATTTTTACAGATTTCTAATAAACAAGACACTCACTTGAAATTCACTTGTGAAGTAGAGAAAAACATTTCTATAAATTTCTTAGACATTACAAGTACACATAACAACTTGAAAATAACCACGAATTGGTACATTGAGCCAATTTCATCCAATAGAATAATTAATTCTAATTCTAACCATCCCCGATCGTTAAAAGTCAATGCTTTATACGGTTCGGTTGATCGAGCCATTCTTTTATCTGATAAATCCTTCCGCAGGAAGAATATTCTCATGGCTAAAAGAATTCTACGCGATAATGACTATACTTAACTTTTTATACAAAAATACATCAAAAAAAGATTTCACCAAATAAAAAATACTAATAACGATAATAACGTTCTACTAAATGACAATCTAAGTGCTAAAATAAAAATTTCTATCCCTTACAACCCGCTATTTTTTAAATTTTGTTCAAAAACTTTGAAAAAATTAAATGTACAATTTAACCCTACTATTCAAAACAAATTGGACAGTGTTATCATTCTTGGAAAGGATGAAATTGATTAGCTTGATCGAACCAATGTCGTGTATCATTTCGCTTACGATTCTTGCTCTACATCATACGTAGGTGAGACAAAGAGAGAATTGAAAAAATGCCTGAATAAGCACAAAAGTACAAATAAAGATGAACGTGTCGCTTCACACACGAAAGAATTTAACCATAATTTTAATTTTTCTCATACCAAAATTCTAGACCACGAATCAAATAGACAAAACAGACTAATATCAGAAATGCTACACATACACTCTACTAAAGACACAATAAATAAAAAAGAGGACATCTTATTTCTCAATAACATATATAAAGTTTTTATAAGTAATCTCTTTTAACTATACTTAGAAAATACGTACACTATCTATATTCGCAAGAAACGTACATTTGTTGTTTACACTTATATTTAGACATACATACATGTTCGACACTTATGTTATTTGATTAAGGTGACCAACAGTCTGTAACGATCGTTTTAACGATATAGATCTGAGTATTTATTGTTAATATTTATAAACTGTGGCCCTACAATGTAATTTACGAAAATTGTTGTGTTTTTTGTTTCCGTTTTCTTTGTTAATAAAGTGAGCCTGATAAGGTTGGCGTTAAGACCAACCAAATGTTGCTCAAACTAACACCTGATTTTTTGGAGTTTTCATTCGTACTCCCAAATTAGCTCTTACTGATCGTGTGCTTAGGCACTGACCCTCAAGTCATCTAAGTTAAAAAAAATTTTTTTTTGTTTTTTGGTGAAATAGCTGGACTAAAGATTTTACAGCAATACTGTAATAGAATAAGTTGTGGGTACTAAAATATTTATTGAATAAGCCCCGAAAAATTTCAATCGATCATTTGATTATTTTGAAAATTAGAAAAATCACGTGTTTTTTTACTGAAGTATTTATTTGAAAAATAAAAACCCTACAGAATTGTAAGTCTCACTAAGTTTTTATTTCATAGTGAAGAATAACTGGTAATTTTTAGCATTCCAAATGATTATATTTTTTTTAAATAATGCATTTATTTATGAAAAATTGTTTCTTAAGAAATTGCATAACTTTTTTTTTAATGTCACAGCAAAACGTGCTTAAGTTCATTTTATTTTTAAAGACTTATACTTTTAATCACTTATTCATGGCGAATCGATGGAAACATCGTGGGCACTGCAAAAGACATTATGAAAAACGGCTTAGTTGCAAAATTAAATTTTGTTGACGATATCGTTTCAAAACTTTTTTCATGGGACGGGTTCAATTTTTGTCTAAATTTGATAATTGTATTTCAATCTTCATATTTTCTATGAGAATATATAGTATCTTGTTTCATTGGTGCAGTTTTTTGCTAAACTAATGTTATTATTAACGTATCGTGATGGATGACTTGGTAGCGTAGAAGGGATGAGCACCAACCGGTGCTTGAAGAAATGAGTTCAAGCGTTTCAAATCATGTGCACTGGCAGAATTATCATTATGTCAGTTTTCTGTGACGGTACAGAAAACCAATTGATTTAGGGAAGCTTGATGAGATAAGACGGAATATCATCAAAGATTAAAGATAAAAGATATTTTAGGTATTCAAATAACACTTGTTAGCACTTCTTACTTGTATAGAACCGTTCATACATTCTATAAGTCATTCTTATTCGACAATGGTCTTCATGGCGTGAATAAAATATAATATAATAATATTTATTTTTTAAATAAATTATCAGACGAGAAAGCTATGTTCTATTGTAATCTAAAACTTTGTCATTAAACATGAATTTGTATCAGTTAAAACTAAGAGCCAAAAAAACTATTTTTTACTCTTGGAGTGCTGTAATAAGAATGCTGCCAAGATTTTTCTTTCTTATAAAAACTGAACGAACGCAATATATCAGCTTTGAGATTGAACTGGGAGTTATCTACGAAATTTAAGCCTTTTTAGAAAAGCATCACTTGACTTTATGAAAGAACTTGATAACGTACATACACACATATACTATGTGACTAATTTAGATTATAAAATACATACTTAGTTTAAAACTTGTTTTACAAAAAAAAAAGTTTTTTAATGGATATACTTTTTCTCTCACAAAAATATGAGATACTTCAATGCATTGGTCGTGCTTTAAAATAATTCATAGTGTGTAAATGGCTCAATACATGTATAGAAGCTTATTAAATACAACCAGGTGCCATTTTCACTCGCATTTCTCATCTTAGTTGGAAGAGAGTTTCAGACTCTTCTTTGTAATGATTTCTTCTCGTATGATTAAAATTTTAAGGTACAAATAATAACATAATAAAGTAACTGATAAACAATCAACATCACCTGCAAGTAGTCAAAACATAAAACAACAATCATTATAAGTATGAAACTGACAAATATTCATCATGCCAGTCTCTGACTTAATACAAGAGTAATCATGATTGACTGGTGACATGGGAAACCTATTTCTGAACGAAATAAATCGCAGAAATCTATGTTGTATTTGTTCAATTTTATATTTTGCTTGGCGAGAATACGGTTTCTAGATCTGGGAGCAATACAATAGGTGAGGCAATACAAGGATCTTTTACAGATAAACCACTGTATTCATATAAGTAAAATCCCTGCAGTTTCTTATAAAAAATCTCAAGGCCTTGTACGCTGCCAACAAGACAGAGCTAATTTGTTTATCAAAAGGGAGATAGTATTCAAAGAGTACACCTAAGTTAGAAATTTTAGTAAGTCTTGTCTGTGACAAAGGATCCAGAGGATAGTTATATAGTATGATATCTCTAGACCTATAAAATGAAATTACAGCTCATTTATTTGCATAAGCTCTAAGATCGTTAACCTCGCTCCATTCAACAATTGCATCAAGATCACGCTGTTATATTTGACAATCACAATAACTATATTTATACGTTTATATAATTTGATGTCATCAGCAAACAAAAGAATTTGAGATCCATGTACCACATTCTCAATATTATTGACACAAATAATAAATAAAACCGGCCCCAAATGCGACCCGTGAAGGACTCTCGATCTAACAATTACACCATCAGATACGGCCCCATCCAAAACAACCACCTGCTTATGCTCAGTAAGGTATGAGATGAACCATTTTAGCAGAGATCCCCCACGACCAACTCAATATAACTTTCGGTCTAGTATCTTATGATTTATAGAATCAAACGATTTTTCATAATCAATATAAATCGAATCCAAAGCTCCTCCAATACTATTACAATACATCAGCAGATTAGTAACAGAAGAATGTTCAAGCTTGAACCCATGCTATTTATCAACCAAAATATGACTTATATCACTTACTCTTAAAAAAACAAGTTTATCAAATAACTTAGCCACAGTCCCAAGGATTGAAATAGGCCTACAATTTTCAACACGATTCTTTTTATCTTTTTTAAATACAGAAATAACCTGAGACAATCTCCAATACTGCGGCATGCAACCAGTTGCCAACGATTGGTTAAAGAGAAGCATAAGTGGCTCTGAGAACACAGACCTGCAAGCTTTTATAAAGAAAGCAGGACAAACTTCTGAACCTTTATTTGTATCAATTTTTATACCAATTACTGCCTCCTAGATTTTACTTGGGGTAGACGATAGAGAGTGATGCTGTCCTGGTACTAAATTGAGATCAAGGCAAGACGCGTCAAGGAAATTAACTTCATCTCTGAAAACAAAACCAAAATAGTTAGAAAGTAAATAAGCCTTATCCACAGCAACCGAGGCAGCACGCCCTCCATAAGTGATGGCAGGCAAGTCCTGAACAGATCGCATCTCGTTAAAAAGTTTCCAAAATTTGTACATATTTTTTATTCATCTCATTTTCAACCTTACTTATGTACTCCTTATAACATTCAAGCGATATCCTAAAACACACATTCCTCAAATATTTATGTAAATAAAAATGTTTTAACTTCTACAAGTCGTATAGCAGCCTTTTGTCCTTCAAATTTATATAAAAATTGCACCTATTCCATAAAAAAAAAATCTTAAATCGATATCGTCGAAATTGTTTATAAAATTTAATTTTGCAACTAAGCTACTTTTTATAATGTGTTTTGCAGTACCCCCAATGCTTAAACCGATTTGCCATAAGTAAGTGATTAAAAGTACAAGTCTTCAAGAATAAAGTAAGCCTAAACATGTTTTGCTGAGACATTAAAAAAAAAAGAAGTCATGCAATATTCAAAAAAATGCCATTTTAATAAATTAATGTATTTTTGCAAAACGTATAAATATTTGCATTGTAAGAAAAAACTACTTTTCTTTGTTACAAAATTAACATGTAATGGGATTTATGAGCTTCTAAGGTTCTTATTTTTTAAATTAATACTTCATTAAAAACTGCATTAATGCAATTTTTTTGATTTTTAGAAACAAACAAATGATCGTTTCCAATTTTTTGGGGCTTGCTTGGTAGAAGTACAAGACAAAATTATTAACCACTATTTATAAATTATAATAAGTACTATTCATCAAATTAATCATCACACTTAATTTAATATTTAACACGTTTTACAGACAAGTCTACAACAAAATGTACTTCTGAAATCAGGTACAGTATCGACATTAGCTAATCAATTAGAATCCCGTTTTTCCGAGGTTCAGTTGCCAGCATTAGCATGTCTCGCTAACATGTGCTATCAAAATTCAGATGTAGCAACGCTTATTATTACAACAAAAATTTCTGGAGAAAACAATTCAAAATTTGTTCCTGACGTTCTAGCTGAGTTAATGGGTCGAGATAAAGATTCTTCAATCCAGTTAGAATCAGCAAGATGTGTTACTTATTTGCATCGAGCTCAAGCTTTAAAATCCACCGATTCTAGAGTGGTTTATAAAGCGTTACCTTGTTTGATACGATTATGTCATAAAGATAGACCAACAAAAGAAAGAATTGCAGCTGCAAAAACTTTAGCATATTTAACTGAAGTTGATATTGATTTACAAAGACTCGCAGCTATTAGTAATCATCTAATACCGACATTAGCTGATCTCTTGAAACCGCTAACACCAGTGAGTAAATAACCTTACTATTACATTGCTGCTATTCATTTGACGTCAAGCTCATTTAACCCCAATTTTTTTAATTTAGTGAGTTTTTATGTCTTACTTTAATTATTACTTAAGATTTAAAAAATTTTAGTCCCATGTGGGTACACTTATTTACTTACACAATTTTTTTATTTTTGAGAGNCATAACGAAGGCAAAATTGACATAGTAAGTAGGGAAACTGGCATGTACTCTCAATCGTTTTTTTGAAAATTTTAACTATATTGCTGTATTGCAGTAGAAATTCATAAAAAAGATTCTGTTAGTAAGTATTACTAACAAAATGTTTAAAAACAAGAAACTTTTAAGACACAAATTTTTTTTAAGATTAGTGTTTCTATGGCTTAAACAAAAGTGAATCAAAGAATGTTAGAATATCAAACCGCACGGAATTTTTCATTTAACATCAATAAAATATCAAGTAAGTATGATGTGTTCAATTTTTTTTTTTCAAGACATTTCGGGAGCCTTCATACAGTGGCAATGAATTGTATTTTTTTAAATGGATCGTTGGCTTTGCAAAAATCTGAAATCAAAATTTAAGAACGGTCAAGTTTTTGTTTCGTTTTTTGGCATAGCTTACTTTTTGTATGATACGCATATCATCATACTATCTTTTACTTGTGCATGAAACTAAGTTATACCAACTTTTGATTAGAACTTCATATAAACTTTACATTTAATAGATTAAAATAATGGCCTAACGTTGTTACATACTTGCAACATAACAAGGCATTCATGTATTTTTTATTTATTTCAAAGTCAATATTGCTTAGATTGATTTTGTTAATGAACGAGTACAAGACAGTATAATACTACAAGTGTCACAGAAAAAGTAGGCTGTACCAAAAAATAAAAAAAAACATGACCATTTCAAGACTTTGATGACTGAATTTTGCTAGGCCTACAACCTATAAAAACAAATACGATTTATCGCTGCTGCATAGAGATTATAGAAATTCCTTAAAAAATAAAATTTGTACACATCAAGCTCACTTGCCCTATCAATTTTATTAAAAGATAAATTTTACGATGATACCGTACCTGTTTAGGAAAATACCATTCCTTAGTATTTATTTACAATCAGGTTAGTAAATAAAATACTATTATTATTAAGAAGCACTGGAAGTTAATGAAGTCTGTACAAGGAAACTATGGTATGCTTGAATAGTCTTATTAAATTCATGTTAACACTGCTTATATAAAGCTGTTAACAATACTGAAATGTATGCTAAGTTAATTCGTATAAATAGTTCAAAACTATCTTGAATTATTTATACTTTTGTAAGAAATACAATAGTTGTTTTTGAATTTGTAATCTGCAATGCTTTTTTTTGTTCATTTAACTATTTTTAATTATTATTTTATGAATAAACTAAGTCCAAATATTTAAAATCACAATTATTAAATAACTATACACTTCCCACAGTTAACTGATATGTGCTACGTAAATAATTCCTGATAGCGATGTGCAAGTTATTTGTATTTTAATTGAACAATTTCCGACATCACCATAGCTAAAAAAATTTATTACTTATACATAATTATTAATTACTCAGAGTGCTGAGTTAAAAAAAGCTTGAGGTCACAGCTTCTTATCAAGAGTATTCCGGGAATGGTTGAAGTTTCCTATCATATTGATAAAATTACGTCAATACTACATGGCTGAGAAGCATCATTTATTGTAAATAGTTGTTTTAATAAACATAATGTAAATCACTAATTTTCATGATTGCGTTTCTTAATCACAACGCATAGTAAGAAAAGTAGAAAATCATGTTATATTTCCATCCTGTCCCATTAGATTTCTTATTTTTCTATACGATTGTCAAATTATGTTGCAAAATTTAGGCATAATTAATTATTAAAAATCATAAAAATAAGCGACAATTCTTTGTTTTCCCAGGAAATAGAGAATTATTTAATTAGTTAAGGTAACATGCTAGAAAGTTTTAATGATCCACATAAACAGCGACAACAAGACACTGTTCAAAGGTGCACGAACTTGATGAAACAATTGCGTTTTAAGAACAGAGAAATAAAAATCACGTGAATATGCTGTGAGGAATGAAATGCGTTGTATTTTTAGTCTCTCTGGTGCACCTCATATGGAAGGAGCTTGGGGACAATTAACAAGATCAGTAAAAATGGCTTTGGCCGTTTTTTCAAAGGTAAAGTAATTTGTGATACAGTTTTAGTGACTGCATGCGCTTAAATTAAGACACCCGGTGCAATAGATCTTCAAAATTTAGCAGGCAAACATTTTTTAATCTACAACAATAGAAATTTTTTTTTCATTAGCTGATAGTTTTTGGAAATGATGATTGCGGAAGTATTTAACGACACTTCTAACTCGTGAAAAGTGGTATATAAGAATCAAATCCACTAAAAATAAATGATTATGTGATCATTATCGATTTTGAAGTTCCGAGAAATATTTAGAGAAAGGAACAGATAATAGAGGTTTTTTGACAATGACAATATTGTAAGAGCGGCTGAAGTGAATAGAAACAATTAGTTATGAAGTATGTAAAGGCTTATGAAGAACAAGATAGTACAATTTTTAATCAATTTCATACCTGAAGGAATTCGTTAAGATGAACACTTGATATTTTTAATTCAAAGCTTAAAGATAAACGTGCAAAGTAATTAAAAATTTGAATGTACAGCTGGCGTTTGCGATGAAAAGAAATCGCCATTCGATTTTTGAATTCGTGTGTACTGTGTAAACCATTGTAAACTAAGTTGCAGTTGTACAAAATAAATTTAAAAATATTGAATAACAACATTAATCAAGACACTATACTTGATATGTTAAGCAGAATTATTTATTTTCGTGTGTATGTGTGCAAATTATGTTGCACCCATACAGACATACGGAATTTTCTCAATGCCATGCAAGTTTAACCTACTGTTAAAATTCATACTTCTTGCCTCTATTGTAGAGCTCACAGTTCATTACAAAGGCAAACAAGGAATAGTAGGAAAAAAGGAGGCAATTGTTTCATTCTTGATTGCTAGCTGTAACTCATTAGTATAGCGTGCTAGCGATCTAGCCACAAACAAATACAACTAACACTTGTACTGATACGTATCATCATAACGAAGGCAAAATTGACATAGTAAGTAGGGAAACTGGCATGTATTCTCAATCGTATGCCTATAATACATCAATTAATTGATTATTGGCCGCAAAATTAATTTATGTTAAGAAAACTGAGAATTTTATCTTTGCTGAAAGAGATGTATAAAAATTTTCTTAAAATAATAGAGATTTAAAAAACAAACAAAATTAATTAGTTCACTTTACTATTATAAAAAAAAAATCATTTAAGTAATAATCAAACAAAATCACTGTAAATATTGCTGTAATTAATAGGTTATTCGAAAAGATCACTTCAAATTTGATTAAAACCACTTTGAAAAAATTTTATCCAAAAAATCGTCAACTTTAGAGATCTCACTCTTTTACACTGGCAACGAAATCTCCCTCCATCATATAATCACTAACCTTGATTTTGTGTTGGCTCATAATCTTATAGTTCCCCGGTACACATAAAATTCATAGCCAATTCCTAACGACGGCCAATTAATCAGTGTTATATTCAAAGAAAGGGAGGTGGTAAGTAGTATCCCTGGTGGGACTCGCAATTATAAGAGAGATCATTTGAATAGGTATACGCATATGAATTTACAAAAAAAAAATATACAGTTATACCCCGCAATATGTTGTTGATGACAAAATTAAAAGCGAACATAATAAGCCAACTGTGCACACTTGGCCCCATTATCAGGCAGTCGTACGATGGATTGAGGAGATTGAAAGAGAAAACTCTACTTGAAAACAAAAATTCCTAGATCTCGAAGGACAACTTACTTACATATATTTTCTGAAACAAACTACGGATAACATCAAAAGAAAAATAAATAAATAAAATTCAGTCTGAAAAAGAGACGTTATAATAATAAATAACGAACTCAACAAATTCTATTTAAGTGATGGTAATTTCAACAGATACTTTACTTTCCTTGATTCTGAGAATGCACATATATACAAAAAACTTTCGAATTTCCAAGCACTATGGGATTTTCCAAACGATTTTGAATTCGTTTATGATTTACCAAGTGAACGTAAGCTAAGAAAAAATTTTAGTGCTATTTTAGCCTGTACGACATTATAAACATATTGTTCGATTTAATTCAAGTTTCTTTTATTACTACATTCTCTGAAAATAGTTAAAACACGACGAGGGGGCAATAAGACGAACCACAACAACAATAGCAACATCAATAACAACAACAACTACAACAACAACAACAACAACAACAACAACAACAACAACAACAAGTGACAATACAAATTCACGGTGAAAACAACGATAGTTTAAGTGGAATTTTTTTATAAAATGAATTACCCAATTCAAATATGGTGAGTCTTAACAATAAAAATCTTTTCGGAGTGATAGATGTACAAAAGCAGCTAATGGCTGTGATTTCATCACTTAACCCTGACAATAATCCTGAACAAATCATAGAAAAAGTAAATCAAGTTATCACACAAACTAATACACTAAAAGAACATTCGATTTACACACACATACGATAAGCTAGGCATATATGTAGAACGACTGACACAAACACAAAATCAAATGCGCACGAAAGAAGTACAACGCCACGTCGAATTCATAAGACAGTCAGAAATACTAGACAATTTAAACAAACAATTTGACCGACTCGCACATAACATAAGAAAAACGATGTAGACGCTTAAGAAACTTAATCAAACAGTGACAGCACAAACGCAAGCCATAGTAAATTTAAAACAGGCAGACGACCGTATTTACAATGTTATCGCCTAACACAAGCAAGACATAGAACTACTCATTACCCGAAAAATAAATAACGTACAAGGAAGAGGAGTTTTCCAATTAAAGGTAGATTTGCCAATTTTTAGTGCAGCTGCAAGCGATCGACCAATCAAGTTCTGATCAATCAAAAGCATTGAAAACTTACATCGAAATTACTTCCACAGAAGCTGACGCGATTAAACTATTTATCACAAGCATTAAAAGGGCCGGCACTTGACTGGTTTGAACACATAGAAGAAATAATACATTCGATAAATGATTTTAAAACTTTATTTTTAAATAAATATTGGAATGCCACGGTACAAGCTAAAGTTCGGGAGCCATTTGAATGGAACGCGTACGAAGCCGCAAATCATATAAGTCTCAGTAAATATGTTCTAAATTTATGTAGTTATGTAAAAATGCTATCAGCACCGCCCACCAAGGCAGAAACTGTCAAGAAATTCGCAAACCATCTTGGTAAAGTAATTCAACAATCTATTGTGCTTCGGGGAATTAACAAAGTTGACGATCTTATAAACCTTTTACAAGATTTCATAAGACTCTATGAATGCAATTGAAGCACTAAATAGCTCGATAAATACTAAAGAAAATCCATACATATATCATTGCTCACTAGTAATTATAATGACATCCGAACTTCACCACCAAACCCACCGTATGTCAATTGGCGTGACCGTGGTAACAACACAAATAACAACACCATAAATAATACGAACCGCAACACGAACTTTGGACAAAATAATAATAATAATAATACTCCTAATCGACCATATGTAAAGAGACCACAAAGCAACTCATGTATTCGAGAAACTCAAGAAGCTCAGGTCAATTTAATCGAAAAAATCACAAATCGGGAAAACGAGTTGACGTTATATCTAAAACCTCAAAAGATTCTGAATCAGATATCTTATGAGATACAACGACAGGAGAGGGCATTATAAGGACCAATGAATCAAAAAATTGTCAAACCAAACTTAAACAAAACCATTACATAAATATCTAAGTCCCGGCCGGTGCGAATCCCCCTGAATTTTCACATGTGCTTCATCACCACGTAATGCTCGTTGTGACGAGATGGGCGACCTTCTCACAGGAAAACGGTCTACCACTTAGACCCTTTGCTCTCGAGGTGGTTTAAGTAACATCATCACCGTAACCATGAATTGAAATTACTGTATCTAATAATGTAATCTGTGTAACCAATACTGTAATAAGTAACAAACATTAATGTAAAATGTGCCTTACTGTACCAAGGCTATATGTACTCGTTTACAATAAAGCCTAAAAATAAATACACTATGTAAGTAGGTATTTATTTTTTATAAAAAAAAAATAAATAAATAAATAAATATCCAAGAAAAATTACCGGTCAAGGTCCAAAAGTGTTTGATACCTATGGCATATCCAGCAGTGTTTACAGTTGATACCCAGTTTGAAGAAAAAGTGACTGATAATAAGAAATCGGATACCATCAAAAATGCACGCACGTTGATTACCTAATTTGCTATAAGAATTAGAGCAAACATTTTTCTTTAGTAAATCTGAAAATAAATACAGTGTTCGAAGATTTGGAGAAGACACTACTAGAGGAACTGCAGAACGGAAATCTTTGAACCAATAAAACTTTTGTATGCCCGGAAATAAATATTGAAATAAAAAGGGTTAAACTAGAGTCGTTAATAGGTACGGGGAAAAGATTAATGTGTATCCAAATACATTTATGAGAAATATTACGATACATAAAAAATCTTCCCTACTCTTCCAGTAATTGGACTCCAAGCATGCCGGTTCACTAACAAAAATTTTCTTAAAGTTAAAAAATAATCCAAGGCCAAAGAAAAAATAAATACTAGTAAAATCGCACTCAGAGCCATCTCATGCCAAAAAGATAACAACAGAAACAGAAAGAGAGTCTACGTGGTAAGTCGACCAATACAGGGGGCAGAGATAAAATGATTCTACCACAGAAATTACACTATTAGCAATCGTTTTGGCATCACACCAATTTCGTTCGTTTATATTGAATTACAATTTTAAAGTAACATACATTAAGAGAAGTAAAAGCGTTAAAACCAATTCGTTAAGTCCATACGTTAATTAAAATAACTAAAATAATACCGAGGATCTCAATACATTAACAATATTAGCAAGAAAACTAAACGATAAAATACTTGAACAATTAAAAGTGATATCAAACTTACAATCAAACGATAAAAAATGAAACGCGATTAAACAGAAAATAAGAAATAGGCATGAATATACTCAGTATAAACTAAACTAGAAGAGAAAATCCTCTATAAATTATGTAACCATAGAAAGAAAATTCTTTTGCAAACATGCCTCGCAAAAAAACTCATCACTTCTGAAGAAATTCTCCCGCTGTTTAAAAAAATGAGGCATCTAAAAGGAAATTATGTTGATAACAATCAATGAAACTTATTCCTCTAATGTAATTTGTTCTAAATAAGTTTGTTTTCACGAATTAGAGGAGACAGATTCAAGGGGGCATTCCTTATCACCAAGATGTTTATAATATATACTTTTTATTCCTATTTTTATCCGTTTATTTGTTTTACATTTTCTTAAAATAATCAATAAAAATACATTTAATTCGCCAAGTTAAAATTCAAAAAGTCAGCGTGAAGCATATAATAAGCACTGTCAAGTACGCACAAAAAGCTAGATAAGATATGCACGAGGATTATCGGCAAATATGTATAATCGATAGTGCGCAGAGAAATAGTACACATTTCAGCGGCAAATTATCTGCAAGTTGGCTATAAAAGATGCTTACGCGCGAGGAAATGTGTTCCTTTCCAGCAAGACTGAGACGCGGACACCCGCTGTCTACCCAGATCTGGAACTCTCCTGTGCACTGGTAGCAACCGTGAAGAGCACACGCTGAGACCAAAAGGATGAACCGCGAAGGCCAACACCGATAGCATCAGTGTAAATATACCAGTGGTGTGTTACTACTACTAACTGGTACCTACTTGGACCTTCGGTGCTCGACCGCTTAAAGCGTGGTGACGACAAACCCCTAAGTAGTCGGGGCACTAGGGATAGTGACGATGCTCTTCGGGCAAAGTTCATAGATCAATCACTTGAGCCTTATTCAAGACACCTAAGGGCCCTGAGGACTACCTAACTCTACATGACTTCTTTCGAATAAATCGTACTAAAAATCCGTGGATGTGCTAATAATCTGCCATAATCTAATCCAGTGTCAGTAGAAGATAGTTTGTGTGGGAACATTTACATTTCCTTATTTGTAGTTTGATAAAAATAAGAATTAAAAATATAATTTCATTGTGTATCCAAGTGCGACAGTCAAATCATCTCGAATTAATTTAAATACATTGATATAGAGTAGAAAAATCTGAATTGTTATTTTAAAATTGCTCTTATTATCTTTATTAATATTAGTGAATTCATTATGGTTGAAAACACAATTTCCTTATGGAAATAAAATTGAATAATTTAACGAAAGAGACCAATTAATTGTACTTATTTATTGACACCTACCCCTCTATAGGTGATTGCGAGTCATAAGATTCGTTGAGTCTATTTAAAAATTCAAAAGTTAGTTGATAAGATATTTTATGAACTTATTATATATTTTGAAATTAGAAATCAAATTCATTAAAAATTTTTTTCCACCGTAAGTTAGCAAGTTACAGTTGGCCGCAAAATTGATTTATGTTAAAAAAACTGAGAATTTTATATTTGCTGAAAAGAGATGTACAAAGATTTTCTTAAAATAATAGAGATTTAAAAAACAAATAAAATTAATTAGTTTACTTTACTATTATAAAAAAAAAATCATTAAAGTAATAATCAAACAAAATCACTGTAGATATTGCTGTAATTGATAGGTTATTCGAAAAGATCACTTCAAATTTGATTAAAACCATTTTGAAAAAACTTTATCCAAAAAAATCGTCAACTTTAGAGATCTCACTCTTTTTCACTGATCAACGAACCTGCCCTTCAACATATAATCACTAACCTTGACTTTGTGTTGGCTCTTAATCTTATAGTTCCCCTGGTACAGATAAAATTCATAGCCGATTTTTAACTACTGCCAATTAATCAGTATTATACTCAAATAAAGGGAGGTCGTACTTAACAGGCCCAAATTTTTTCAAAGCAAAATATTAGTTTTTTGACGTTTCAAAAAGCAAATTTGTCCAAAAAACCTAATTCTGAATTGAACAATTAGTAGTAAATTTTTTATGATTGAACTTCATAAGTGCTAATTTTTTTGTTGAAATCTCAACTTTATTGTACAATTAAAATATAATATTGTTAATGGACAAAAGTATCGTTAAAAAAGCGAAACACCGAAAAACCAAGTTTTCAAATATTGGATTTTCGGTAAAATCACGAACTTAATTTTTTTCTCCTAAGTAAAAATGTATATGAGTACATTGTAAGTTGGTAATTCTTATGCAGTGTCGTATTTGACCGTGTTCGATGATCATGTTTTTGCAAGATTTTTTACGGTTCAATTTGATTTTAAACTATTCATTAAAATTTCCCATGTATGCGTCAAAGTAGAAGAAAAGTTATACAAACTCTGTAAACCGCTAATTGGCATTAGCTTACAGCATCTGTACAAGGTTCTACAGCATCCTACAAGGTTAAGAATGGGCTGAACAGTAGATAAACTTAACAAAAGGATTTATCAGCCTAATACGTACTTGCATCTCTAATTAGATTCCAGACATGGTATTTGCATCGTCATAAGACTATCCTTTACAATTTTGACTATTTAAACCAAGTTTTCCTAATGTTTAGAGTACGGTAGTAGTCAAGTCTTCAGATTAATGTCAACAATTTAGTACAAATTTGATAAATCTCTTTTTCAGGATGCCTGTAATGTTAACATATCGCAAAATTAAACAAAGTTTATCGATGTATGAGCTATCAGATGTAAAATTAACACTGATAGAAGACATTTTGCAGCTTTAACCTCACAAATAATTTTTTTTTAAAGATTCTCAGCCATCGGTTGTACAAATTCATCGCATATTTTTGATGACAATTATGATACTGAATCTATCTCACTGCCTTTTTGATTTTCTAAAGATGTATGAACGGTTTTAGCAACTGCACACTTTTTTAATAATAATATTACAATTGTAATATGCCACTAACTTTCTTCGTGATCCTTAACTTGCTGATGGGGGTTACTCCAGTTTGTGTAACTAACAGTCAAACTTTGATTCTCCAAAGAGTTTGCAGTGGCCACAAAAAATTGTATTTTCATTTTTTGAATAAAGAAGCCACTGACAAGGCTGAGTTTGCCCATTTGCAAAAGTACGCGTAAAAATACATTTAGACAAGTATCGAGATCGACCATAAATAACACACGTTTTAGTACAGACAAATCAAAATCAATGTTTTGTTTAAATCCTCTTTGTCAAAAAGTATTGACTGTTACTTCATTTAAAATCCACTCCGCAAGATCATCACTCACGTGATTAGGGTGCTTTAAATTTTTCGGCATCACTTCATCATTCGCATTGGCTGTCAAAATCTGACTTTCAATGTTTCCATTTACTTCTAAAGGGACGGATGGCTGATCACGTAAAGATAAAGACACTTCTTCATTAATTTTTGTCTCTTGAGAATCGTTGATTGTAGAAGTAACTTGAAGGTTTTCCGCAAAATCAAGCTATTTTCTTTTATAATAAAAACGACAAAAGTACTAATTATTTCGGATTCATGACAAGACAACATTATTTTAAAAGTAAAGTTTTTGCGTCTAACATCAAATTAGACCAAAAATCATTTAATTACTTAAAAAAATTTTGTTATAATGAACTGATTAATATTTTGAGTATTCTAGTAGCTGACGAGTATTTCGTGATTCTCTCAAAGTATTACTTCCCAATCAAATAATTCCAAAGATATAGTAAAAAAATGTAATCAATGGATAAACAGCTAAGTAAATTAAACAAATATGAACAGCGACTATCTGAACTTCTATAAAAATTAAGTACGTCAAGGGGGTTCTATCGGTTATAGAATTAACATTAAGAAGTTGATGAAAATTTATTTACAAACGAATAAAGTCATGATAATGGCACTATTAAAATTTGAAGGCATGAAGGTTCCTAGAAGCCGAGTAATTAATACTCATATTTAGCTCATTCTTACGTGTAGACTTATTGGCTATTGTATTTTTAAGCGCTTTCATTGCATTTACCTCGCTTATTAACAATGAACTTTGGATAAAAATTTTATCAATAATAAAATAGTATCTAATGATCGTATTTAATTTAATTGAACATCTTGAGAGTACCAGTAAGAGAAGAAATTAATTAATAAGGGAGGTAAAAACTACAAAAGGTTATGTTGTCACAGGAGAGCGAGAAAGACAGACGACATACTAAACTACAGAGAGCGTCACTTGGACTATAGCGAGGGATTGAACCTCCTTAAGCTCATTATACGTGTGTAGATAAATATGAATGTAAAAGTTAAGCTTTTTGCTCATTAACATTGTATTACGTGGACACTCATATGTCAGATATAAAGTGCATCTTACTTTTTAGTGTATAATGAACTATTGAGGATAGGTATCATGATTGCCTTGGTGCACCGTACGCGGTATCCGGTGTGCGATTCGGTATAGTTATACACTTTCATTGTAATTTGAGATATAAATTATGTCCACATTCGTATGTTTTTCTTTCAAAAAATAGAGGAGCAAGGATCAAGATTTGATTTAATCACTTTTATTCTTATTTAAGTTCTGGAAACATTTCAGAATACTTACGTTCACTTGTATGTTGAATCTCTGACGTAGACTCGTTTGTTAAAAAGAAACTATCGGGCTTTGAGATTTTAACTGAAACTTCTTCAAAATATTTTGACTTCTCTCTAGCAACTTGTTTATACTTAGCTCCTCTTAATCTCCCACGAGAACTCATTTTACCCTAAAGTACAAATTATGACTCGGTAATATTAAGAGCTCATATTCAACCAAATCAGACAATAACACGATGATCTCGCTGAAATTATGCTAATAGGGATATAGGAAAATACTTACTCAAAATAAGACCAGGTTATTCTTCTATTGTATAACGCAGATCAATGCAAAATCATTGTAAGTATGTACAATAGCAAATTTATAAAGCCATTTTTTATTTTGATGTTGACGTGTGCACATGTATATAATTTAGTTGACAAGTAAATGCACAGTTTTCTGACGCATAAAGTTACCTTAGGTCCGGAGGTTTAGTGTATTCGGCCGTTCCACTTGGGTCTGAACTTACCCAAAACTTAGACCTCTGCTACAAAAGGGTGTTCACTTGCGTTTGTTTATGCGAGCGAATGCAGTTATGTAGCCCATATCAGCGGCCTTAATTAAAGGGCAAATTTACATGATTCATAAAATAAAGTGAAATCAGCTGTTAGCAATAAAGTTTAGTGTGTAGGAATGCCGATTGATTTCGATAATTAGATATTGTTGTTTTTATAAATAAAGCCAAGCCATTAGCACGAACATGGATCAGAGAATTAAAGAATTGGACCAGCCAATTCAGTTTTTGTAATTGTTACTACTTCACATGTCACAACTTATTTAGTATTTTGAGATCAACAAAAATATCTTTTGACGGACATGTCAGACATTAGATAGACTCAGGCACGGTCATGCGGTGCATTGCAGTGGTGGCTTGAGTGTTTATGAATAATTAAATATAGCTTTTTGTTTGATTTTTTAAAAAGCATGCATCATCAAGGTTGTGCAGAACAATACGTAATTGTTAATCTAATTTTTTCAGAGATAAAAAGGCATTAAAGATTATTTTAATATACATTTCTATTTGTTGTATAGTTATCTTGGTGAGGCATTTCACACAACCCCTACAGACCTTCATTAACCCCCCACTGCCCCTTAAAAAATAAGATTAAAATCCGTCATTTTCTCCCTTATTCTGACACATCACAGCCCCCCGCAGCCCCTCACAGACCCCCCACGTATTTTTTCGTGACCCCCTACCACCTCCACCACCACCCACACTACTTTTGGAAAACCTGACAGGGATCATACAGCTTTTTTTGGACCTTGAAGTGTATACAGACGTGTACGTGTCACATTTGGATTAATCTATTATTTTTAATCTGCTTCATTACTTATTTACTTTAAAAACAAAGCCATCATTAAATAATTAATTACATTCTTTAATTACAGTTTAAAAAACTTTAAAATTTTAAAAATTTAAGTAAAATAGAAACGGAGAAATACTATGTGTACTTTGGGATTAGGAAATGTAATGAATGTGATGGATGGCGTTGTGTGTCAGTCGAGAGAAGCTCTCAAGTCGAGCGAGTATGATGCGTGCTTGAATAAAGCAGATCGTTCTGGACTGTCAATGGGGGCAGTCCTCTTGTAGTTAAGAGTATTTCATTATTTTAATAAAACCTTCTTTAATGCAAGTCACTATTCGTTTTATTCTGTTATCCCGGGCTACAAGGATCACAACAAATTGGCAACGATTGACGGTTGATAGTGATTATAAACCAAAAAGAGCGTGTATATATATATATTTGTAAGGTCACTACTCTAGTTCATCGCAACGAGCTGGGTAACAAAGTGCTCAAAAATAGTGAAAAGTATTATGTTGAAAGACGAACATGCATGTATAAAGGTAAGGCAATCAGTGATTTGTCTCTGCGGGAAGCAGAAGAAATGTTGGTGTATATGCAGCAACTGCATGTGGAAAACGAAAAATTGCGGGAAGAACAAAAGAAGCGTGAAGCTGCCGAACGGATGATGGATTTGACGGGCGCGGCTATAGCTATGACTACGGTCGTACGTGGAACATTGCGAATGGTTGACGAGTTCAAGGAAAGAGATATATGGACTGAGTGGTTTGAGCGATTCGAACATTTCACGATCGTGAACGAATTGTCAGAAAAAAAGAAGGTCTTTGTATTTTTAACCTTGTTGGGAAAAGATGGCTACAAGTAAATTGAAAATTTGTGCTTACCGGAGATGCCATCGAGGTTGCCACTCGGATAGTTAACCAAGAAAATGAAGGAGCATTTGCAACCAGTGTTATATGTTATAGCTCGACGCTATGAATTTAAAGAGTGTCGCCAGAAAAAAGGAGAAGATGTCAAACAATTTTTTGCTCAATTGAAGCAGTTGTCGACGCATTGTGAGTTTGAACAGACACTCGAGAGTAATATTCGAGATCAGTTCGTCTGGGGAATTGCAGACGAGCATACAAAAAAAAGGCTACTGGGCGAGAACAAGCTGACATATCATCGAACAATTGAGTCAGCGCTATCATTGGAATCAGCCAGTAGGGACGCCACGGAAATGAAAAACGACAAGGAGGGAGCAGTCAACTACGTCACTACGAGGAAAAAGCCCGGGGAGGGAAAGAAGACGCAGGGAACGAGGGCATGCTATTGTTGCGGAAAGACCGAGCATATCAAAAGCGAATGTAAGTACTTGCGCTCCGGGTGTAATGTGTGTGGTAAAAAAAGACACTTGAAGGTGGTTTGCAGACAAGCGTCGTCTGAGCCAAGCGTAAAAAAGAAGTCCGAGCGGAAATAAAAAATAACTTTGTCGTCGAAGATAGCGAGTCGTCGGAGAAAAGCGACGTAATTAATAACGTAAGGGCGTCAGGAGTTCAGAAAGGGGCAGGGCTGTTGTCGGTTATTTTGTTGGTAGAGAGAAGTCCGCTTAAATTCGAAATTGACACGGGGTCCCCAGTCTCTGCCATATCGACTGAAAAATTCAAAAAATGCATGCCAGCAACAAAGTTGATTCTGTGAAAAACCAACAGGAAGCTTAGGTCACACCAAAACGATTTGGTTGTCCCGCGTGGTATCATCGATGTTGAGGTTAGATTCAAAGAAAAGCCTGTCAAGTTGGAATTGTTTGTGATTGATGGAAGCAATGCACCGATTGTGGATCGCACGTTGTTAAAAGCTTTGAATATGTTAAAATTTGATGATAAAAGCCAATCAGTGACAATTGGCTTACTCAAAGACGAAATACAGGGTGTGACAATCGATCGTGAGGTAATGAGAGTATTTTCGAAAGAATTGGGGTGTTACAACGCCAAAAAGTTCAAGTTGATATTGAAGGAAGGTGTGGTGCCAAAATTTTGTAAGCCGCGACCCATCCCGCATGCAATGCACGATAAAATCAAGAATAAAATTGACAGGCTAGTGAAAGAGAAATTAATTGAACCTATGGATAGCAGTGACTGGGGTACGCCTGTAGTACCAGTGTTAAGGGCGAACGGGGAGATTCGTTTATGCGGCGATTTTAGTGTCACCGTGAATCCTTGTTTGGCTATCGATAAACATCCTATACCTAGCATAAACGGTTTGAGTGCTAGATTGGCGGGAGGAAAGGTCTTCAGTAAGTTAGACATGGCACAAGCCTACCATCAAGTACAGGTGGATGCAAAGTCGAAGGTTTTGCTCACACTGTCGACGCACAAGGGACTCTTCGTGTGTAACAGGTTAATGTATGGCGTGGCTTCGGCCCCGGGACTTTTTCAACGAGAAATTGAAAATCTGTTGCGTAATTTTAAAGGAGTTGTGTCGTATTTTGATGACATTTTTATTTTGGGAACCACGAAAGAATAGTATGACACGAGATTGCGCAAGGTTTTGAGATGATTGCAGGAAAGCAATTTAACATTACATCGAGATAAATGTGAATTTGCGCGAAATTCAATTCGTTTCTTGGGTTTCGAGTTATCAACTGACGGAATTATAACGAGCCCTTTAAAAACAAAGGCGATAGTTGATATGTAGAAGCCTGATTCACAATCCGAGTTAAAGTCTTTTCTGAGCATGATCAGCTACTACTCGAAATTCATCAAAAACTTCGCGAATATTGTAGCTCCATTGTACGAATTGTTGCAAGGTGATATAGAATGGGAGTGGACAAAAGAGCAAGAAAACGCGTTTCAAGACGCTAAAAATGCGGTAATTTCTCCTGTGGTTCTAACGCACTACAGTACACGACGCCCCGTTAAGATTACTTATGATGCGTCGCCGAAATGCATGGATGCCATGTTGTCACACATTTACAAGAATGGCAGTGAAAGGCCTATAGCGTTCGCGTTGAAAGTGTTGCGAGCGGAGAGAAATCACTCGCAACTAGACAGGGAAGCTTTAGCGTTGGTATGTGGGGTAAAAGCGTTCTACCAGTTTGTGTATGGATGAAAGTTTATGTTGGAAACAGACCATAAGCCTCTAAGTTTTATTTTTGGTGCTAAGAAAGGCTTGCCCCAGATGGCAGTGGTTAAAATCCAGCGTTGGGTGATTTTTTAAGTGGCTATAATTTTGAAATAAGGCATATTAAAGGCGAAAACAATGGACTAGCCGATAGTTTATCACGCGTTTTGATTGACCAATTCAAAGATATTAACAAAATCTAGAAAGAAGAGTATGCGTATCTTAATTTTATAACTAACCTTAAACCGATTGACATTAATGTAATTCGAGATGAGACTGCGAAAGATCCGATGCTGAGTCAAGTATATTCTTTTCTGCGCAATGGTTGGCCAAATGTGATTGATAAAAAATTTAGCGCATTTAAAATGAGGCAGCTTGAACTGACATTAGTAAATGGATGCATTATGTGGGGACACCGCGTCATAATTCCGGATAATTTGAAACAAGTAATGTTGCACGAGTTGCATGCGAGTCACTGGGGAGTTTTAAAAATGAAGAGCCTAGCTCGATCATACTTGTGGTGGCCCAACATTGATTCCGAAATTGAAATCTAGGCCAAGGCATGCGGATTGTGTTCACGGTTTGCTAGTAATCCAAGACGTGCGGAACTACATGTATATGATTGGCCATTTGGTCCAAATGAGCGCATACATCTTGATTTTTGCGGACCGATCGAAGGTCACACATGGCACCAGCACTTGCTGACTTCATAAATTTCAGCTGAGCAGCTTGCTTCTGTTGTCACTTGACATTCCCAGGAGTCCCGAAGTAGCACAGTCAAATTTGTTAGCAGATGGCTTTCCGTAAGAATGGCTCTTTAAAGATCCTTAAAATTTTATCATTGAGAAAAAAAAATTTATTCAAGTCGTCACTTAACATACCAGAAGGGCTGTTTTTTCTTAACTTCGATACGTTGAAATATATTTTTTGACAATGTAGGTCGACGTTCGATGGCCCTTAACAGGACAAATGAGCTAAACTCTTTCTGGACTGAATTTCCTGGTAAACGTGACTGTTTGGATACCTCAGAGTAATCTTCTTTGGCCTACTGTTGTAGCACCAGACTGATTGGAAGGAAAACCATAACGCTCTAAAGCGTTAAAGATAACTGTAGTACTTTTTTCCAACGTCTACTGGTGTTAGGTGTTACGCTGAAAACGTTTGTGTCCAAAGTGTCTTTTTTTTTTTAAGGAGCTTAGTATTTTTGATGATCCAAGGAAAAAAAATTAATTCGTAAAGCTTATCCGTTGGAGAATCTTCCGTTTGCTTAAGTTAATTTTTCCTTTACAGTTTTACCATTAGGCTCGCCCAGTGCATTCCTCAGAGAGAACCAGTGGTATTTGATGAAACACTTAGAGCCAAGATGGTAATGCAAAGTAGTTTCCAGCCTCACAATTAATGACTCTACTTGTAACCTCTGCTAGTGAATGAAAGATTTTATTTAACAGTAGCCAGCTTTACATAGTCTTTTAGTGCTCAAAGCTTTGTTTTAAATACTTGTGAGGATAAATTTATTGACAAAGTATTCAAACGTTGGATAGCTCTAAAAAGAACCGATCAGATAAATATCTAGTTAATTAGGGAATGTAAAGACATATAATAGTCCTGAAAATGGCAAGTGGTAATACTTCTGGTCATTTTTTATTATTATTCTCAATGATAAAGAGTCTGCTTAGAGTAGCTTGACTCTAACTGTTGGAGTCTCTGGGTAAGAAAATTATGTTGGAGGAAGGTACGCCACTGGCCGAAGAATATTTCATCTTCATGTCTTTCCCTGGATAACCAACCGCTTATCGCTGATCAGGGAAGTGGGCCTAGAGAATACCTCCTCCGTGAGTATGCCATTAAGACGAACCACTAAAATGAAGGCTGATAAACTAGCTGAATTGGCTACCCAAACTCCTCAGTGTTGTTGTTCTTGGCTTTCTGTTGTAGCAAAAGGTGCTTTGATAGCATCAGGTCAGTTGGGAGAACGGCCACAAAATAAATTTAACTTTTATGCCACCTAGTAGATCTTACTAAACTAAATTTCAACATAGCATACTCTTGCTTAACTTAAAGCTTATTTATAAATATCGTTATTAACTTTTTCAAGATAAAAAAAGGCAAAAATCATCTAAGAAGTCATCAATCAGTTTGCAAAATTTTTGCAAAATTGGTTGAGTAGTTTTTCCAGTAAACAATCACAATGGTTCTTGGAACTTTGCTTTGTATACTTGTGAGAGGAAAAAGTGGAACAGCGTGATATCTGGGTAAAAAGTTATAATACACACTTCTTTACTTACGACTATAACCTTAAAATGTAAGCTAAAAATTATTAGAAGTTCATTTTCATTTTAACCTTTTTTTTCATAGTTATCTGATAAAATAATTAATTTGAAAAAAAATTTTTGCGTGACAATAAAAAAATTTTAATGTGTTTTTTAAATTTTTAAGAGATTGCTCAGATTCTTTCTGTATAATCAGAATCCACAGAATACATTATTTAATGTAAAAATAACTAGTTTCTTCATTGTGGTACAATTATTAGTATTGATTGACAAACAAGTGTTGTGCGAAAAACATAGGAGTGCGGAAACATAGAAGTAAGAAATAAGGAAAAAGAATATTGACTACGTTTGAATGAACAAAATATTAAGGTACATGTCTTCTATTTTGAGAATTTTATAAAGCTGTTGGATAATACAGTGATCCCCTTATTTATTAAATTTTAGACTTCCACATATCATTTATAGTAGGTACCTAAAAAAAAATTTTTTACACATGTATTAAACTTTATTAATAAAAGTTAAATGCCAGTTTAAAAAGACTTGGATCAACGTTAGAGTTATAATATTTTTTTCATTTATAAGTTCATGTGTAGTATTGAAGATACTGTTATATGTTTAGGAGTATAAAAAAAGGTGTGTCTATATTTTTCGGAAAGCACGTTTTTTGAGTGAGAATTGGTTGTATATCCGATGGGATTAATGTTTCAAAAATCGTAGATTTATTGATTTATTGTATTTTTCTCTTTTATTATTGCGTTTTTATGATTGTTTTACTGTTAGTATAATAAGTTGGTTAGTATATGTATTTTTTTAATGAATTTTTTGCAAGAGCTATCATCAATACTTAATAAATCATATGTAGGATGAATATAATGAGCAAACTTTCCCTGACCTGAGGTTCAATAAGTTTTTGCCATAGACCTTTTCTTTTGTAGTATTTAAAATTTTTCCAAGATTTTTTTAAACTCTTGTTATGATAGAGTGTCATTTGGTTCAACCTATTTTGTAACTACTTCAACTTCTTTTTCTTCAAATTTCAGTACATTTACAACAGGATAGAAAAGTAAATTTTAAGACCATTGTTTTAGTAGGTTTAGTGTTAACTTTGGTGTGATACGTAGGTATACTGTAATTCCATCATATTAACCTGTACAGACTCACATAAAAAAAGGGTACTTGGCACTGTCCACCTTTTATTAGCTTGCCAGTGCCCTTGAGAAATAATTTGTTTCTATGGTTATACTAATAGTGCAATCATTAAACATTTTGTTAGGAAGTAAGTCCTTTTTTGCAAGTATTTAAATTTTATTTAACTAAATTTTTTTCACCTGTATGCCATGACGTTGCATTCTCTTAGGATCCTTTTATTGGCTTACTAAAAAAAAATTTAACAGGTTGTGACATAAGTTTCCTTCATTATTGCAAAAAATTTTCTGATTATAATCAACTATGACGTGCACATTTCACTAGATATATTTTATCGGCTCAAAAATTCTTTCCTTGATGGTGTACTGTACATGGTGAGAAATTTGATGTAGTCTTCATACAGAAATTTCCTCGTAAACTATTGTATATGACTCGTGACACAGGTAATAGCTTCATCTTGTAGCTACTCAATTCATTGTTTTTAACTCCAAAGATTTTTGTAGTAATATCTAATACTTAGTTATTTATCACAGCTTTTAGAAAGGTATAAAATTCAGCAATAGTTATTTTTACCGTACTTTCGCTAAAAGACCATTTTTCTTTCCAGATTTAATAAGTGACAGCGCCACATTAATTCTGGGTAAAGACTTGCATCATCAGCTCCCAGATAAATTATTTTTTCCACAATCTGCATGTTCCCCAGCTTCGGCTATGATTTAGGGGGTAACTTATTCCCAGATGATACTGGAATACTTTTCCACTAATCAGAGAAAGAAAATTTTAACTTGAAGGTTATATTGTACACTAGACCCGGAAATTGTAAAAGAAATGTCATATTTTGACGTAATAAAATGAAAAATCGTGTAAGCTACGTGGGGTGGCAGCACGAGAGTTCTACACTCGAGAGAGAATTCTACACTTTCTGTCCTTGTAACGTAACATACTCATGGGCTATATCGATGGGTAGAACATACCTGTCACTGAAAAAATGAATTCACTTGCTACCTCACTCTGATACAAATACAGCTATTCTTATACAATAAGTAATGAATTATTAGAACCTTCAGCAGTTGTTTCGATAAACGTAGGTTATGTTTTGGAGGATTGGAACACATAATGTAAGACTTGCTAAAGGTACGTAATCAACATATTGATTACTTGTGTAGTTTTCAGATATTATTGTTTTAATAAATACATTATTAATACTGCTTCTTTCTTCTTTTGCTTTGTCAGTTTTCCCTTATTTATTATTGATTGTTTTTTCTCTTTGTTGAGTGCTTCGAAATTGGATCTTTAAATGTGCTATTGATTAGCAACAAGTGAAGAAATACTTTTTGCTTCGTAATATTATTATAGTTAAATTTAGTATTAATTTTTTTCGATGTTCAGGTTTAAGTAAGTGAGACCTCAGATGTAGAAGTCCTTAGGTTGAGGTCAAAAATTTGTTAATATCTAATTTAAGAACTTTTAATTCTTATTAAGGACTATTTGGAGCATTTTATCTACAGTTTTAAAAAATTTTTATGTAGTAAGTGGGACTGTAGTAGCTCCGATTTGTAGTATTTTCACAACAAACATTTTTAAAAAAATGTTATGGTATTCTATTCAATTTTGCTTCATTATTCTTTTTGGTTAACAAAATGTGCATACGACCAGTAACAGCACGGTCTCACGAAAGATGTATTAACGTCACTGTAAAGTGTAGCATAGGAATACTCGTTTTTACACACATTTTTGGATACTGGAATTAAAAAGAGGTTAAAGTTATACGTTTCTTGTTCGTGACTTACGTCGAATGCAAATACTCATTTATTTTTCACTACTTAATTTCTTTTTCTTATAATTTAAGTGCTGGTAGTCTTTTGAAGAAGTTAAGTAACTCACAGGGAGATGAAGGGCAGCATGTATACATGCATAAAGTGCCATGAAAAAGTCTGTTGTACTAACGTAGTCCAAAAAGTACGCTCTCTCAATGACACGGAATGCATTTGTGTTTAATTTGCCAGTACCCAGTAGTGTATAAATAGTATGTTTAAAAAAAATTTCAGAATATTGTTTCAAGTATCTAGTTTTTTATGGTATGAATCAAATAAAATACATTTTTTTATATGTGAAATTAAAAAATAAAAAATCAACAAAATAGTCAATTTGAGCTTTTTTTGATGAAAGAAATAAGACATCTTAATGATATACGAGTAGTATTAAAGTATGAAGTCTAATAAACGGCTATATTAAGTAAAAGATTATAGTTTTGCGTAAGACTGCTTCCAAAAGTGACTGTGTGAGAAATTAGCATGCCACGTAAAAAGTTGAACCAATGGCAGACAATGTACTTAGTACGTCTGTGTCTCCTGTCTCAATGTAGTGTACCAACTGGAAACAAATTTTTTTACGTTTGCGCAAATATCTCCATAACTGCAAATACGATTTTGTTGAAACTTTGCATGTATGTCAATAAAGTTATTATAAATAATATGTCAGTTTCTCAAAACATTCTCATCAATTTGTAAAGTGTAAAAGATGACGAAAAAGAGAAATTCCATAAATTTTTCTCTCAAAATGTGTGTACATCATTTTGTTCAAATTAAGTAACTACATTCATGCAGTATGTCTTTACAACATATGTTTTTCTTGAACATTTTTATCATCAAGCGAACTCGGCCCAAACTTCCTTAAAAGTCAACCTTCCAACACATCGTATTATGGCTATGCTCTGTACTTTTCTTATCAATATTTTTAAGGATTGTTCGCTCATCAAATATTAAAATATTCATTGAAACAAAACCACATCACCAAATATCCTTAATCTAGTTACTTTTGCACCACCTTCGATACATACATCGCAGTGGGTTTATAAAAATATTGTTATAAAAGAGTATACCAGCGTTTTTATATTGACTCTAGCAGAAAAGTATAATCTTATACTTGGGCACCTTAGCACTTTTCGACACTTGTTTTTTAAATTTAAAATTTCTTATTTTATGACGAAGATACTTATCCGAAAAACTCTAAGAGAGTTTCAATAAGTCTTTCTGTTTTAAGCACTGTTTTAATTGTATAATATAAGTGTATGTATAACAAAAACTAGTGATTACAGAATATCCTCTACTAGTCTTAGGGGATAATAAAAATTTATATTAAAAAAACGATATTTCTTTTTTTTATTTAATACACGCACATAAAATATTTTTTTTATTTACTAAACGAAAAAAAACTGAACGGTTAGGACGCAAAAACACCTCCTAATTTTAAATCAATTCACCTTAAGTAAGTGTTTTTTTGGTAGGTATAGAAGTTCTGAACTTTACAAAATTTTCTTAAGATATTTGTCTTTTATTTAGTTTAAATACTTTTGATTTTACGTATTTTAATATCTAAGGAAGTTTTACTATTTACTGCTGTTACGATGTTATAATTTCATGTCATGTCGTAATCTCTTTAAGGAACAATAGTTTTTATGCTCATGGGTGACTAAAATATTTATCGGTGGGAAGCTCAAAATGTACAAGAGAACTAGTTAATTTATTTAAAGTTTTTCTGGTTTTCTTGGCTAACAAAAAATGAAAGTACCTAAAAAGAAATAATCATTAATTATATAATTTTTTGCTTATTAGGAAACGATGATAAAAAAATTATTTTTAAATAAATTTTTTAAGAATATGTATAAATAGATACAAAATTATATTTAAATCATACCAAGTATTAGATTAGGCAAGTAGTTAAGAGAATCGAACACTCGAAAAATGTCCATTCCAGTTTGTACTGCGATCTCACAAAATTTAAAGACCACATTATCAGGGTAATTTTTGTATCCAACAGCGTTAGCACCTCGCAAAAGCATCTGGAAGGGAATGTTAGGTATAATCTTCCGCATACTTTCAAGCCTTTCCCATGGGCATTCATGTAAAAAACGAAGGGCCACATCAAATGTGGCACCACCCCAACTTTCTAAGGCATACAGATTACTAAATTTATGAGCGACAAAAGGTGAAATTAGAAGAAGATCGTAAGATCGAACTCTTGTTGCCAACAGTGATTGATGAGCGTCACGATAAGTTGTGTCCATTAATAATACACCTTCGTTCTGACGAACAGCTTTTGCAAAAGCTTCTGGACCTTTTTGTCTTAAGAGTTGCCTTAATCCGTGAGGTGGATTGAAGAAATCTGTAAGAACAAAATATTTACATTGTCACTTTTTGTTAACAATAGTTTGTTTTATAATAGTAGTAGGATAATTCTATCTATACTCATTTGTTAGCTTCTAATAAATTTTTCATGATAAGAAAAAATAAATATTTCACTTATTGAGGTCAAAAATTTGTTAATATCTAATTTAAGAACTTTTAATTCTTATTAAGGACTATTTGGAGCATTTTATCTACAGTTTTAAAAAATTTTTATGTAGTAAGTGGGACTGTAGTAGCTCCGATTTGTAGTATTTTCACAACAAACATTTTTAAAAAAATGTTATGGTATTCTATTCAATTTTGCTTCATTATTCTTTTTGGTTAACAAAATGTGCATACGACCAGTAACAGCACGGTCTCACGAAAGATGTATTAACGTCACTGTAAAGTGTAGCATAGGAATACTCGTTTTTACACACATTTTTGGATACTGGAATTAAAAAGAGGTTAAAGTTATACGTTTCTTGTTCGTGACTTACGTCGAATGCAAATACTCATTTATTTTTCACTACTTAATTTCTTTTTCTTATAATTTAAGTGCTGGTAGTCTTTTGAAGAAGTTAAGTAACTCACAGGGAGATGAAGGGCAGCATGTATACATGCATAAAGTGCCATGAAAAAGTCTGTTGTACTAACGTAGTCCAAAAAGTACGCTCTCTCAATGACACGGAATGCATTTGTGTTTAATTTGCCAGTACCCAGTAGTGTATAAATAGTATGTTTAAAAAAAATTTCAGAATATTGTTTCAAGTATCTAGTTTTTTATGGTATGAATCAAATAAAATACATTTTTTTATATGTGAAATTAAAAAATAAAAAATCAACAAAATAGTCAATTTGAGCTTTTTTTGATGAAAGAAATAAGACATCTTAATGATATACGAGTAGTATTAAAGTATGAAGTCTAATAAACGGCTATATTAAGTAAAAGATTATAGTTTTGCGTAAGACTGCTTCCAAAAGTGACTGTGTGAGAAATTAGCATGCCACGTAAAAAGTTGAACCAATGGCAGACAATGTACTTAGTACGTCTGTGTCTCCTGTCTCAATGTAGTGTACCAACTGGAAACAAATTTTTTTACGTTTGCGCAAATATCTCCATAACTGCAAATACGATTTTGTTGAAACTTTGCATGTATGTCAATAAAGTTATTATAAATAATATGTCAGTTTCTCAAAACATTCTCATCAATTTGTAAAGTGTAAAAGATGACGAAAAAGAGAAATTCCATAAATTTTTCTCTCAAAATGTGTGTACATCATTTTGTTCAAATTAAGTAACTACATTCATGCAGTATGTCTTTACAACATATGTTTTTCTTGAACATTTTTATCATCAAGCGAACTCGGCCCAAACTTCCTTAAAAGTCAACCTTCCAACACATCGTATTATGGCTATGCTCTGTACTTTTCTTATCAATATTTTTAAGGATTGTTCGCTCATCAAATATTAAAATATTCATTGAAACAAAACCACATCACCAAATATCCTTAATCTAGTTACTTTTGCACCACCTTCGATACATACATCGCAGTGGGTTTATAAAAATATTGTTATAAAAGAGTATACCAGCGTTTTTATATTGACTCTAGCAGAAAAGTATAATCTTATACTTGGGCACCTTAGCACTTTTCGACACTTGTTTTTTAAATTTAAAATTTCTTATTTTATGACGAAGATACTTATCCGAAAAACTCTAAGAGAGTTTCAATAAGTCTTTCTGTTTTAAGCACTGTTTTAATTGTATAATATAAGTGTATGTATAACAAAAACTAGTGATTACAGAATATCCTCTACTAGTCTTAGGGGATAATAAAAATTTATATTAAAAAAACGATATTTCTTTTTTTTATTTAATACACGCACATAAAATATTTTTTTTATTTACTAAACGAAAAAAAACTGAACGGTTAGGACGCAAAAACACCTCCTAATTTTAAATCAATTCACCTTAAGTAAGTGTTTTTTTGGTAGGTATAGAAGTTCTGAACTTTACAAAATTTTCTTAAGATATTTGTCTTTTATTTAGTTTAAATACTTTTGATTTTACGTATTTTAATATCTAAGGAAGTTTTACTATTTACTGCTGTTACGATGTTATAATTTCATGTCATGTCGTAATCTCTTTAAGGAACAATAGTTTTTATGCTCATGGGTGACTAAAATATTTATCGGTGGGAAGCTCAAAATGTACAAGAGAACTAGTTAATTTATTTAAAGTTTTTCTGGTTTTCTTGGCTAACAAAAAATGAAAGTACCTAAAAAGAAATAATCATTAATTATATAATTTTTTGCTTATTAGGAAACGATGATAAAAAAATTATTTTTAAATAAATTTTTTAAGAATATGTATAAATAGATACAAAATTATATTTAAATCATACCAAGTATTAGATTAGGCAAGTAGTTAAGAGAATCGAACACTCGAAAAATGTCCATTCCAGTTTGTACTGCGATCTCACAAAATTTAAAGACCACATTATCAGGGTAATTTTTGTATCCAACAGCGTTAGCACCTCGCAAAAGCATCTGGAAGGGAATGTTAGGTATAATCTTCCGCATACTTTCAAGCCTTTCCCATGGGCATTCATGTAAAAAACGAAGGGCCACATCAAATGTGGCACCACCCCAACTTTCTAAGGCATACAGATTACTAAATTTATGAGCGACAAAAGGTGAAATTAGAAGAAGATCGTAAGATCGAACTCTTGTTGCCAACAGTGATTGATGAGCGTCACGATAAGTTGTGTCCATTAATAATACACCTTCGTTCTGACGAACAGCTTTTGCAAAAGCTTCTGGACCTTTTTGTCTTAAGAGTTGCCTTAATCCGTGAGGTGGATTGAAGAAATCTGTAAGAACAAAATATTTACATTGTCACTTTTTGTTAACAATAGTTTGTTTTATAATAGTAGTAGGATAATTCTATCTATACTCATTTGTTAGCTTCTAATAAATTTTTCATGATAAGAAAAAATAAATATTTCACTTATTAAAACGAAATAAAAGCTTATCAAAGAAAGCTATCTAAAAATTACGAAAACATTAAAAACTTATTTTTCTATTTCTTTTGTAACTAATTTCTTAATTCAAGAAAAAGATAATATTCATCACTGTTAGTTTCTATGATCAATTAAGATGACAGAAAAACTCTTATACTGCACACAGTTTTAACTTTTACGAAAATGTGATGTACCATACCTAATGTTGCAGTAAATTTTACATAAAAACAACTGATTTGTAGATAAACGTTGTTAAGTTAAATCTTCGCCACAAAAATTTGATAAAGTTAATTCTAAAGTACACTGACGTGCGAGATGTTATTTGGAATAAAAAATTACAAAGCAAAGCTTACACAGCCATGCTAAAGTTAAGCTCACTTAGGCTACGAACTATCTATTAAAATGCTGGATTTAAGATTTACATGTCAATTGCAACCCCGTAAAGTTCACAAATAACTTACAAATATATTTAAAAATGCCTAAGATTATGGAATCTTTAACAACGATAGTAACCGCTCGCTGAAAATTGCAATCAGAAAATTACTTTCATCAGAAAAAAGTCATATGAAGCTAAGAAAATTTAACCATAACCTTTTCAAAGCTCTTTCAGGCAAAACAAAAAGCTGAAACAGATTTTAAGTGTTTCCAATTATACATTCAATTCTAGATGTCAAAGTAGTTATTATCATCAGATACTATGGTTACTGAAAAGGATAGGAAAAATCTTAAATCTGACACCACTGCTTATCTAGAGAATGAACGTGTGAGTAAAGAAAAATCAAGGGCTGATAAAGTTTGATAAGGAATGTATATACTTAAACCTCCGAAATTATCTAATACCTGTGAATCTCTAATGGCTCCTGAGGCTGTAGTGATAAGTCTGAAAATACGTATTCAGCAATGAGAGAATTTCATTACGTGACCACATCCAACCTTTCTTTCACTCATACGAGCTTCCAGCCAGTCTGACAGATTCTTACACTCCATCTAAGCTAACCCTGAGCCAGTCAAATAAAAATTTTAGTAATTAAAATGAGATGGCAAAATTTCGTGGAATGGATGTTTATAAATATATTTTAAAAAAAAGATATTAAAAAACGGTTAAAGTAATATTTTTTTTTTACTATGACTAACGTTAATTCCTCTGTTATAAGAAATTCCCCGCAATAAAACACCAAAGATCACACTCAGACACTGCTGCTCAGTGCTATCAACAATGGTATTCGTTTGTGAAAAAAACCAAAGCCACGTCAGATATTATTCAAGAATCATCTAGAATTTTTCACAGCCTTTTTCGCTCTCACATGCATAACTGTCGAGACCAGTGCTGAACCGCAGCTTCCTTAATTTCATAAGCTCATAAAAAGCTTTATTTCTTCCATGGGTCTCGTGGCCCATAGTTTCTTTTCAATTTAATAACACAGGCCCACAAAAAAAACTTTTTTTCTTCCAACAATAAGAACATTATATTTTAACTTAATAATTTTAAGTCTCTATTTCTTGATGATCATCTACTTAATAAAACTTAGACGAAAGTGTAATACTCAATGAGCTTTGGTTTACATGATAATATGAAATATACTAAGATTTTTCACAAGATTATCTAAATACGCACACGGTGTGCATACGCATACTACGGAACAAGTGTAATTTTGCTCCTAGCGCTCAATTTATACTTGACACTCCTTAAATAGAGGTAAAGGAAGAAGAGAAAACGTAGAAAAAAATGAGTGCAAACAAACTTGATTCGTTCTCGACCACTAGCTGAACTCTTCAGTGCGGCGTGCTAATGATCTTAGCCGTAGACGAATACAACTAATACTTGCACTCAACGCAGATAAACACTATGTGATGGCAAGATTCATATAGTGTGTTGAAATACATGAGAGGTGGAGGATAGGATGACACAAAAATGCCCATCCTCTCATACATTTTGTCATATCTGATATCGTCTTTCCATTACTCTTATATCTTGTTGAAAGCATTATCCATGTTCCTTGGTATAATCTCCAAGATTTTGAGGATAGTAATCTAAATGTAAGTGAAAAAAGTATAATTTACAATTTGTTAAGCAACCCAGTTCTTGATAATTCTGAATCAAATTTCTTGCTATTTCTCCATAATTCTCGTTTTTACGATTATTTAAAATGATTTCCACTAAATTTTTGAAGCGAAGCCATGAGTTTCTTCTTCTTTATCGTCTACCTCATTAAAAAAATGTATATCTTTCAACATTTGTTGGGTTTGTGGCCTGTCAAATGTATCAACTTTTCACTTGGCATCTAATATTTAAAAAAATTTTTTTTTTATGCAAGAGAAATACAGTTGTACTTTTTTTTCATCCAGTACCATTGCGATATTCTCGTGATCTTCTTTCAGGGTTATTGAATGTGCTACAAATATTGAAGCATATTTATGTAGGTAAGCTAGAAAGGTTCTGGCTCCCCCCACGGGGGGGGGGAGAGCTGCAGTGTGAGGGTTCTGGCTCAGCGAGGGGGGAGCTGTAGCGCGAGGGTATGGAGCTCCATGGGCGGAGGGGTAGTGCTACTAGAGTAGGTCAGTCAAGCTATATCCCGCGAGCTTATCTGCGCTTCTCTTTCAAGTGTCAGATTGTTCTCTAGACTCGCTTTGGGATGGGACCATTCACCTACACGCATGAAAATGCACACTTGTGTAAACACGTGTGTAAGTGCTGATGCTGGATGGTATCTGGTTTACTCCTGCTCCAAGAGAGGGGACCATCCCATGCGTTGTACTTGCGAGGAGGCCCCCACTCTGACCACTCCCCTATAAACGCATGTATGAAAATGCACAAATGTGTACGTGCATGTGTAAGTTCACGCTTGCCCACTTGCCTGCTATTTTTTTCTCGAGCACACGCACATAGAGTCATGGTAGAGAAAACATGTATACTATTTCATTACTGAAAGCGTATCCCAATAACTTTGTAGATTCAGTACCTTGTCAATGAATAGAGCAAGTTAATAGATTTAAGGTTCAAGATTGGTAAGATAATATGTAAATAGATTTAAATAATGACAAAAATTTTAATTTAATACATATATTTGTACTAACTTTTTTAATAAGTACAAAAAAAAGTTTTACAGTCCTAGCAATGACCGATTATTGAATTTTTCTCAATATATCATATCCATCTTTCTTCGGACGAGAGCGAATATTTTCGGAATAATAATTTCCCTTGACTTTTGGTTGAGATGCCTCAATGTGCTTTTTCTGTAACAGTTTCTTGGCTACTTTTATCCTTTTCTTTCGTACTGAGGTTCTCGTGTTTTGGTTTGGTAAAGTATGAACCCATGTTTTTTGATAAGAAGACTCTTATTTCTTTGTACTACGCTGCAAGATGTACTTTAGTATTTTTCATCTGATATCTTATGCTTTATTTCTTTGCCTACACACAGTCATCTTTTTTGGCATTAATATTCTTATTATCAAATTTAGATTTACTATCAGTATTAGCTGTATAAGGTCCTTTAACGATATCCCAGCTGGAATGCATTTTAAAAAATTTCTTATTATAATTTTTAAGAGCGTCTATGAAACAATCTGTGTCAGGTTGAATGTCAATTTTTACCAAAGAGCACAGAAATAATTTAATTTGATAAGCTTCACTAAATACGCAAAATTTCTTTCAACGTCGACGTTTTTGTGCCTCATGAGTACCACACATTAACGCCTTTGTTGAATATCCCATACTAAAAATATGACGTGTTGGCATTATATATTGTTAAATGTTAATCACAGCACACTTTATGGTAGATTCCAAATACGCAGCTGTAGTATCTTTATAAACGTAAATTTTGTTAGCATTTTTTGCTACAGCGTATAAGTGCTGCTGTAATTTTCTAATGTAATAATCACCCTTGAACCAGCGAAGTCCATGCACTTTCTTCGACTGATGATCGTTATTTTGACGCACATCCATAGGTAAGGTAGAAAAATTGCACGGGGGCCGCACAATCAAATGACTGATTACTGGTGTCATAAGAGACACAATAGCTACTTCTTTGAGTAAGAACTGTCAAGAAGTGTCGAGAAAACCTTTAATCTTTTTAACATAATCCGTGTATCCATCATCTTCAGAATCAGCGACATCTTTCCACTCTATAGCAAAATAAAATTTTTTCATTCGTCTGACATTGTGGGTGTCACACATGGATTTATACGTACCGTTATGATGAGGAAATGTAGTTGCTAATGTTGGGAGTTCAAATTCTGGAAAATTAAGCATGTCATTAACTTGAAAATTAAGCCTTACGAGCTACCTTTTCTTCAATTCTCCAATTACAAAAATCTTCTTAGCATCTTTGAGATTTTCTCGTAGTACATTTCCAACATCTATATAGTTAATATTACCAGATTTTCAATGTAATCCATGATAGTAAAGCTCAAGCCATAAATTTTCACGTTTATACTTTTGACTCAGCTTACACCAAGGAAACGGTGGTTTAATGAGAAGCACTTGTGGTTCAAAGCGCTCACTCAACGAAAGAATTGCTAATTCTTTCAACACATAATTATTGCCAGGCTTTTTAAAGCCTTACATGTCTACTACATACTCCATCATGGCATATACTAACTTACATGACTAATGCTGTTTTATTTTTCTATGAGCAAGTTTAGACAAGCTTTCTCACATCTCCACTCACGGGATTATACTTGATTATACGATCATGTAGAATCAGACAATAAGCAGCTGTTCCTTGCGGAAAATTATCCCTTGAATTGAATTCCAAACGCACATTAACTGGCGCGCTTTTCAAAGCTTTATTTTGTTTTGAATAGTCAAAAACGATGAGTTGTATGTGTGTAATAAAATTTTTTTATCAATCATAGGTTCCGTTTCTTTACCATAACAGACATTTTGAAAATTTGTATACATATTATAGAGTAAAGAAAATTGATCATGATTAATGTTGAGATTGAGATTTCCATAAGGGTAGTATCAATAGTAAAGAAATAACTTAACGTTACTCATATAACAGTGATCAAACTGACTAGCATTAGCAACTTTCTGATCTTTACATCTCGTTTGAAAGCCTAAAACAACAAAACGCGGCTTTTTCAGTTGATTTGATGTTTTCACGGTCCAAACATGTTCTATAGTTGTTGGAAGAAAAGGGTATTCATACAACTCCCAATTGTAAAAACTTATGGAAATTGGCTTATCTTTTGCAATGATAGTAAGCAGACGAATTTTGATTCTATCTGACGCACTATCGTAAGGCATGAGCCATTCTATTCGAGTCAATGTAATTTTAAAGTCTTCGTAAACATCATTAGCAACTGTGTGTACGACTGAATTTAAGTCATTTCTCTATCTCGTGAGGATTAATTCATGCTTTGCATTTACTACAACTTCACGATAGTCCTTAGAAAAGCCAAGTATCATGCTTAAAGGTATAGAAATATCAAAATAAACTTCAGCATTCACTTATTTGTTTGTTTCTGTAATATCTAGCCATTCTGCGTTTTCGCGTTACTGCAGTATTATTGTTTAATGTTAAACGTCCGAAAATATGTAGAGTGCTTTGTACGGGTAAGAGACATAAATCTTGATGTTGAATTAAGATGTGAATCTCATCACTATTCTTGAATGCTGATGAAATGTAAGGCTAATGTGCATGAATTTCATAGTGTGCAATTGATTCGTCAAATGTGACACTTGGCTAAATGTTTAGAATTTCTTTCATCTTTGAAACATTAGGAAAATACGCAAATAAACTTGAACCAACGATCACTTTCAAGCCTAGGCTTTTTAAAACTTGTACGTTTCGACGTGTTAATGCTTTGCTCGTTGATAACTGATTCGTCTTTTTCATGTTGGTTGACTTAAATATCCTCTATAAAATTTTTTTTTCTTTCCTTCCTGACTTATAAAACACCCATTCGTTTAATTTAATCGTTTCACGTAAAGCCTTGTTGTTATAACTTCTCCTTGAAAATTTATTAATTTTCGTTCCTGATCAACAATCCGAACTTGTATATGATCTATTATCTTGATTGCAACGGGTAGGTAAATTATTTGTGTTGGAACTTTAATACTTTATACTCAGGAGAAACTGCAGAGAAAAATTCATGAATTGTGTGAGCTTTATGTTCATTTATATATGCTCCAGTAGTGATGTTACACTCAACTCGAATCGCATTTACCTTAAGAATTAATACAGATTTATCTGATTCTTGAGTTTTATTCGATGTGTGTATGCGTTTTGTAAAATATACAACTGATCTCAACGAGTCTTCTGGTTGAAAATCAATTGGGTGGCTACACAGAATCCTGCTGCGAAGCGTATTATTGTTTGGCTTTACACTTATCGAAATATCTTCGGGTGTTAATATATCGATGAGAAAATTTTCTTTATCTTAAATTTCATAGCTGCCCTTTGGTAAAGTTACCACCTCTTCACCTACGTAAAATTTATTATTACTCTCGTCAATATTAGGTATAAAATTAAGTGTGAGTAATACCACCAAACCCAGAACGTATTTTTTTGCGGTGAGAGCTCAATCGGAGGATAATATTGTGCTTCGAGAACGGATGATGTGTTAGATAAACTTTAAAAGAATGCGTCTCCCGTGACAGTTCATCGATAAATGATAAATTTTTTTCCATTACTTGCTTATGAAGGCTTACGGTTAAGATTATTACTTGAAAATCTTAGACAGAGATGATCACAGTTATAAGTATTCAATTCTTGATATCTTTTGTAATTATACTTAATAATACCAATACCAAGGTATAACATCCAATCTAGCGGTGGTTGTTGATCACCAAAACTATCGAAATATGTTACGTCATCACTTTGTTTTTTGTATGCAACCCAATGAGTACCAGGACCTTCTTTATCATCTAGATTAACAATAGCTGATTCATTCAGATATGGGCCACTAAATGGCATCTCGTTTCTCATGAATACTCATTAAAAATGTGGTATCTTTAACATTTTTGCATATTTCATAATATTATTATGTATTAGATCTCGATTGGGCATTTTTACTTCGATTTTTTTTTCTTTTAATCCCTTTTCTGGTTTTAAGTATAGACCTTAACCATTTTTATGCGGTTTTAGGAAGAGGCCTTCACCAAGTAACATAGCTTACATTTTTTTATTGTGTCTCGCACTTTCTTCAAGCTGTTTCTTGTTTTGTTTGCTTGATTTATTGCTTTATTTATACCACTCGCACCATTAGCAATAGCCCCTACAGCGCTTAGAGCTGCAAATGCGGGTACGATGTATGGTTAAAAACCTCCAATCTTTTAAAATATGTATAATATGCGTGGTGTGGTAATATTTTTCTTACCTTCAGAATTTTTCATGGATGTTTGAGCTCCCTTTAAAGCAGAACTTACAACTTTGCGAGCACATTTACTTATAACCATGGACTTTTTAGTACTTTGAATTGATTTTTTCAAAGTCACTATCTTTAGAACTTTCTTTTTTCTTACTTTTTTTGTTTTTTTATTCTCTGATAAGCCCATTCCTAATTTTCATTTAACTTTCATTGCGCTGCTCACAGCAAAAGCGGTAGCCTTTTTACCAACACTTAAATCTTTAGCTTTAAAGCGTCGTCAAGCCTTTTCCAAAAGAATTTTATTTGCTACGTTTCTAGCCGTAGTGTCGTTAGGGTCTTGAGAAAAAGCTGTATCGTGTTGTTAACGAGATTCATCCAATAGGTTGATGCCCAGATCTCCATGGGCTAATCTCTTAGCTAGTTTAGTGCCCGGTCCGCACTACTTGTGTCCTGGTACGAGCAGTTCTACTGGCAGTTTGTTTACGGCTGTACTAATGACACCACGACCTTGTCGTCGATGGATAATCATCACTTCTCAAGTGTAAAGCGTTAACTGAGCTTATAAAAATTAGTGAATTTTAAATGTATCATTGCACAAGGTAAGAAAATAAAATTTCACGGTGATTTGCTACCCGATGCTATAACATCTGTTTTTTTGCGGTCCATCAAACTATGGAAAAACGAATAGCTTACTAGGGTACTAGTGGGTATTACTGGCACTTTTTTGACTTAGCCTACTTTAATTTATTGTACAAAAAAAAAAATGTATCAATCTAATACATTTTTTTTTATTATTAACTTTGTTTAATAAAAAACAACAAGTGATTTCTTAAATGGACATAAAGAAAATCATATTATTAATAATAAATTTTTTTGCAAATAGTCAACATGCTCCTATTACTGACACCATGCACGTATCACTGGCTCCCCAACACTGTCTAAATTTGAATTACTGGCCGTGTAGTACTGGCAAATACAATTTTTTTACCCTTATCACGTGAACTCACAATATAATTTACCTAATCTAATAAAATCGATGATAATTGAAAAAAAAAAAAATAAGATTCAGCTATCAATGTGTTTTAATTTTGTTTGCAATTTAATTATTTGGTTTGTCAAATCTTTTTCTAATTTAATCTTCACTAAAATTTCTTCTTGGGATTTATTTTTTTGTTCAACTTTATCAATTTTTTTCGGTGTGCAACAAGTTTGTCCTTTTCTTTTTCAATTCTAGTTTGTTGTTTTATACAATTTTTTTCTTGCTTTATTAATTTGTCGTTTTCTTTTTTTATTTGTAACATTTCTCTTTTCTCTGATCTCATTTTTTTTCTGCTGCTGTTTCTAATTTAACAACTCTATCTTTTTTTTTCTTCACTGATTTTTTACCACAGAGGACCTAATACAACTGATGGAGTTTTAGTTCTACTCTTCTTTTTGTTTACTGATTGAAAAATATTTTTAGAAGGCCAAGACAAATACTGAGCAATAGGTTTTAGTGGTTGATGACTTTGTTAGGTTAGATAGCTATACCTTACCGAATCACTGCCAGTAATTCGACAGTAGCGACAAAAATTGTACCAAATACTGGCATGAAAATTTTAAAAAGAAAAAACATTCAAAATTAATTTTCATTGCATTTATCGAAAAATTAAGGTTTGTTTTAATTCGATAAATTGTTTCTTGTGTGAATTTGCCATATTTAGTAATAAAAATACAATTGAAAACAAGTCGCTTTTTGCTGGAAAATTTTAACTTTTTGAGAGAGAATCACACACCTAACTGTATAATTATTGACTAGCAGCCCCCCGTCTCGGCTTCGCCCGAGACTTACTAAATGAAACACCGTAGTGTGTTGACATGTAATGTGAAACATTTTTAGTTAGAAATTTTACACATATTCCTGATACATCTCAAAACAAAAATCTTCTTATTGAAAACACATTTTTTCGGAATCCATATAGTTTATTTGGTCAAATAATAAGGTGTAAAAATCAAAAAAATTATTATGCTGAAAAGTACCGTGCGTTCTTTATGCCATAAAATAATCGGTGGCCATAAGAAGCCGTTGATTTACAGTTTCTCCTGTGTAATTCACGAAAACGGCTATTTTTTTAAGCTGTTAAGATTTTAAACCCCCAAAAAATGTATGTTAAAAAAAAAAATTTTTTTCTCATATCTCACAACTTTATTACCAGAGCAACAAAGTCCTGGACCTTGAACCCTACATTTTTATTGCCACAAAAACACAAATACATTTTCTACTTATTTAAAAATCTGAAGTAGGATCTTTAAAGATTTCAGAGATTGCTGTGAGGGTACAATGAAAAGCTGATCTCTCACGTAATGGACTCTTTAGTTGTCGATTTTGACGCTGCTGTTCCAATCTCGATAAATTTTCTGCGTCAGTTTCGTGACGCCTAAGTAAACTTGTGTTTATTAGATACATTTGAAGTTTTTCTTCCAATTCACCCTCTTGCGACTTTTGGCATGCTTAAAATTTGTGTGACCCCTAAAGGCTGTTTTCTGTCAACTTTGTTAAGTTCTAATATATTTATTGGCAAAGTAGTTCGACGTCCCATGGCCCTAAAGAAGACCGGTGAGCTTCTTAAGTTAACTCTTTCTTGACTGCAGTTAACAGCAATTGTGACTGTCTGGATACCTCAGGGTGATCTTCTCTGGCTTGCTGTTGAAGACCCAGACTGATTGGGAGAAAAATAACAAAGTCCGAAGCTTTGGGGCTAGTTGTAGTGCTCTTTCCCAACGTCTCTTGGTATAACGTCGAAGACGTTGGTGTCTAAAGCACCTTTTTTATTTGCAGATTCAGTTGTTTTGGTGATCTTAGATGGGGAGATTGGTTAGTGATACTTGTCCAGTGGAGGCTGTCCCGTTGGCTCAAGTTTTTTATCCTTCAGAGCTGTTATAGGTTTGCCCAACGCAGACCTTGGAGAGGATCAGTGATTCCTGGTTGAATGCTTAGAGTCGAGAGGGTAGTATAGGGTCGTTGGTCACCGGGTTTTCCAGTCTTGCGAAGAACAACTTCGCAGGTGACGTCTGCTAGTGAATGGCTGACTTGGTTTAATAGTGCCCGTCTTTAGTTAATATAGTCTTTTAGTCAACGAATCGCTTCCGGAAATGGTAATAAAAATGTAGTTGTTGGCAAGGTAGTTTACACTTAGGTGGATCCTAAAAAGAACCGATGAAGTTGATGGTTAAGTAGGGAACGTAAATACTTATAATGGCCCTAAAAAGCGCCAGTGGTGAGACTTCCAGGCTATTCTTTCTTATTATTCCTGATGATGAAGAGCTGGCTACGGGTTGCTTGATTCTTCCCCTGGAAGTTTCGATGTAAGGAGACTGTGATGGAGGGAGGTACGCCGCTGACCAAAGAATATCTCGCCTCGGGTCGTTCCCCGGATAACCAACCGCTCATCGTTAGACGGGAACATGTGGGTAAGCGCGTTGGGGACGCGACGACCAAGAAGGTAGCCGTTGTGACTGCCCGTGCCCCTCAGAGCTGTTTTCCCTTGCTTACATTCGTAGACACAAATTCTCTAACTGCACCAGGTGGGATGGTGGGACTGCCACACAACTATCAAGAGTTGGTGCAGATTGTGCTCTGGCTAGATATGTTTCCTGGTATTGTGGCACAGACGGCATCGGTTGGAATTAATTTTTTTTATTTGATCGCACTCATCGAGAATCAGGGTGAATGGACACCTAGGTCCCTTCCCCCTTAGAGAAGAGTGTCGTCCGTAACCAGGATACCCAGCTGCAAGACTATCATAAGCATTCTCCATACAGCTCGTTGAAATGCCGAAGCTCGACTACAACAGTACGGAGACGCTCCAGCCTATTATAACCACATTTATTTAATTATGTTGCAGGTAGCTTTGATTTTATGTCGACGCCACCTAGCGGATTTTACTAAACTAAAGTAAAAAACTGACGTATTTTTGCAAAACTTTGAGCTTATTTATTGCTATTGTTATTAAATTTTTCAAGATGAAAACTATACTAAAACCATCTAGGAAGTATCATGAATCAATGTGCAAAATTTCAACAAAATCGGTTCAGTAGTTTTCGCGGTTAGCGATTACAACGGTTTTAGCGCTTCTGCTTTAGATATTAGTAATATAAAATAATTCAAACTTTTGTTTCGTACTGATACGCGATTGAATAATATTTGTGCAGTTATCTACTTCACGACAAAAATTTTTTTGTATGTTCATCATTACAAAATAATTTTGTATGTATTTATTTCTATTGACTGCCAGTAATTGAAGCAGTGCCAGTAATATCCACAGTTACCCTATCTCTTATTACTCCCACCAACAGATGGAGATTTGGAAATACTTAAACATAATTAAAATCTTTGAATAAACCCAAGTATAAGTTTTTAAAAGAATTTTTAGATTCCATAGATGGTGTAAAATATTTTTCGTTTAGTGAGCAGGAATCAGTTATATAACCAGATGAGGCACTGCCCAACTCCATTATGATATTCGATGGCATTGCCTGTCAAAAACAAGATAATGTGAGAACCATTTTCTGTATGGGGCGTCACAAAAATGTTGACTGCTTCTATCCCTGTCAATCTTATGGTCAAGTTCCAAAGCATTTAGTCCGAGATAATTTAACCCTCTTAGTAATATTTCGACAAGTTCATATGAATTTAAAATACATCTTTAATGATCACGTTAGTACCGACATGACGTATAATTACTTCAAAAAATCAAGTGTTAAATGTTGGAAAGATGGGAAACATGCATTTGTCGTAATAGACAAGGAACGAGATGCTAATAATGGTAGATATGGGAGAGGATTTAACTCCTTTAAAATAAAAATTACTCATTTACTTTAAGTATGCATCAGTCTTTTGCTAAAAAAAAGAAAATTTTAAAAAACAAATAAGTGAGACTTTCAAGTATATGTTACATCAAGGCTAAGCTCGATGTACCTTTATTTTAAATTCTTTTTCTCTTCCTCTTCCTATTCAGTTCGCAAGACCGCGTTTTTATGTCAACCTGAACGTCACATGCCCACACATATACTAAGCACCAAAGCTAATGTTTTGTAACACACGTATTAGGAAAGACCGAGTAAGATACAGATCCAAGAACTAGTCTGCATCTCTTTTCCTCCTTACGCGTTTACAGATTTATCTACATCGTTCGGCGAAACTCAATAATTATTTTCTATCATTTACTTTCTCTGCCTTAACCATTCGTAAACAAGGCGACGCTTGAGCCAGGATGTTTGATTCACACATTGGCTAACATTCATACAACGAGACCTAGCAACGGCATGCTATACTACTATCACTTTCCTTACTTAACACTTACAGTACCCAGGGCCACTAAGCCCAAAAATCACTTGAACTATAACACGACCTTATTTCCATGAGCGAACACTGAGACCAGTATCGCTGATAACGCATTCATGACACCGGACAATTTAGCTCAATGTAAGCATACCTTCAAAACTTCAAGAGTGCATAAAAGAAAATTTGATTAAAATGAGACTATTCGTCCGTACAATAGTAAAAAGTTTAATGATGTTATTGCTCCATTATTTAATCTTAGACATGTAAAGAAAAAAGGTTGATCCATACCTACATTTAAAATTGCTCAATTAAACACGCAAATGGACTATGATTACTAGGACAACCCTAACAAACTAGTTTATCGACTAAGATTACTAGTGACAGAGAAATCAGCAGGTAATTCTAGTCATACTAATTAAATAAATTTAATCATTGAGAAGCTTCGTAAATCTTATATTATACATCAAGCTCGATTATTCAATTTAACGTCATTACTAAAATGAGCATTGATGTATTCAGACGTGGATCAGCTAAGTCTGAAGGTGGTAGCCAAGGTCCTCCTTTATTTAGATATTAGCTTACCTAAGATGGTCAATTTGATTTTGAAAATAAAAGATTGTGCAATGTCACATCAGCTGTTAAATCTAATAATGCTATATAAATCTTACTGTTTTGCAGAAAAAAAAGAATTTTATTTGGGGTAAACAAGAAAAAATAAATTTACTAGTGAGGAATTTGAGGGACGTATTCTCAAAAATATTGCTGAATTTGCAGAGTGAAATGAATACACTTAAGTAGATTTTCATCCAGATATCTAATATTACTCCAGAAGACAGTTAGGAAGCATGTAAGCAGTAGTGTAACAGCTTCATAAACCTGGGAGACAAAACAACCTCTGCCCAAATGTTCGGGGCTTGGATAAAACATGGCAAGCGGATCTTGTGAAGATAATACCTTATGTTCGCAAAAATAAATGTTACAGATATTTGCTGACAGTCATAAATGTATTTACCAAGTATACAAGGCCGTAACAGTAAAAAATAAAATTTGTACAGAGGTGACTGCAGCTATGAAAACTATTTTAATGGAAGGAAGAGTTCCAACAAATTTGCAAACCAATCGTGGTTAATAGTTTTACAACGCAAATTTTCAAGATATCATGCAAAATTATAAAATTAACTTATACTCTACGTACAGGTATCTTGAGGCGTCTATATGTTAACAATTTAATCGTATCCTAAAGCATACTATGAGAAAAAGTTTAGTGTAAGAGGTAATTACAAGTGGCTCAATATTTTACAACAGTAGATAACTTCTTACAATAATCAAAAATATCGAACGATTGGAGTGAAGCCAAAAAATATTTCAGTAGTTAATGAAAAAAATATATTACGAAAATAAATGTATTCGAAAAGAAGAACAATACAAAAATCGAAAGGTATTGATAAAGTACGTTTGAGTAATACTAAACAAGTCTTTGAAAAAAAATATACGCCTAACTGGTCGATAGAAATTTTTACTATAACCCGAGTGGCTCCAACAAAGCCATTTACTTACCATTTGTAGGATTGTCAGCAGTAGCCCATCTCTGGTGGCTTTTACGAGCAAGAACTGCAGAAAACTAAGTATCCTAATAGTTATCTTGTTGATAAAATTCCACGCCAACGAAAAAATTAGGTTTTCGTTAAATGGTTGGGTTTTGACAATACCCACAATAGTTTGACAAAAAATTAATTCTAACTAAAAAATAAAAATAAAAAAAAAACAAANTTGCAATTTGCTTATTTGGTTTGTCAAATCTTTTTCTAATTTAATCTTCACTAAAATTTCTTCTTGGGATTTATTTTTTTGTTCAACTTTATCAATTTTTTTCGGTGTGCAACAAGTTTGTCCTTTTCTTTTTCAATTCTAGTTTGTTGTTTTATACAATTTTTTTCTTGCTTTATTAATTTGTCGTTTTCTTTTTTTATTTGTAACATTTCTCTTTTCTCTGATCTCATTTTTTTTCTGCTGCTGTTTCTAATTTAACAACTCTATCTTTTTTTTTCTTCACTGATTTTTTACCACAGAGGACCTAATACAACTGATGGAGTTTTAGTTCTACTCTTCTTTTTGTTTACTGATTGAAAAATATTTTTAGAAGGCCAAGACAAATACTGAGCAATAGGTTTTAGTGGTTGATGACTTTGTTAGGTTAGATAGCTATACCTTACCGAATCACTGCCAGTAATTCGACAGTAGCGACAAAAATTGTACCAAATACTGGCATGAAAATTTTAAAAAGAAAAAACATTCAAAATTAATTTTCATTGCATTTATCGAAAAATTAAGGTTTGTTTTAATTCGATAAATTGTTTCTTGTGTGAATTTGCCATATTTAGTAATAAAAATACAATTGAAAACAAGTCGCTTTTTGCTGGAAAATTTTAACTTTTTGAGAGAGAATCACACACCTAACTGTATAATTATTGACTAGCAGCCCCCCGTCTCGGCTTCGCCCGAGACTTACTAAATGAAACACCGTAGTGTGTTGACATGTAATGTGAAACATTTTTAGTTAGAAATTTTACACATATTCCTGATACATCTCAAAACAAAAATCTTCTTATTGAAAACACATTTTTTCGGAATCCATATAGTTTATTTGGTCAAATAATAAGGTGTAAAAATCAAAAAAATTATTATGCTGAAAAGTACCGTGCGTTCTTTATGCCATAAAATAATCGGTGGCCATAAGAAGCCGTTGATTTACAGTTTCTCCTGTGTAATTCACGAAAACGGCTATTTTTTTAAGCTGTTAAGATTTTAAACCCCCAAAAAATGTATGTTAAAAAAAAAAATTTTTTTCTCATATCTCACAACTTTATTACCAGAGCAACAAAGTCCTGGACCTTGAACCCTACATTTTTATTGCCACAAAAACACAAATACATTTTCTACTTATTTAAAAATCTGAAGTAGGATCTTTAAAGATTTCGGAGATTGCTGTGAGGGTACAATGAAAAGCTGATCTCTCACGTAATGGACTCTTTAGTTGTCGATTTTGACGCTGCTGTTCCAATCTCGATAAATTTTCTGCGTCAGTTTC
>NW_019382040.1:1153944-1174781 GCF_000648655.2 Copidosoma floridanum
ATTTTAATACATGGTTCTATTTTTGTTATTTCTACAAAAACTATTTCACCTATACACTTGAAAACTGAATATGACAACCATAATAAGTTATAAAAAGTTCTATGTTATGTATGGAATCTAATAAAATACTATAGAGCACTTCATTATCAACAAAATTTTTTGACACTGCACTAAGTAAAAATATTTGAAACTCGTTATTGAGTTTCACAACTGCCTTTATTCTGTAGTAAGTAATAAATTTCTTTAATTTGGTAACCATACTGCTGGGGTTTACTGCCATTTTGGTGATTTTCTTGCATAAGTGGAAGCCTACAGAAGTGACTTTATTTAAAGCTACCAGTTCAGACATCTGTAACAAAGAAATCCAAAGTTTTTAATTAGTTTTAATATTCATGAAAAAAAGAAAAAAATAGGTTGAAAAATACGGGTATGAAGTAAACAAATTTATATTCACATATGAATAATGTTTTGCCTTTTTTCTCAATAAGAGTTCTTCAAAATTGTCCGTATCCACACTTGTTCTCTTGTAAGGTGGTTTTTGGTCGATGCCCCTTGCTTTAAACACTAATCGGTTGTTGACTTGATGTTGCTGTCTGGCAGCTTTGATCAAAATGGCCTGCACATGTTAGTGCGATTTCTTATATGAGGTTTCTACTACCACATAAGGTAGCTCTACTACAGTAATCTTCCCCCTCTCACTTTTTTTTATAAGTTACTTCTTGCCCGTTGTCGTCACCCTTTTGTTTTTCTTTGTTACGTTCTTTATTTATTTTATCAATCTTGCTAGACGATGAGTCAGTTATAGACATAACATTACATTTCTTACTATCATAAAAACTAGAAGTTATCGTATTTCGCTCATTGTCTTACATTTCATCATGTGTACGCATATTTTGTAGTTGCTCCGGATGTGAAGGTTCCTCTATTTCTTCCCGTAATGTCACCAAGTTGATCCCTTCTCGAAACCTCTCTCCTATACAAGTTGTTTTCCGTCTGTCCTCGTTGTTATTATTTTTTTTTTTCAGTCTTCATGTAATGTAAATTTTGGTTTTCTATTTATTACTTTATTATTCCTTGGTGATGTATCAGCATGACTCTCATTTCCTGGATTTGTTACATTTTCTCTATCCTCCTTAGCTTTCTCTTCCTCTACCACTCCATCTTGCCGTTTATGATTTACTTTATAATGCCCCCAGGGTAACGCGTCAGCGATGTTAGGAAAAATGCATCGCTTATCATCACGTGAGCTAAGAGCAATTTTGTTTTTGTTTTTTATCAGTATAAATCTTGTGCAGAAGAGATCTTCTATTAATTTCTTCTCGATTTATGTTTATCTTTTGATTGCGTAGGTCATCGATGTAATCATTTAAATCAATGGTGGCTTTAACAATATCGGTCTTGACACCCTTTGCTTTTTTTATTATGTCTTGATTTTAAACGAGAATGCTGTACATTTTACTTCTAAGACCAATGAATTTCGTTATAATATTGCCATTACACTTATCCTCCATGAGTCCCATGATTTTTTAATTTTTAAGTGGTATTGTATACTTATTATTTTTGGGGTAGTAAGATGTATCGAATTTCTGAATGTCTGTTTTCATAATTTCATAAATTTCATCGTTCTTAATTTCATATATTAAACTGTCTGTATCAGTACACAACAACTGACAATCACTTTTTTGATTTAGAAATCGTATAATCATAATGAAAGCGGTATACAAGCGCTTTAGACAAGTCCAATACAGTAAGCCCAATATATGTGGGCTTTTTTATCATTACTTCCATTTGTTGTAATTGGATCGCTAAGAAATTTTCATCAGAATTATCACTGCTATGAAAATTAGTCTAAGCAATACATGCGCCTGCACCGTAACGCTTATCCCAGTTGTGTAAAAGCTTAAAATTTACTCGCTTTCTTTCATTCTCCATTCTTTTCAAAAATTTCTCACATGTATGACATTTGTCAGAGTTAAAATAATTAGAATTCTCTTCTTCAGTTAATGATCTCAATGGCACTGGATTATAATACATACTTTGCAAAATTTATGGTGAGATCTCCCATGTCTTTAACAAACTAGGTAGCTGGATTTTCACAGCTTTCAGTTTCTTTTCTATAAGAAACGTATTGTGATTTAGTATCGTCAAAACTGCACTTAACATAGTATCCAACACTTAATGCTTCATGGCGTTGTATTGCTGGATCACTACTCTGTACAGGTTTTAATAAACACTCAAAGCCTGCATGTACTTTAAATAGCACTTGATTTTTGTTTTTACAATTTTGCAATTTCAAAATATTATTACCACATTTTAATAAGCTTACTTTACATTTATTGACTTAAACGCCCTCCACTGTGTGTATTATAAGTTTTTCATTAGTTTTGAAGAAATACAGACAACGATCTCAATGTGTATTTTACGTTTACATTAAGTAAGAGAGCTTCTTACAAGTGGAGACAAATCTTTTACCCACACATACTAACAATGGTATTCATTATTATTTGTATGATAAGCCCTGCTCTCTAAGCTTTCTTCTGACTCAGCATCTTCTTCGTATACCTTCCCTTCTTCGTATGCATCATCTTTTTCTTCGTATACCTCTTCTATAATAACATTGTCAGCACGGTTAAGATCATTTGTCTCCTCACTCTCTTCTACATCATAGTTTTCTGCATCATCTTTTTCTTCTTCTACTTCTCTTATCATTTCAAAATAATTGAAATCATCTTCGTTGTTAAATTTTTATTTTTTTATTTTTTTTTATTCCTTGTCATCCATTTCTATGTACTGACTTTCTATAAGTAACGAATTTATATGTATAGGCTTTTTTTCAGCTGATAAATAAAGGGTAAAAGTTTTAAAAGTACTCTCTATATTTTCTAAAACGTATGCACTAACCGAAATACCATTATGTTTTTCAAACTTCGATACTTGCTTAGGTTGCATTGGAAATAATATCCCAGTGAAATCGTTAGGATTTTTTTTTTTTTTTTTTTAATTCGAGTCTCAATTCGCATTTTTACTTGCAGGATGTAGTGCCAATAAAATGGCTGATTTAAAGTATTGGTGATCTAAAATCTCAAAATTTACGCAGGCTTTTTTTAATAATAGAACTGGGTTGTTCTATGTAAGAATTACCATTTATAGCCTTATATTTATTCATATTTACTACTAAATTTAAAATATAGCGCAGAGTCCATCCGGAATTTTGTTCTTGAAGTTCATCCATGTTGGTAGCAATGGGTTTTTGAATATTATTTTCAAACCATTCATGCAAATTAGTTGTATGAAAAATACATTCCAATTTAGTTTTAAGGTACTTAACTTCAATCGTCTCCGTATCATTTTTTAATAAGACAAATTCTGCTGCTAAAACTGCATTAATTTTTAAAGCATGCTGCTGATTTAGAATTTCTGGCACTTTCACAACAAACTCTTTTTCTGCAGAGTTCAAACATTTTATTACATCCAAGTGCTTGCTATTAACAATGATAACAGTTCTTATACGATTCTGAAATGCACTATCAAGTTCTTTCCTGACCACAGCAGCATCATCATCATCATTATCATTATGGTTTGATGTAGTACCCAGAGCATGTCCTTGAATTTCTAATTTAAAAAAAAATGATTCTAAAAAAGTTGTTATGAGACACTCAATATTTAATAATTTTTTCTTAACATGCGATGACAATTTTACAGATTGCTAATAGTTTTTAATGCTTTCAAGCACTGTAACACTATTATAAACTGTATCTTAAATTTTTTTTGTATTTTTACCACTCAACAGTCGTTGATGTTCTACTCGCGTTATTTCACAAAAAATCACAAAATTTTCTATACAGTAAGTATGAGCAGAATTATTAAAAAGTCGCTCCGTGATGCCGACACCGATTGCTATCGTCCTCAAATGATTCCAACGGGGCTTTGATGTATGTTTTAAGATCTCTGGTTACATGGATAAAAGCGCTTCGTTTTAGTGGGGCAACAAAAGAATATAGTATACGTACAGTGTATAAAAAGTGATTGTAAGTAAGTATAAATATTAGTTGATTGTTAGTTGTACTTGCTTGAAGATGGTTAAATACGTGATTGATATGCAAGGCTTTAAGACTATATTTAACGAATTCTTTTTAAAGAGGTAGCAATTCTACCTTTAGAGAAAGAAGATTATACACCAACAGTGCTCCTTTTTAAGCCCCCTCCCATCCCTTAAGCCACCTAAGGCCTGAAAATAAACCTGAAAATCTATGGTTAGAACGTTATTACCATGGTCTTCTTTGGAACTCTGGAGAAGTGCCCTATGAAGATTCAATAATCACTTTTCAGTCCATTATTAAAGAAGATAACGTTATTTATGTTAAAAGACTTGAAAAAATGAAATAGCTTTGTCAAGTGTTTCTAAATAGGTATATGATTCATACAATCCAATGTAAAAATGTATAATAAATAAAAAGATCATGAATAAAAACTAAAGAACTATTTTCTCCCTCTTAGGTTCATTCACAACTTTGAAGAATAATTGTCACTGAAACAATTTAATATGATTCATGTGACATGTACAAACCATACATTTAAATCAACCTACTGTACTGTGAAGAATTCTTCAGCTATAAAAACAAGTACATTAAAAAGAACAAGTTTGAACAGATAAGCTATTCTTAATATGAAGTTAATTTATAGAAATACACCACTACCTAAGAGAAGTGACATTATTTTATGTGCATCAATAAAATGATCATAAAAAATTATTTATAAGTGTTAATTTTTTAATCCCCATCCTCTTAAGCCATTTTGCTCATCTACTTCAGGTAAGATGCTGATAATTTTAGTACGAGAGTATAATTTAAATATCACACATCAACATGTGTGCGTATGTAAGCTAATGTACTTCGGCAGAGCTCTCCTCGTTTAACAAGATCTATCACTTGCTCTTTCGCAGACGGATACACTTTATTCATACTCATACCTTGGCAATTAAGGCACTGTAACAGGTCACTTTTATTCATACAACACATTGACTTACCTCTGATCGTTTCGTCTGTCCCATCTCATCTGACCCAAAGAGAGACTCCTCTCTCTAAATAGGCAAGCGAATAATACAAGATAAACATCTAATGTATGCACTAATAAGTAAAAATTTTTTACGTATCAAAACACGTACCCACTTTTTATTTCAGCATGGGCATCTTTAACAATGAATTTTGCACAATGCTTTTGCTCTCTTATTATTGAGGCATATTAAATATCACCCTTTATTATAATTTAATAAGCAAGTCAACTATAGACAAGGGTTTAAAAATATACATGCAAGTATTTGTTTATATTCACAGTTAGAACATACAACTCTCCACTAGCTTCAAATTTTTTATAACAAAAAGATCTGCTGGAAAAGGTTTCAGTTAATAAGATGCTTCTAAGTGAGAAAGCATTTGTTCCCAACGATACTCCTACACCCTTAATCAAGAGTGCGACTTTACTGATAGTAAATCCAGGATTTGATCTATTGTTAAGGTCGAGACGTCGCAAACGATTTCCTTTTAAGTGTGTCAGAGAAAACGTGGTCGTAGAAATTTCATTGTGGAAAAATCATTATAGATTTTTTCAATTTTGGGTCATTTCAGTCGAATACTTGAATCATGTATTACCAGAACTTATAACTGACAGGAGCGTATGGAGACCTTATAACGTGTATTTTAAAGCTAAAAGTAACGCAAATCCACTACACATGATTTTATACTTCAAAAAAGACATTTGCACTGTTTTGTGCTGCTGTCAACTTTCAAAATATAGCGTGAAAGACAGAAGAAGACTTATTTTCTGAAAAGGTAAGTTGTTCACTCTTACTTACTTTTTAAAAACAAATGTCATTTCTTCATTAAAAAAAAATTTTTTTTTCAGCAGTGGTATCAGCAGCAATCTCAGAAAATTTGTTCTCTACGTCATTATTTTTATTTATTTCTGATAAATGTCATGCAATATTGCAACACGATTTTAGACAGATATTTAATGTATGCAGATGTTACAATCTACGATTTACGCAAGCATATGTCACCTCAAGAAAGAAAAAAAAGCGTTGGAATAGATACATCGCAAAAAATCTCAAGTTCAAGAAATAATATTTTTGTGTGAGGCTTGTGTGATATCCCCTTATCCAGGTAGGCAGTTCAAGAACTTAAGGTATCACCAGACATCATTGTGTAGTAAACACGAGACTATGAAAAAGTCGTTATGTGTTGCTTACCACCTGAAGGGGTACAGCGAAAGCAACAGAAAGTTCTACACGGGCTCATGAAGGTCTTGTATCGTTCTTAGAACTACTGATGCGGAGACTATTTATTTATGTATAATTTAAACGACAAAGGACATAAAAAGTGAGAACGTAAATTGGGATTTATCGGTCGCCACTATTATCTTCAGAACAGGGTGATAAAAGAGATAGATCGTGACAAAGATGAGTGTAAGGAGTTGTGTCACCTGGTGTGGGGATTTTTTACCTTGGATGGTGAATTAATAATGTATAAAAGAGTGTTCAAATAAGTGTGGATTCTTAAAAATATACGTATCAAGTTTTGTTTGCGCGCTCATATGTAAGCTTACTTTAAGATGTCTGTTTTATATAATATATGCATAAAAAAATATATTTTTTGTATTTATTTAATAGACCATAACTCTATGTACCCGCTCTCGAGAAAAAAAATCGCTTGGAAGTGGGCAAGCGCTGAGCCATTGGGAGAATATAGGTATGATCACTTGAAAAATATGAGCACGGGCGCGCCTACTTACACATGTACGTACGCGTATGTGCATTTTCATTCATGCACGTACAGGTGAGTGGTCAAAACGGGGGCATCCTCGCTAGTGCAACACATGGAATCGTCCCCTTTCTTGGAGCGGGAGTAAAGCACGTTGAAGCATCTCAACCAAAAGTCAAGGGAAATTATTTTTCCAAAAATATTCGCTCCCGTCCAAAGAAAGATGCATATGATATATTAAGAAAAAATCAATAATCGATCCTTGCTAGAACTGTGAAAATCTTTTTTTGTACTTATTGAAGTTACTACAAATATATGTATTAAATTAAAATTTTCATCATTATTAAGATCCATTTACATATTATCCTAACAATCTCGAACCTTAGACTTATTAACTTGCTCTATTTATTGACAAGGTACTGTATCTACAATGAGTAAGCCAACGTTATTGGGATACGATTTCAGTAATAATATAGTATACATGTTTTCTCTAGCGTAACTCTATGTGCCCGCTCTTTAGGAAAAAATAGCATGCAAGTAGGCAAGCGCGCACTCACACATGCACGTACGCATATGTGCATTTTCATGCATGCGCGTATAGGTGAGTGATCAGAGTGGGGGCCTTTTCACAAGTACAACACATGGATTCGTCCCTTCCCTCAAAGCGGGAGTAAACCGAATACTATCCAGCATCAGCACTTACACATGCGTATACACGAGTGTGCATTTTTATGCGTGTAGGTGAATGGTCCCATCCAAAATTGAGTCTAGAGAACAATCTGACACTGGAAAGAGGAGTGCAGATAAGCTCGCGGGATATAGCTTGACTGACCTACTCTAGTAGCACTACCCCTCCGCCCGCGGAGACCCATGCCCTCACGTTACAGCTCCCCCTTCGCTGAGCCAGAACCCACCCAGCTTACCTACTTATTTATTAGTATTATGTAGTAATACGGACTTCCAGCTGCGTTGAAGAGAATCTATGAATAGTCTTCATTCATCATCTTTGTAAGTACCCTCATTTAGTTTGTCCATCAGTCTATTAACATTGTGATAATACACGAGATCCACGCTTCTTGAGAAATATTTTCTGAAAGGTCTTAGTAGTATAAAATTTGTGTTTCTTATGTCGATGAATTTTTTTCTTTTAACTTTGCAGCAAGGAGCTCAGCTCCTTCTTTAGGTAATCGTAGATCTCTCACTTGATCATTTAATTCCGTCTGGTTTCCTGTGGGCACATATTTATTATCGCTTATGTCTGACATTGTACTTTTAACCTCAGAATTTTCATCAATTTCTATTTTACTAAGTAAAGAAGAAATTTGACTGCCTTCATCATTATTACTTTCTTTTGTTGGAGCCATGAACGACTTTTTCACATCCAAAACATTTACGTTCCGAATCTTCTGAAAATTTGACGAATTGAAACCATGAGTTTTTTCATACAAAAATAACAATTTGCTTTACTTTCTGGTTTATTTCAAACCATGGGCTTTACAAATTTCGATAGAGTTTTTTTTTATGTATTGCATGAGCATCAATCAATAATAGTCACATATTAATTGTGGTAGCCAATACTGCTTATCCTCAACCTCTTTGTATTTAAAACGCTCCTCATACTTGTTTTCAAATCATCATTAAATGTTAGGTGATTTTTTTTGTAGTTTACATTTTCCACAAATATAACAGAAAAATTGTTATTTTTCATGACAGATATGTTAATAGCGAATGATTACACTCAATGAAAAATGAGCTTAGGAGAAAGATTCAAAAGAGCCATGGATATATTTAAAAAATCTGCAAATTAGAGATTCTGTTCTGGTCGCAGGTGAGTCCACCGTCCTAGGGGTGATAACACACATACCTTCCTAGGTCTGAGTATGAGAGCCTTTCAACTTTGACGACGACAAAGTCAACTCGTCGTTGAACACACTATGGCATTATTTTCACACCCTATCGCTTCCCTGCAGGGTAGCGTGCCTTCACTTGCTTCGTAACTCCAGAGAATCGGAAAATAGACCATTTCACACTTTTTAAACTAAGTCAGTGGTCACTATCTCCAGCATTTACTAGTGCTGCAGGTATTCTATATGCATGCATACTAATACGCAGGCACACATACACTTATACATAAATGTACCTGCGCATTTATGCAAATGTATATGAACACGCGTGTGTACGCAAATACGTTCATGAAATCACTCTCATGTATGCACACATGTAAAGACACAGTAATATAAAGTGATGTTTTGTATCAAAGAGAGTTAGAAGCCTTATTTAATCTATCACTTAGATTCTTCAGAAAAAAAGTTTCTATGTAATTAGATGATATGCAGTAAGATGGCTACATGTACTGGTATTATCTCACCTGCCGTACGTAAGTACAAAAATTTAGATATCTTTTACCTTTAAAAATAATAGCAATACGTTTAATAAACATTTTGCAAACATTTTTTTGATACAGCCTAAGGTATGTGATAAAAATAAGATGATTTATAATATTATGACGTAGATTTTAAATTACTAATTTAACAATCATAGATACATAAATACAATGTTTTGATTCATAAATTAGTTTTTTTGTGATATGACCTGAATATGCTCTTTAAGGTAACGTGTTATAGTAAAACTTTAACAAGGTTACAGTTCAGAGATTGCAAAAATAATAGGATACATATGTTTACCTCTTTTTACTGTTTTTACGGGGATTTGACCTTGAAATAATCGTGACACTGACGTGCTACGATTAAATGGACTTCGGATTTATATTCAGAGGAAAAAACACAGAGGATTAAATATGTTTAGTAATTTTAATCATGACCTCGATCCTAACGTACTACGGTCAAACGGACAATGGATTTGTGTTCAGCAGGAAAAAATTCATGCGAATGTAATGTTCTTATTTCTGGACAAAAAAATATTTTTTTGTGGGCCTGTGTAATTTACAGTAAACCATTTTCTCCTCTCAGCGCAACACATTCTTGCTTTTAAATTTTTATCGCGTTATGTTATATGGAATATGAGAAAAATTAAAGCCATAGTAAAACTAACCAATGCTAATTCGAAAGTAAGAGCATCTTTATACACATAATCATCAGAAGTTTAAAAACATTGTTAATTTTTTATCATTATTTAAATGTAGATCAGATAAAAATGATTGCATTGGCACTGTAATAAAGCCACACAGTTATGTCTTGTTTGAGAAAAACATCAAACTTCAATCATTGTAGTAAGGAATTAAAAATTTCTAACCTCATCATTAAAAGGAATTCTGTCCGTTGCCTCAAATCCTTATGATTCTAATCTTCTTCAGAGTTGTGCAAAAAACAGTAGATTACTAATATTATAGTATGTGGCAGTTAAATTTTTCTAACAGCTGTTTTTTATATTTGATGAAGCTTGCGTAACTGTGCCAAATATTAATGAGTATTCTATGATAAATGAGTTAGTTCTTGTGCAAAAAAGTACTAATAAAAGATGCTTCACTAATAATCATTGATTCCCAACAAATAGTAACAAGTAGGTAAGACAGATTATATTAATTATAAGCTTTTGATGATAAACCAATTAATTACTGGGCTACAAAGTGCTGGTAATGATTGATTATGGTATCTATAACTTTCTTAAAATAAAATTATTTTCGAAATGAGCAACTGCAATATATAAGTAGCCTAGCTATTTATTAGTTTTTTAAAGTACGTACATTAGTTTTTAGGCAAACAAGTTTCAGTGGTTAGCGAGTGCTTAGCTACTCATTCTATTTATATCATTATTGAATTATCTTCCAAGCGAGCAAGTTCCAGCACTGGGCTGCCCAGCTATTTATCATCTATTTAAATAAATTAGCTCTTAGACAATAAAGTGCTGGGAATATGTTATTCTGCTAAATAATATTTTTTATGATAAAAAAATTATTTCTTGGGCAAGCAAGCGCTGATAATGAGTTGCTCATAAGCTATTTATTAGTTCCTTGTAATAAGAGAATACGTTTCTAAGCGAGCAAGCACCGTTAGTAAGTTGCTTAGCTTTTTTTTTTTTTTCATTATGAACTAATAGCCTTTCTTCAAGGTTTTACCTTATACTTTCTGAATAAAACACTGTAGCGTTTTGACTTGAAATATACACCGTTTCAAATTTAAAATTTTATATATTTTTTTGCCCTTTTTAAGAACAAAAAACTTTTTATTAAAAACATTTTTGTCTGTAATGCACATAATTTATCTGGTCAAATAATAAGCTGTAAAAAGTAAAAAAAATATAATGAGGCTAAAAAGTGTCGCGCGTTTAATATGCTATAAAATAATTGTTGGCCTCAAAGAACCATTTATTTGCACTTTCTAGCGTTATAAGAAATGGAAATGGTTATTTCTTAAAATTATGAGGAATGTAAAACTGATGAAAAATATATAATTAGGAAATCGTTCATCTTATCTTACAGTTTTGTAACTAGAGCAACATGGTTTTGGAGCTTAATCTCTCTATTTTTCATCATCATAATGAGATCAAATTCATATTATGTCATTATTAAAAAATTTGAAAGATTTAAATGATTGCTGTAAGGGTTATAATGTAAAGCAGATCTCTCACGTAATGGATTCTTTATTTGATGACTTTGACGCAGCCATTTCAATCTTGATAAATGTTTTGCGTCAATTTCTTGACGTTTTAAATTGTGTACATTAAGAGCATTTAAAGTTTTTTTTCCAATTCGTCATATTGCAACTATAAGCATTGTTACAACTTTTGCGAGCCCTGACAGCTGCTTTTTTTCATCTAATTAAGTTGTAATATACTTGTTGGCAACGTAGTTCGACATTCCATGGACCTAAAAATTACCAATGAACTACACTATTTTTTGACAGAAGTTTCCAGCAAACGTGACTGCCTGGATACTTTAAGGTTACGTTCCTTGGCTTACTGTTATAACACCAGACTGATCGGGAGGAAAACTACAACAACTGAAGCGTTAAAGCTAGTTGTACAGCTCTTCACAAACGTCTCTAGGTGTTATGCTGGAGACGTTGATATCTGAAGCATTTTTGTTGCAGAGCTCCATCGCTTTAGTCATCTAACATGGAGAGATTCGTTTATGATGCTTGCCTGTTGGAGACTAACCCATTGGCTCAAGTTTATTTTTCTTTTTTAGCTCCACTGTTAGGTTAACCCAGCGCAGACCTTAGAGAATAGCGGTGATTCTGGTTGAATACTTGGATTCAGAAGGGTAATAAAAAGCTGCTGGTAGTCAGAATATCTATCCTAGAAGGAAAAGACTCTGCTCGTAGCGTCTGTCTGTGAATAACTGACTTGATTCAACAGTAACCGACTTGATATAGTCTTTAAGTCAACAAATCGTTGCCGGAAATCGTTGTAAAAATGTATTTGTTGGCAAGGTAGTTCAGTGTTAGATATTTCTAAAAGGAACCAATGCTATTAACGGTTAATTTGGAAACGTAAATACTTATGATGTCCTGAAGAGGGCCAGTGGTGATATTTTTAGCTATTTCTTACTATTTTTCTCGATGATAGAGAGATTGTTACCCCCAAAGTCTCTGCTTACAGAGAATATGCTGGAGAGAGATATGCCAGTAGCCACTGGCCGAAAAATATCTCGTATTTAAGTCGCTCCCCAGATAACTAACTGTTCACCATTGGTCTGGTAAGTGGGCCTGGAGAATATGTTCTCTGTGGAAATGCCGTTGCAATGAGCCACTAAGGAGGAGGCTGATAAAATTTCCAGTTGATAAGGCTGCCTGATCTCCTCAAGATTGTTTTCCCTGGCTTTCTGTTGTAGCAAAATCTGCTGCGGTAGTATTCAGTAGGTCGTAAGAACAACCACTAAATCTATTATTATGAGAGCAGACTGTGCTTTGGCTGGACTACTCCTGGTATACCGCCAGAGATGTTGGTGTTCAGAATGCTTTTTATTTGTGGTACCTGTTAATATCGGTAGTTCGGGATAGAATTTGACGTAAGTCGCTTGTTAAAAGAAGAAGAGTGTTGTGGGTAGCCGCATACCCAACTGCACTACTTACAACTCAATTCTTGATCCACTGCCATGAACGACTGTGGTATACAGATATTTACTCTAGGGCATGATAAATAATAAGATCCACTTACTTCCACTGCAGGTAGCATGGATTTTACTTTTTCACCACCTAACGGATCTGATTAAACTAAAGTGAAAAGCTAGCGTATTTTTGCAAACCTTTGAGCTTATTTATTGGTTTTATTATTTATTTTTTCAAGATTGAAACTATACTAAAACCATCAAGGAAGTGTCAAGAATTAGTATCCAACGTTTTAGCAAAATTGGTTGAGTAGTTTTCATAGTTAGCGATTACAACGATTTTTGCAACTTTTCTTTATGTTTTAGCAAAATAAGTTGTTTTTCAGGCAAGCAGAAGCTGGTGATTGTCAGCCCTGATATGGAATTGCTTTTTATGAGAAATAAATCAGCTTTTGAACAAACAAGTACCGAAAGAGGGTCGCTCAGCTATTTCAGGCTTTTTCATTATATATAAGGTATTTTTTCGGGTTTGCAAGAACTTATAATAAGTAGCTCTTAAGATGTTTTTAGTTTCCCATGATAAATAAATTTTATGTTGGTTGAGCAAGCAATGGTGAGCAGTTGCTTTTTAATTTTTCATAAGTTATTTATACTTAACAAATTAAATCATGGGTGAACTAGGATCAATAATAATTGCTTAGGTGTTTATTAATCTCGTTATAATAAGTAAACTGTTTTTGGCGTCAGTAGCCCATGGCTACAAATAGCCTAGCTTTTTCATCAGTTTCTTACATCTATAAATTATTACCTGGGTGAGCCAGTGACTTCGGTAAATAGCTGAGCTTCTTATCATTTTTTAAAATAAAAAAATCAGTTCTTGTTGAGCAAGCGCCAGCGATAAGTAGTCTAGAAATTACTTGTTTTCTATAGTAAAAAATTTGTTTTTGGGCAAACACGAGATGGTGATGACAAGCCCAGCAATTTATAAGTTTCTAATTATAAATAAATTATTTATTAGGTAAGCAACTAATGGCAATAATGGGTTGCTCAGGTAGACACAAGTTTTTTATTAAAAAAAATTAGTTTCTGAGTAAGCAGGTGTTTGTGATGAGAAGCTTAGCTATTTAACTTTTTTTGTGATAAACAAATCCTTTTTTTTTGCAAGGAAGCACTGGCGATAAGTATACAAGCTATTAATTAGCTTTTTAAAATTTTTGTTGCAATAATTTTTCTTGCAAGCAAGTATTAGCCATGCGTAGCACAGCTTGTAATAAGTCTTATGAAACAAATATATTAATTTTTGGCCAAGTCATTACTAGCAATAATTTGCTTGATTATTAAGTGTTTTTAAATATTAAAATTAACTCTTAGGCAAGCTAGTGTCATGGATGAGAATCCCAGCAGTTTATTAGGTTCTTATAGCAAATGAATCAGTTATTGGGCAAGCAATCACTGGCAATAAGAAGCCGAGATGTTTAGTATTCTGTCATGATGAAAGAATTATTTTTCAGGTGAGTACATAATGATAATAAAAAGCCCATGAGCTATTTATAGGTTCTACGCAATAAGTAAAATAGTGGTGATGGTAATAAGTGGCTCAGCGATTTATTAGTTTACTATACTTAATAAGTAAGTTCTTGGGCAAGCAAGCGCTAACGATAACTAGCCCAAAAATTAATAAGTTTTTTTACCATGAATAGTTTAGTTTTAGATGAGTAAGCGATGTCAATAAGTTTCCCATTAGCCGATTATAAGTCCTTTCTAATAAACAAATAAATAACTAAGCAAATAAACGACAGTCATGAGTTGCCTAGTGATTTATTATAATTTTATAAGAAATAAATTATTTTATCAATGAGCAAGAACAAGCGTTGGGACTGTTATACGATACTAGNATTAAAGTAAAAACTTTGGTACCATCAATTAGGATTTTGGATCTAAAAATATTGGAACTAAGAGAATAAATTTAATTAAAAAATAAGTTATGTCTTACGTAATGTTTTAATAAATTTGGTGAAGCTGAAAATAATCAATTTTTAAAGTTAATACAAATAAGAAAGGCTTAGAGTGGCATTTACAATGTTTCAACAATTGATACATTTTTTTAAGAAAATAATGGTTATTAAAGAGTTGCTCTGCCATTTGTTATTTTTTATATTAATACTAATTTTTATGCTACCAAGCCTTGGTGATGGAAAGTCTAGCAAGTCGTTTGTTTTTATAATAAATATATTAGTCCTTAGGCGAGCAAGTGCTGGCGATTAAAAGCCTGGCAGTTAATCAGTTTTTCACAATAAGTAAGTTGTTTTTGTGGCAAGCAACAGCCAGCAATACGTAAATGAGATAATTACTAGCTGTTTAAAATAAAAAATCGGTTCTCACGTAAGCAAACGTCAGTAACAAGTTACTCATCTATTGAAAGTTTCTTAAAGATAATAAATTATTTTTTGGCAAGCAACCACAAGCAATAAGTAGCTCAAGTATATATGAGTTTTCAATTATAGATACACTAGTCCTTGGGCAAGTAAGCACAAGATATTAGCAGCCTAGCAGCTATTTATTAGTTCTTTGTGATAAACAAATTAGTTTCTAAGTGAGAAAGCATCAAACAGTTGTAGCCCAGGTTATGATTTGTTTTCTATAGTAAAGTATTATTAACTTAAGCTAGCAGTTGCTGGTCATAAGTTACGTCGATATTGATAAATTTTTATAATAAAATTATAAATTAAGCAAGCAAGCACAGGCACTCAGATGACTTGCTATTCATTAGCTTCTTAACTAAACATATTAGTATTTTTATAAGCAAGCACATGTAATGAGTTTCTTAGCTATACATTATTTTTCTTATAATGAATGAATTATTTTTTCAATGAGTTAGCCTCAGCAATAAGAAGCACAGTTATTTATCAGTTTTTCATAATTTATAAGGTTGTTTTCGAAAAATTTGATTATAGTGATTAGTTTCTTAACTATAAATTCTTCTTCGTGATGAATGAGTCATATTTAAGGTGAACAACTACTGGTTATAAGAAATACAGTTTTAAGGCGATTAGTATTAAAGATCTTAATTAGGTTTTTTAGATAAATGTATAAGTTCTTGGACAATCAAATCTTGTAATAGATTGCACGGCTGTACATAACTTTTTTATAAGAAATACTTTATTTCTTAGGTGAGCAAGTAAAAGTGACAAGTTTTACTAGTAAGTATTTATTTTTTGTAATAAATAAATTAGTTTTGAGGCAAGTGACCACCAGCAATCATTTGCCCAGCTGTTTCTTATTTTTTTATAAAAAATTCATTTTTAAGGCAAGTAAGTGCTGGTAATAAGTTTGACAATAAGTAAATAAATAATTTTTATAGCAAGTAAGTGTGAGTACGAGTATCCAAGCTATTTATGAGTTTTGAAAAAAAAGTCAGGTGTTGGTCTCGGCACCCCTGGCCGAAATGAAACTTCCAACTTAAATGTTAACAAACTTGATATAACAGAAACTGAAAAAATTAGATTACATCTAATTTTAATAGGTCTTCAAGAATCTGATATTAAAATAGTAAAAATTTGTATCATCATAACGTATTTGAGCATGCGCGGGCATAAAATACATATACTTATGTTACATGTGATTTGCGAATTCTAAGTACTTCCATATTTGCTATGATATATGTATTAATATATGTACGAATATTTGTCATGTGATGCAGAACGAGACAAAAAATGTTAACCATAGTTCCCCGAAAAAAAGTACTTTTATCTAGGTACGTGGGACCAAAATTGCTTTTATTTAAAATTTTTTATTCGTGCATTTAAAATTATATCATATGAGTACAATCAATTCTGGTTGAAGTCATTGAATCCGAAAAATTTTTTTAAATTTTTATAAAAGTTAAATAATCCACTCTATCTGATTAAGATTAAGAAAAACAATATACATATAGCTATTTTCTCGTTTTCAAATGTAAAACTGTCGTATTATATATATTTAATACATTTTACATGTTTTTTACAAACATGTAAACGTATTCACATATAGGTAATGACTGGGACTTGCATCACTTATATATATCTACAAAATACACACGTATACTTTACCTCTAGTATAAAGTATAAGTACAGCTGTTGTTCTTCTTTTCTTTTTTCTCCATATTTATACCTCAGCTTGAGCAAGCACATCGGTTTAGTATAGGTATACTACTAGCGTGAGACGAAGGGAGCAAGGAGCGTACATGCAAGAGAAAGTGATACGGAGCAGTAGACAGGATAGTGGCGCGGTCTGTGAAAGAGAGAAATGGAGCGAGAGGAAGTATATAAGAGAGGATATTGAAGAGACAGCTTAGGCCGCAGGATGGGTGGCTACGTTTTTCCGTAAGGCATTTCCCCTGACATGGCTGTTTACGGCCCAACATAATAAGTTTTACTTCAAAAATCAGAAGTTTTTGGTCAAGCAAGCGTCAGTGGTGTCTTTCTGTGCTATTTACTACTTTTTTTAGAGCATGCGAGTAACTGTGTCATAAAGCAGAGCTATTAATAAGTTTTTCTTAGTAAATTTGATAGTTTTTTGGCAAGAAAGGACTAGTAAATAATTGCTTAGCCATATGATATTTTCTAACAATAAGTATGTCATTTTTAAGATAAGTAATTGCTAGCTGCAAGTAGCTTATCTGAATTTATTACTTTCTTATAATAAATACGTAAGTTTACATAAGGCAAGCCAGTGCCAGTGATAAGTTGATCAGGTATTTAATATCTTTCTATATTAGACAAACAATTTTTGGAAAGCCAGCGCTGGCAGCTAGTATTCAAGCTGTTTATTGGTTTTGATAACAAATAAACTAGTTCCTAGAAAAGTAAGGGCAAGCCATACGTAGCCTATCAGCTTTTTATTCGTTCTATATGATATAAGAAATAGTTTTTGAGTGTACAAGTGCCAGTGATAGCTATTCAGGATATTTAACCGTTTTTTATGATAAATAAGAAGTTACCGTGCAAGCTAGCACTAGTGAAAGGTGTTTTGATATTATTATGTATTTTCTAATAAAAACATGATTTCTTACGTCAGGAAGTTAATGCAGTAGGTTGCACACCTGTTTATTAGTTTCTTATAATTGATAACTGAGTTATTGGACTATCAGGTGTTGGTGATGATTGTTTCTGAAATCTGTAATTTCCGCATAGTAAAATTGCATTCTGTTTGACCAAGTGCCAGAAATAAGTAACTTAGCTATTTATACGTTTACCGTAATATATAAATTTGTCCGTAGGCAAGCAAACGTCCGTCATTAGTTGCTTGGCTACATACCTAATTTTTTTTTAATGAAATTAGTTTTAACGGAATCAAGTGCTAGTGATAAGTAGCTTAGCAATCTATTTATTTTTCATACTAATGTTACGTCTAAACTTTAAAACAAAAAGTGGAACTCATAAATTCGTTCTACGAACAAATAAACTTAGTTTTTGTTCACAAGGAACCATCTGTCGGCCCAATGGCCTCATTTGCTCTTACTAACAGCATACTTTACTTTTAAATCATTGATGAGATGTTGTGGTGTTATGTTCAACCAAATGGTATGTATTAAGTGGTGTGAGCGTGCCGTACGCTAAGCTGACATTAACCTTCTGTTTACATGTATATCGTATGCAATGAAATAGTAGAGTATGTTATTCATCTCCTTATCTCACATCCATGTCAAAGTGATTGTAATACGTCATCTATCTGATTTGTCCTTGGTATTTAATTTATTTATTAAAGTAAAAACTTTGGTACCATCAATTAGGATTTTGGATCTAAAAATATTGGAACTAAGAGAATAAATTTAATTAAAAAATAAGTTATGTCTTACGTAATGTTTTAATAAATTTGGTGAAGCTGAAAATAATCAATTTTTAAAGTTAATACAAATAAGAAAGGCTTAGAGTGGCATTTACAATGTTTCAACAATTGATACATTTCTCAACTTAACGTCCTTCTGTGACTGTTGATTAGCCGCTGCTTGCGCGCACTTAGTCACAAGTTCTAACGAGGTTGACCGCAATGATCATTCTAATCCTACACGAAAATACTGATGGCGATGGCAATAATTAGGCTGCTGCTTTTAACGTCTGAACCCAAGTTGACGATCCCTTTTTTCTTGTTCCTATTTAATTTTCTTTATAGGGAAGTCTACAGTGGCTTACTTCGCTTGAGCTTTCCTTACACAGCTTAATCACCGAATCAAATCGAACATTCGCTTAAAAGACGCAACAGAACTCACTTTCAAACCCTTATAGTTACTTTAGAGTACTTGATAAAAGATAAAAGGCGATTATTGGTATGTGCTATGAGTTTTGCAGTCTTACTTTTAAAGAGGACACGTCAGGTTCGGGGTTTGAATAACCAAACATATCTAAACCCAGCGCTTCTGTTGAAATTGTGTATTATATTTTTCATGGATATACGCATTAAGGATAGTTTAAATTATTTATTGTTCTTGTTCTTGGGTGTGGTAGTGCCAACTGATGTTGTACGATAAGCGCTTTATGAGATTGTTTGGATGTTGCACGCGTAGTTCAAGTTTTGTGGCGTTAGCTTATTTCAAAAGAAGTAAGTTTTACGTTACGCAATTGCAGAATCAAGTTAATATTCCGATGTTTTGCAGATCACTGAGCATTCGGTTCTTATAATTTTAGGACTGAACTCTGCGTTTAGAAGTGATAAATATTAGGTACATGACATGGGATGTTACTCTTAATTAATCAGTTCTTGGGCAATTGAATGCTGGTTATAAGATTCTCTGCTATTTATCATTTTTTTATCATGAAATGACTTTTATGTCAGCAAGCGTTAGGAACTAGTAGCCTAGCAGGTTATTACTATTAAATCAGAGATAAAATAGTTTCTTGGCAATCAAGTGCCAGAGATCAGAAAGACTATAGTTTGTTAGTTTTCCATGATAAATTAGTAAGTTTTTTGGCAAGCAAGCGCTAGTGGTACGTTACTTAGCTAAACATTTTTCTATAATAAATAAGTCATTTTTTACAAGCAATCGCTAGTAACACATTGCTTATTTTTTAGTATCAGTTGCTTATGATTAATTAATCAGTTTTTTGGCAAGCCAGTGTCAGCGTCAAGTTGCTCAGGTATTTATTACATTTTTATAATAGATAAGCAATTTTATAGAATAGTAAGCACTGGTAATGATTATCCAAGCTATTTATTGGTTTTTTTAATAAGTAAATTAGTTCATAGGCAAGAAATTGTCAGGGATAAGCTGTCCATTAGCTATTTATCAGTTATGTATCATTAGCAAATAAGTTTTAGGGCAAGCAAGATCCAGGGATCATCAAACCTGTCAGTAATGAGTTTTTTATAACAAAAAAAATGAGTTCCTGGCCAAGAAAGTACAAGTGATAAGTAATTCAGCAATTTATAAGTTTTTCGTAATAAACACATTAGCTTTTAGGCAAGAACTGCCTCGGATCAGAAGGTCTGCTATTCATAAGTTTTGCTTAATAAATTAACTAGTTCTTTGGTACGCATGTGCTGTCAATGAGAAACTAAGCAATTTTTTAGTTATTTTCTGTAAATAAATTAGTTTTCATGGAAGTAAGCATCAGTAATGAGTTGTTGAGCTATCATATTTGTCTTACAATAAGAAAATGATTGAGGAGCGGCGTTGGCTCAGTGGTAAGTGTGCTTGTTACTGATACAACGCAGTTCTAGGGGTCGTGGGTTCGATTCCGGGTGAATGCAGATTTTTTTCAAAAACTGTTTTCATCGGGAAAAGTTCCTATGAAACCCCGGCTGTTTCGGGGCGGGTTTTTCCGTGGAATTTTCCTTCAGAGTAATTCCAGGGTTTTTTCCTTGCCCCACAGGTCTTCGGGCCTGGGTAAATGCGAAACAGTGTTAGGGCTATAGGTAGGGATTAGCGGACCCGATGCCAGGCGTCGGGCAGGGATCGCTGGCCTTACCGGCGAGGAGTGGCCCCTGAAACAACGGGGCTTCTCCGGGGATGCTAATTAGCCTGGATCCGATGCTTCGGCAGAGAGCGCCGGCTTAACCGGCGAGGAGTGGACGTCCTGGAATAATGGAGTCTTCTCCGG
>NW_019382040.1:1192698-1253676 GCF_000648655.2 Copidosoma floridanum
AAAAAAAAAAAAAAAAAACAAATAACAAAAAAAACAAAAAAAATAAAAAAAAAACTTTGAGGCTTTGAGAGTCAAACGCATGTTGTATTTTATAACAGTGACATGTTATTCTATTGTAAAATTTTCTTGTAATATTAAGCCTTAGCATGTATTAAAATTACTTATTCCATTGTATTGTGAATCTGCAAATATTTCGGCATAGTATGATAAGTAATGATTGTATCTATAAGTGTATTCCCCACCTATCGTCCGATAATTTTATAAAGCTAATTTCATTTTTATACTTACATTTCACGTATAACCTATGAATCATTACAGTCAATAATAGCATGAAATACATAACTACAGTACACATACATATAAATGTATCAATTAATAACCATCATAACACCTATCATATTTACGCTCACAAAATTGCATACATAATAGACAAACAAAACCCTAAAATCGTCAAAGCAATGGCCGATGGAATTCAACTTAGCATACTGCTGCAGAGGGATGACAGCTGACTCATGCTAAAAGAGATTCTGAAGAACTTCGGAATAGTGCAGTCCATCGAACAAGAAACCTGTGGTATGGGCTACTCATGTTATGAGGTGGTGTTTCGCTCACCACTGTAGGCAGACACGGCGGAAAATAGTTTAAAGTTAGTCACAACATTGCAGAAGCTATGTGACCCATTGTCGCATTTTCCGGATAATGTGAGAAATCAGAAAAATTCATCATTAGTAAAAAAAGACAAAGCATCTATTAAGCAACAGCCACCTGTATCTGAACCATGACAGTCTAGATTAGATGAAAATACTGCGATCAAGGCATGCGACGAAAAGAAGAAATATCTATTCTTCTCTTCGTAGGATTAAAACGTATAAAAAAGAAAATTCATGTCCTAATAAGAAACCTTATAATAATAAATACCTGAAGGAGCTTTGAATATTTATACGGTATACAAGATATTTATTTTCCAAACAAATATGAAGACCAAAAAAAACATAGTATCTGTCCATATCAAATATGGTACGGAAGATGAAGCTGAAGGAATGCGAAAGATAGTTGTACATGGCATCACAACCGTACAAAAGGGGCCTAACGCCGTGGCCAACACAATAACAAACGCAACTACAACGATTACCCCACTAGTTGTCGATACTTTCGGCAGCATGATCAAAAAGTTACCACCAGGCTAATGATAAAAGTACCGGTCGTAATTACGACCGATGAGTGGTCTAAATATCTGATGACTTTTGGCCCACTCAATGATATCAGTTATATAGAATTCAATGCCACAAGGGATGATGGAAAGGATTTATACATGACATTTAACACGTATTGCACCAAAGGAGCAAACATCAGGGCGTATAACGACCTTTAAAACCATGGAGCTCAGTATGCCAGTAATGAAAGGACCTGCAACCAAGAACAATGCACAACAATAAATACGACATGCGGAAATCTTGTATATGAATGCGGTTTACAATTGCATACTTTATTGTGTAATACTTAAATTAAAATAGAGGTGAAATTTTAATACTTGAACTAAAAATGTTAGCCTCATAAAATATGACTGGCACTACGATCTGTCTTGTAAGATGGGGCATGATACCAGCCTTGAACGTTTGCGCGAACTAACGTTGAAAGGAAACTCGATTAAGAGCACATCGAAAAAAAACAAAAAACTGTCAACAAAGATGGAAAATAGAAAAAAAAAAAAAAATCAAACCTTTCTTTGTACGAAATTAAAAAAAAAAAAAAAACACTTTAACTACTAACTAACACAACCATCATCAGATCTGTTTCCATTATTCCACTATCTTATGTCCAAACAATTTACCCAATGCAAATCATATTTTCAACAAATAATAATAAAAATAAAAAAAACACGAAAATAAACATATAAACACATATTTTTATTGTAATATATGTTTTTATGTAATGCTTATGTACGTTAAGGATTCTTGCCGAAAAATTTTTTTTAGAGGGTTAAAACAAATTTAAGAAGAAAAAAAGGGTGAAAAGTAGAAAATTTTTTTTTTCTTTTTCCTTCAGGTATTCAGTTTACCACGGTCCACTTCTTACTTTAAATCAGATTATTTTAATAAATATATTCAGCAAAGATGGTGATAGTTTTAAGAAGGGGAGGCTGTTAAGTGATGACTTAAATCCATTCATTGTGGTTTACTTGCAGTTAAAGAGTCAATTTATCTTTTAACATATTTACGTGGCCTATTTCTTATGGTATGTCATATGTGAGAATAAAATTCGATAAAAACTACATTTGCTCATATTTTGTATCCCATTTTATACGTTCATAAATATATATTTAATATTTCAAGTTTGGAATAAATGTACAAAGATTCAATTATACTTTACTAAAATTTTGTTTTAAGTCTTACTTACAGATACAATTTAATTTTTGCACCTTTAAATGGTACCAACAGTGAGTTTTTTAATATTAGCACAAGGTGCTCCTGTTAAGAGACAACTTGCGTAAATAAGTAAATTTTCTATTTTCATTCCGTTTTATATTATATTAATTCTCTTCATGATAATATTCAAGGTCTCTGAAAAGAGTCGTACTTAACAAAAGTCGTCACCTAACGAAGCTGACTGTATAATTCATGGCTCTCGGAAGTGTCAAGTGATAACTGGAGCGAGCCACGAAGCCTAAACACATGAAGTCAGCAAGTACTGGCCCCATAATAAGTAAGACAAAGGAGTTTAACTAAAACTTCGTACAAGGTGCATTTCTTTGAAGAACATTTTAGTTAGTAGCCCGCTGCCGCTCATAGAGTGCAGTACTTCATTAAACAGGTAGCTTGCTAAACATTTTTGTTAAACTGTGACAGACTGTTTTTTTTTCCTTATCACTTTGTATGATCAATTTGTATCTGAATTAAATAACACATATATATATAAATAACTTAAAAATCACATTACACTAAGGAAAGTAAACAACTGCATAGTTAGACGTACTGCTGGTCCCGCGGCCCGTCAGGGGGCGTGAGACTAAAGTCCACAAACATCCAACTTTCACTGAATGATAGAGTTAAATAATTACGATTCATTTTTCAATACTTCTCAATTACTTATAATTTTAGCGTGAATGTATTGGTATGAGTAAGCAACCAAAAAAAAACAGCAGTACTTGTATTATTATCAATGCAGACTAAGAGTGCATTTATATCAATTGATCTAAGCAAAAGTTAGTAGTAAGTGATACAAGTGCTTTTCAAATAAAAAGCGTTTTAATACATTAAAAAAACTTAACATCAAAATAAAACATAAGAAAAATACTTTTGACATCCACAAATCATGATGCTTTTAATGCGTGGGGCGTATATCCATGCAACCATGGCTAGTTTCTTTTCTCTGCTGGCAGCCACTGCCTTTTTTAATTGCTAACGATTGCTGCTTATAGCTAAAGCCAGTGGTAACTTTACTACTTACAATTAACTATTTATAACAAAACAGTGGCATGGAATAAGTTGGACAGGGTGGAAAAAAAATTAAGACAAAAAAACTTTCTGAGTTTAAAATAACAGAAACATCTGTAGAATCTTTCCTCATATTGTGCAAGGGGTGCTGGAATGGTTGCATGTGTTAAAAATAAAGTATATATATATATATATATATATATTTGGGGATGCTGCAGGATGGATGGTGAAGAGGCTGTGGGAAGCACCTCGAAATGTGCAACGAAGCATAGGAGGGTGTCACAATATAGAACGGAGAGTCTTATTAGGTTACAACTACGAACAAACAATTATAATTCTCTTATGTTTTGCGGAGGGGTATTGTGGAAAGGCACTGAAAATTTTTTAGAGAGTGGCCAGGGGAGGAGGGGATCTCGTTTGTCTTCAGACATTATTTTGTTACGTAAAAATAATATTGATAGCAACGAAAGTTTTCTTTTTTTTTTTTAGGGGTAGTGCAGAAGCAGATAGTTGGTCGGGTAGTGAAAAGGCAGTGGAGAAAGAGAAGCATAGTGTTGAAAGCCACGTCCTTATGATTTTTTAATGTAGGAGGAGGTATAAATCAAATATGTATACATATTAAAGTGTTTTTGTAAGTATATAAATATCCGTATACGCATGTATGTTCACACACACATACGTACGTTTCTATAAATACGATAGACATACACACAAAACATACATTTACTCACACGTTTATAGTGTGTTTGTGTGTGTGTGTGTGTGTGTGTGTGTGTGTGTGTGTGTGTGTGTGTGTGTGTGTGCCTAGACGCATGTGTATGCAACTATCATATACGTTAACTTGAAAGTATATGTATACGATAATTTATTAATTTGGCATCTCATACAATAACGTATATTTACTCGCACTAGCCAAACATTTACTTTTTTTTAAATTTAATATTTGTAGCATGGTAAAGAAGCATAGCTTGTATCATTATTCTTACGATTGGTTTTTTAGTCTTTCATTCTGTTTTTACATCACCTTTTTTAGAGTTGACTTACGTTTCCCAACGCAATAGGTTCCGTATACTATTACTATGGATAAACCATTTAGGACTTTAAATTAATGAGATTATATGTTTAGTCTTGTGCGGTAGGTATCACAAACCTTATACAAGTAAATACACTACATTTAATTGTGTACTTGTAACTTTATACTAAACGACTTAACCTCTTTTTCATTAAAATTGTACTTGGTAGCGCTGATTGTACATACACAGAATGTATAAAAATGAAAAAAAACACACTTCATGATGCTCTTAATTAATATCAGCTTACTAATTAGTACGGAATGATTATAATCATTGCCATTGACAAAAACAACTGAAATCTAATTATCATGGGTATTTAATGCCTTACTCTCTTAGTTACCCATCTTTTTATCCTCAGCTCTCTTCTTAGCAAAAGGAAAATCTTTCTTTATTTTTCTTTGAAGTAAGCTTAATAAAATTATACTTAAGCTCTCCATCACCTTCATTTCCCCCTTCCTGAGCCCCACTCAACCCCTGGATAACATAAGGTGAAGATCTGTTGGTTTCTTCGTTGTTTCAATTGCGTAGAACGCTTTTATGCCCCCTTTGTATCCTTTCTCAGCTCTATCGTTATTTCTAAGTAAATCACTCAGCCTCTGCTTAGCCTTACTCAATATAATGTAATATTACTTCAGATTGTCTGTGACCTTATTCAGTTACATTTTCTTAATAACCTACTAAGCCTTCCTTAGTCCCTAATTCTTACAATATCTCTTGGTCTCCCTCAGCCTCCTTATTTTTATAATACTTCTCGGTTCCTGCATTCTGTATTAATTTTATAATTTTTTTTACCCCCACAGTGACCCTAATTTTAATTACTCCAGTTGACCCACTTAAGCCTACAATATAGAGTAAAACTATTTAAGTTGGTCATTTATTAAATTAAGTAAGATTTTCTTAACTAGCCTCTACCTCCTAATGTTCTATTACACCTTTAAGTCCCGCTTTAGCCACCATGAAAATAAGGCGAAAAAATTCCAATTTGTTTGTTACTTAATTTAGTTAAATTTTACATTTGGATCCCTTAGCCCCTTCTCTTTACTTTCAAATGTATTTCAATACGCATAAAATGATTTTTTTTTTGTTTTTCAATTTGTTCAATAAATAATACTTCGTGTTTATTGTCTCCTTACCTTTTTTAAAATATCAAAACAAATTCGTGCACTCACTTGCAGTACTTTGATAACTATTTTTTTTTTTAAGGCGTGGTGGATCAGTCGGCTAGGTTGTGGATCGGCACGTGGGAAACCGTGGTTCTATTCCCAGCAAGTGTGATGATTTAGGGCGAATACCTCAGTGAATTTTTCCATGTGCTTTTTCACCACGAAATTTTTTATGAGGAAGAAATAGGCAATCTTCTTGGCAGCAAAATGGCTTAATCCCCCCCCCCCTTCTTCCATCATTTCAGTAATAGTAGGCCTCTTATGCCTCTTCCCTTACTTTTCCCAAGAGTTTCATACTCAGAGTAGTGCTTTTTACAGGAGCTGGACTCATAGCACTTTATATAAATATACATACATATATCTCGAACAGAAAGTATAAGTAGGCGATCAGTAGGGCCTATTTAGGCTGCCTTTCTAGCCTACTGAGGTCCAACGTTGCCAGCTGCAGGGATCGTTTGGTAGATCCTAAGTAGGTCACCTCCATTGACGTAACATAACCACCTTTCAATCGATAAATATAAATATGTACATATGGGAATACACATCATTTTATAATTGAACAAAATTCATGTTTTATTTTAAACGAATCATATTTAATTTCTTTATGAAAACTTTTTATCACACCTTTGCTGATGAGGTGTAGTTACAAAAATACGATCCTAAGATAAAAAAAATTTTTATATAAATGGCGACATCAATGTTACCTTAAAAATATCACTCATTCACAATTGATATCAAGTTAACAGTATGAACATATGATTAGTGAGTTAACTCTGAAGAACTCTTCTTAAATACTAACATCTTGATAAAGCAACGTACAATCGTCCGAGAGAAAATAAAGATTTTTTAATATACAATCCTTAGGAATCAAAACTCTGCCCTTATAATTTGTTGATAAACATAGAAAATGCTCATACAAAGGGAAACTGTTTTCTATTCAAGACAAAAGGTAATAATGATGAGACGCCAGTATTAAATGTTATTCTCGAAACATAAACTTTGCTTCTTTTTTTTTCTTCCGTTGTTATTTCTGCTTCTATATTATACTCAAATAATTTTGTTATTTTTAATCTTGTGCCATTACAAAGACCGTCTGATATACTTAAATTTCTTACTAACACTACTATGGCATTTATTTTCAATTTTAATTCGTGTGGTGAAAGACGTTCTTTGATAGTATTTAAAAATTCTATTGGAAAATTAATATTTATGTTATCATCTATTTTATCAACTCCTTTGTGAGTCACATATTCTGCTGTTGTGAACTTATTCTCAGTCTGCATTGATAATTATACGAGTAATGTTGTTATTTTGTCTACTTAATCTGTTAGTGGAGGGTTGGTGCGCGGAGCGCGCAGGGAGGCGTCAGCCTCACTAGTATATATATATTTCTATATCATGTAATAATTTTGAAGGGTCATTTCACACAACCCCCCCCTCCACCCATCTCCATCGCCCCTCTAAGTGGGGTAAAATTCTATCAGGTTAAGCTAAATTTTTATGAGTTGAATTTTTTTAGCTACGGCTCTGCCCCCTTTCCCCCGCAATCTCCCTCATAATTTTATATCTTAATAACTGGATTACCCAATGAGCGTCCCTTACAATTTAAAAAAACTCCCTTCAGTCTTGCATCAGCAGCATTTCTTAATCAAGAAGTACCGTATTAGTAATCATGTAACTTTTAGTTTAATCACTTTTTGCACTCCCCACTCTCAGCTCTCTTTAAACTTTTAAAAAAACCTCTCAGTCTTCTCACAATTTCTAAGCAGCCAATTTTCACTGCTTCTTAGCTCCACTTTATTATTTCTTATTCGAATATAATAATCATCTTAGCTGTATATTTTGTAAGCACATTTCCATACTGCCAGTTTTCACTCATTCTTATCAGGTTAAATTTTTGTTTAGTCCTTTTCCATCCCCTCTCATAATTTTTTAACTCAATAACCAGATAATCCAACACAATTTTAAAGAATTCTCTCAGTAATTCTTCAGCCGCATCTCTTAATAAGGTAATATTATATCAGCTTTTATGTCTTTTTAAGTTGTATTACCATTTGCACATTCAGTCTCAGCTCTCCTAACAGTTCAAATAAAGCCATTAATTTCTACTTCATTAGCACATTCTTACACCACCGTTAAGGTAGTGCTATGGTGCCCCCTTCAACTCCACCCCCCTCAGTACCACTGCTCGATTTTGATGAGCTCCCTTCTGTCCCCTGGTTACAGTTCATAAGCCTCTCCTCACACCTCCCTCAGACCCTTTGTAAATGAGGTAAGACTCTATCAGTTTCAACTATATTATTATGAGGCTAAATTTTTGATGTTCATATGTATATACCTTTTCATATTATACAGTTATCTCGGTGGGGCATTTAACACAGCTCCCTCACAGACCCCCATTCACTTCCCACCGTCCCACACTAGCACCACACAAAATGAGATAAGAACCCGTTATTTTCTTCCTTTTTTTGACACATCACGGTTTTTCTCACCCCCTTCCAAACATCCCCCTATCCCCCCACGTATTTCTTCATGACCCCCCCCCCACCTCCCAACACTACTTTTGGGAAACTTGACAGGGATCATACCGTCTTTAGCGGACCTTGATGTGTATACAGACTTGTACGAGTTGTATATGTATTAATATGTTATTTTTAATCTGCTTTATTATTAAATTACTTCAAGACAAAAATTTCTCATTCCTATGATTTATCTCATCATCAAGAAAAAATTTGAAGTCATGATTGATTAATAAGTGATTATTGCACGAAACTTTATAATTATTTTGTGTTTAATTATATAGTTAACTGCTATATTATAAAGTTAACTGAGTGGGACATTCCAAGCAATGTTATATCACAGAAAACATATAATGTTGGTTATGAAAAGATTATTTATTAATTTATGTTTTACTCAAAGTCTATAATAAAAATATAATAACATATATCAGAAAAATAATATCTCATATATATTTTTGTATTGTAAAAATGTTCATTTGTAAAGAGTGTTAATTAATAAGAATATCTTTTTTTTCTTACAATATGTCTTTTATCATCTATTTTTTCGCACCACCCATTCGGCAAATAGACGGACTTTATACATACGAATAATTATTAACCATTTTATTTGTACAACTAAAAGTACGATCACAATCCAATTCATATTAACTGTATTTCAATTTATTTGTAAGTATAAGGTTCTTGGTGCGCTAAGCTTTTTTTTGTTAGCACTTATGATAAACTATGTGTAAAATATTAATTTCTATGGGTGTGTATTACATAATTATGTGCATGTGCTTGTAAACTCAATGCAAACATAAATTTAGTTAAAATTTATTTATTAATACAAACCATGGAAGTTTTGCATAAAGATGACTTATTTCATAACTCAACTAACAAATCCCTATCAAATCACGAAGACTTAGGTCTATTCCTATTTTGTTTTAAATTAATCTTGAAATTGGTACAATAGACAAACACAGTATACATTCATGAGATGTATTATTAGGTAATAAGTTTCGTCTAAGCATATAAGAATATTTAATCATGTTGTTATTATTAGATATACTATGACTCATAATCAAAAATTTCTTTCTAAACTATATTTTCAATATATAAAATGTAAAAATGTTTTCTCTATCGATTTGAACAAAAAACTTCTTTTTATTTTTACATTTCGATAAAGCCACGTGCAGTTGACCATGAGAAAGAAAAGTTTTTTTCAAGAATAATCCTATATTATCAAAAGCTTAACCTTAAAACTTGTTTATAGTCTGTGACGTGGTAAATTGGAGATACATCTAAACACTTCACAGAGCCCTTGTCACCGGTAAAAAGTGGCAAGAGTCTCGTAGGTAGCGCTCTCTCTCCTGCATGTGGCTTGCTAAAGACTACGAAATCCCGGTATCAGGCCCGGAGGCCATAGCACTAAGAGTAACTATACAGCTCGGTCTGACTCCCTTTCCGTTCGTCCTATACCTGCACCTTGAGGATGTGTGTGTGTGTGTGCAATGGTAAGATAATGTACCTGTAAACGGCAGCTATCGGTGTATCGGTGTCCTGGGAGTGGGTATAGTACTGTGTTGTCTGATAGTGTGTGCTGGGGCGCATAGTATATGGTGAGCTTGCGCGGAGAGACAAGGACAGACACTTGAGCTCACTGCGAGGCTGGCACCGGAGCATCACGGCGCGGCCTGAGCAGACTCTCGCCTGCAAAGATTACCGTGACGTAGCGTAGCCGAAGCCTCAGTGCCCTATACACACACACACACACAAGCCAGACCTCACACGGTCACCCAGGTTCCCGGGTGCCCTCGACGCTCGTAGCATCGCCCGGAGCATCATCGAGCATTCCACCGAAACAATATACTGGTAGGTGAACACATATAGAGTTGGTGCTGTGTATCAAGTGCATTAAAGTGGTCGTCAATATGTAAGTAATTTCAATAACAGTAAACGATAAAAATAAATAAGTAGTTAATAGTCAAGTGAGTCGTGTTGTCGAGTCTTGTCTTGAGCGGTGTCAAGCGCAGCTGTGACAGAGTGGTGCCTCAGTGCACGATTAATAAGTAGTTCTAAATATAAAGGGCTATCCAATTGCGATTGCTGCACGGCACTACCTGTTGCTGCAATCGGTGTTGCACAATACTGGCTGTACCCAGTCCTTTTCCAATCCCGTTAACTAAACGTTGTATGGCATAACGTAAATAAAAGCATTGAAGGTGAAATAATAATTACCACACACGTTAGTTGCAATCCCCGGCTAACGTATTACAAGTCATAGCCAATGCCACCACAAATAGTAATTATTTTCTATATAAAATTAAAGGTAAAGATAAAGTTTTTCCGGTATTTAATGTAATTCTTGGAATAACAACTTTATTACCAAATTTTTTCTCCCGTTACTATTTCGCCTTCTACGTTAGACTTCACCAATTTAGTAACTCGCAATCGTGTACTGTTACATAAGCCGTCCGATATACTTAAATTTTGAATTAACTTTACTATTGTACCTTTTTTCAAATCAACTTTATGAGGTGACAAGCCTTTACGAATATTGTTTAACATTTCTATTGGAAAATTAATATGAAGGTTGTCATCTGATTTATCAACACCTTTATAGGTTGCATTATCGATGCTGGATGTCAAACACAGCATGTCAATCCAATGGTATTTCCTTTACTATTTCCAGCCAGTGATGTAGTATGGAGTACATACGATAGACAAAAATTTTCAACTAGAGCAGAAAATCTTACGTTACGTCAATATTACTTATGTCAAACTCCTTATCGACCAAATAGTAAAATTTTTTGTCCCACACCTTATCCTGGAAAATTAACGCATCAAATTTTTTTGCATGTATATATTAAGATAAAAAGCAATAGAATAAGCTCATTTCGCAATAACGCGAAAAATTCTCAGAATTGAATGTTGTCGAGGTTTAATAGATCACATAATGTGTAGTGCCTCCAATAACTCGGAAAATTTTGAAAAAAATAAAATTAAAAATATTTTTATTTTAACTTTAACATACATCGATGATAGAAGGTACATGCAGAAACTTTGTCAAGATGCAATAGCAATTATTATTTATGCGAAAGTTTGGATGATCTGATTTTTTTATTACCGTAACATGCAACCCTAAATGGCAAGAAATAAAGCAAATTTACAAAAACTTTTCGAATGGTACCACTCTAAATGATATTCCAAATATACCTGTTGGATTATTTCACACAAAATTAAAATTAATCTTCGACTATACAACTAAACACAATATTTTCGGAAAATTTATTGCTTACGTTTATACCATTGAATTTCAAGGAAGAGGATTACGTTATTCTTATATTATTGCAATATTGCATCCAAACAATAAATCATTTACTACTACACATATGGATAAATATGTGTAAGCGGAAATTCCGCTTGATTTACAAATATGAAATTAATTATTAAACACATGCTTCATGGACCTCATGATTAAGATAGTCCATGTCTGATCAATCATCAAAACCTTCNGGGGTGGATTTCGAAAAAATTATTTGGATCTATGGATGCGGATGATCGAGATAAAATAAATGTGGATATAAATAATCTTTACAACTCTACACAAACAATATCATATTAAGAAGCAAAATAGACTCATATTGTACGCTCAAACCTCGAAAAAATGTGTGTAGAATTAAAGAAAAACGGAAGACATAATGAAAAAGTTATAAAAAATTTGGAAAGTTTAACCGAAGAAGCATGCCGATTAGATAATGATAACAGAAAAATTGAGTATAAAATAGAAGTATTAGAATGGACTAACTCTTTCAAAAAAGACTCATATTGTACGCTAAAATCTCGAAAAAATTTGTATAGAATTAGAGAAAAATGGAAGACATAATGGAAAAGTCATAAAAAATTTGGAAAGTTTAACCGCAGAAGCATGCCGATTAGATAATAATAATAGAAAAATTGAGTTTAAAATAGAAGTATTAGAACGGACTTACTCTTTCGAAAAATCCCTATTTTTCATACTTCATTTATACAAAACTCTTATTGGTGCAGTGGAAAGCACGTCACCAGGACACCTATATCCGCTTATGATACAAAACGAATAAGTATCAAAAATTTGTAATGAAATTAATTCATATAAAAAAGAGCACACGCTACCATGGGACGATTCAACTGTAACACTTAAATGCCTGCTTGCACTGTCCACAACATACGCAGTAATAACAGTAGGTAGATTAGCATTTAAACTTAGCTTTTCACTAATAGGTAACAAACAATTTAGTAACTATGCCATGCACTCGATTCCAGTTCAGAGAAATTTATACTTATATTTAAAAAAATATGTCAGCGTTGAGCCCCAACATAGTAATCTGATCATAAGGAATGATTTTTAAAATTACTTCCTTACTGATGAAAAATTTTTAAATAATTGCATTAAAGACAAGAAGATCTTATGTTGCCGACTAGATATGCCTATTTATGAAGATAATATAAATAATCCTTGCGAATTCTCCTTATTTATAAACCCATCAACAGAAATTTTAAAAACTTGTCAAATGGCATTATATACGTCAACCGAAATTTATTGGATGAGACTAAAAACCACTAAAGAATGGTTATATTCCACATACAATACTATTACAATTCGAGTATTGTGTGGAAATAATCCTTCAATCATACAACCAACTGAAATTAAAATACATGGAACGGGAATACTAACGATCAACAGTAACTGTATTGCTCATGCTCTTGGCTACACCCTGTATGGAGTCACAACACTAGAATTGACAGAGACTTACTGCAATAGATCAGAGCTTACCTACAGTTGAGCAAATTTATTAAACCTCCCTGATATCAAAACAATTAAAATCGGCAATAATAACTTCACTCTTGATCTACTAGTGGAAGAAAAAACCGAAATAAATAAATGGGCAGAATCAAATGACCCTATAAGCGTTAACTAGAACAAAGCAAACCTCAAAAGATGTAGCAATAAGAAAACGAGTGAACTATCGAAATACAGCAATAATTTTTTGGAAGCCTAATAGTAAATTTATTTGTTACGATAGTCATTGCTTCAATTTAATTAAGATGCATCTTGAAATTAAAAAAGAAATCCAATAGTTTACCACAATTTATTTATAAAGCTCAACCAAGTAGATTGAAAGACCCTCAAATTTTCATAACGCAACATAATACTCCAAAAGAGTACGATAAATTGTGAAAAATCCAGCACCACCAATTCCCGATAAAACAACAGATAATTACTTGCCGATACAAGGTCACTATTAATTAATTAAATGTCTGACCACCAAAACGGTATCAAAATACCTCGTAAAATACACATAAATATAAATATATATATATAGTGTGGCTTATGCGGACATTATCAAGAAAAAAAAGGTTATTGTAGGGACAAAATCGCACTAATGAAAACAGTCAAAATTTAGTAACAGTTCAAATTTAAGTAAAGTTAATTGCTTATGTAACAATACACGATCACAAATTATGAAATCACTCAAATACAATATTGAAGCAAAAATTGTAACTGGAGAAAGAATTGGTTTTAGAGTTTTTGTACCAAAAATGAGTTTCAATAAAGAAAATTCATCATCATTAACTTTTATTTTATACATAAAACAATTCTTTTTAGTCTTAGCGTTTTCAATAACTATTAATAAATCTTGGAGTCAAAGTTTTAATAATGTTGGATTATATTTAAAGAAAACCATTGTTTTTGCATAGTAAATAACACGTCACGTTGTAAAGATGCAAAAATAAAAATGGAATTTATATTCAAATAGAACGTAATAATAATTTGGAAATAGTAGATACATTGTTTGGGAAATGATTTTTGACGTTAGTTAATCTTAAAAAGACAGAAAAATAATTTAATTTTTTTTACATAAGCAAAAGTATAAAACTGTCTGAAATACCCTTGCACAATTCATATAAATCGTAATTACAATAAAATTAGTAAAACGATTATTTAAATATTGATACACAAAAATGCTCATCATTTAATATATTTCAATAAATATTATTTTTATCTTTCCGTGTTAAATGCTACAAGCAAGATACATGGCTTAAATATTTTTTAAGTTTATTCGTTGTCATTAACTTTTTATTATACTGCACCGACAGTAGGAACTCTCGCTTCGTGGGACGAAAATCCCTTCTCTTGGCGCAGGATTAATGAAAACAGAATATGCACAACGTTCGGATGTTAAGAAATGTCCTAAATTTTACGTTATCCGCCCTCGATTTCACCTCGGGTGTTTATTCACGTGAAATCTGAGACATTTCTAACTTTGCTTACTAGGTGCGTAATATACTTAAGTATACAAATATAATGTCATATTCCTATACATATTCATAAACGCAATTAATAAGCTTGTAGAAAAAAAAACTAGCACACCATAGCATTACCTCAACAGTGGTGTGGAAATGTGCTTATGTGCTACAAATTTGGGGTTCCTTAAAACTGTAAGGAGGGCTAAGACAGAAGGTGCAAATAGTGATATAACTAGCAATAAAATAAAAACCGATATAATTTTGCCTCATTTAGAGATGCAGCTGAAGTGTGACTGTAAGGAGTTCTTCAAAATTATGTTTGATTATCCAGTTAGTGGGTTATAAAGTTATGAAAGAAAGTGGTAAGAAACTAAATAAAAGTTTAACCCAATAAAAAAGATAAAAACTGACACAATAAAATTGTGCTTAGAAGTTATACAGATAAAATAATTATTACATTTAAATAGGAAATAATAACGTCAAGCTAAAGAGTTATAAAAAGTGGCTGTCTAGAAATTGTAAAAAAATTGAGAGGTTTTCTTAAAAAGTAGAAGAAGAGGGGTGCAAGAAGTAGTTTAACTTAAACTGATATAAATAATGACATAGTTTTACGTTATTTAGAAATGCTGCTGATGGAAGGCTGAAAAAAAAACTTTTCAATAATAAGGAAGGCTTATAGGGTTATCCAGTTATTGGGTTATAAAATTATGAGGGGCGGAGGGGGGCTAAACAAAAATTTAACCCAATATAAATGTAGTTAAAACTGATAGAATTATACCTTATTTAACTGTGGGTGCTCATCCGATTTAATGAGGTGGCTGATTGGTGGTTGAGAAGGGGTGCAGGGGGCCTATTTTTAAATGAAACGCAATAAAAATTATAAAAAAACTGTTGAATTATTATTTTTATGGATATTTCAAATTGTTAATTTCCAAATCAGTATTCATTCATTTTATGAAAAACGGATATTGAACAATATATGTTCTAAAATATTAGTTCATTTAAATAGTTGTCACGTTAGTAGTGTTATGCTTACATAACAGTATGAGTACACCAGTTTTTTAAATAAAAGAATCCTTTAAAAGTTAACTGAAGAAACTAAAACGTGGTACAGCAAAGATAACGCAAAGCAAAAAAAGGTTGATAAGTTAGACAGTAATATTTTTATTCATTTCTCAATAAAAATTTTAAACCGTATGCGTAAAGGTTTAACACCACATGAACTCTTAAAAAATACGTGCAATAGTCATGGTAATTAGAAATGTAAGTATATGAGACGGTTTATGTAATGGTAATTTATTAGGAATGACTGAATCATTGAAATACAACGTAAAAAGAGAAATAATAAGCCGCGGACCTCGCTCGTAGACCTATTTACCTCCAAAAATAAAAGTTATTTTCGCCTCTTTATTAAACCTAGATAATATGCAACGTACGATAAAATAAAAATTTATATGCAATAAAAACTTATTATTCTTAAACGTGTTCTACAAATTATTTTTATACATATGTATTTATGTTCTAATTTGATGTTTTATGAAAAAAAATGCAATTTTTTAAAATAAGACCTATGTAATGAACCTTAATAAGTTATCTTAAAAATGATATTTCGTAAATCCAATATTATCAAAAATTTGAGTTGGAGATTNGTATATATATATAGTGACTTATCTGGACCCTATTGAGTAAAAAAAGGTTACTGTGAGGACAAAATCTTTCTTATGATGACGGTCCACATAAGTTTTCAACGTTATTAGTATATATTCTAAACGCACGTGGAGTCTGCGAAAGTCACCTTATATATTTACACTAGTAGAGCTCTACCCTTCTGCACGCTTAACGAGCCAACCCCCTAACTTTTTTAATTAGTATAATGTTTAATTTTTTTAGTTTGCTTTTTGAAGTTAGAGAAATAAAAAAATCTTTGTAAGGTGGCTTAAGAGTGAATCCAAAGTAGTGTTAATTTAATGCATGTAGGATAAATAATTAATTGCTATTCAGATTGTTTACTTCTCTTAATTATCTTTCTAATATTCTAACGAACTTTAAAAATGCGTTTAATAAATAGCTTCCTATTACAACATTTTATTATATAAACACAAAACATATAATATTGTTTCACAATCTTTGATTATTTGATATACACAACTTATAATTCAAGTTTAAGTATTCAGAGATAAAAATTGTATTAGTAAGGCTTTTTTGCAAAAGAAAAGTAAACATATCTATACAATCGTATGAATAAAAATATTTATTTATCAATATGTAACATTATTATAACATAGCAGCGATATGGTATTTGGCACAAAGATTAAAAGAATAGAAATTTTATAATTATGGAATCGGCGTTTCAAATAAACGACAATTTTTGTCGTTGTAGAATTTCTAGTAAGAAATTGAAGGCTGTTCTGTCCGTAATAGTTATTTACGTAACAAGTGCGAAAAAGACGATTTCCCGCACGAGTAGTGATTGACTCACACGAGTGGCCGGAGTTGACAGGAACGAGTACCAGTTGAGCACACGAGTGCGTAGCACGAGTGTGATCGCAAGGTACGAGNTCCTTACCAGCTTCTCAATCTCACGTAACACAGCATTGAAAAATTATTTATCATGATGTATTAGACAAAAAGAGATGACAACGTACATAAATTAAAATCAAAGTTATACTAAGAAATTAAAACAGAATAATCCATCATATTAAAGAAAAAAAAAAAAAAAATTATGATGACAATGAGGATCGAACCCAGCATTGCAAAATAATCTCCTTATAGGTATAATAATAATAAGCCTTAACCGTCTGAGCTATCGAGACATTGTATCATGATAGTTTGGAAGTCACATATGTTCATCAACAACCTCCGGAGCTTGGCCTACAGCTTATAATGAGTAAAATTAATAAATCTTTTTACTCATCTGTGATCGTGAAGTACGTAATTTCATATAATTTTATTTAATTCTTGTTAGGGTGAAAAAAAACTTAAGGGGTGTACTGGAGAAAAGTTGCAGTTACGGTGATGTAATTTCACAGAGTTTTCTTGTGACGATGAAAATCATTATTTAATGTTTTTGCACGTGTAATCGAAATTATTATCAACACGAACACATACCAAATTAAGATTGCAAAATGAATATAATAATTCCAGCGATTTCCAGCGATGTTTAGGACAAGCTTTGGAGCTTTGTTATGAATATAAGTGACTTTTGACTGTAGCTTACACAGCTTTCCCTTAACGCAGATGGCTCGCGTGCAAGTTCGTCGTTTCGTTTTTGCATTCTTGGACTCGACTCTTCGTCCATGTGATCTGTTTTTTTTTAAATCACTTTGAAGGCCTTATTAATTATTTATTAACTTTTTACTTCTATTACTATTAATTAGGTAGATACGTAAGTAAAAATTAAATATTTAATAAGGTAGTAAAAGCTTATAATGGTGCACTACTTAATTGATTTTCGCCTGTTGCTACAAAAAATAAATTAAATTTAAATTAGATATTATTTTGAGACTTGTGTTAAAAATAATTTTTATTACACGTCCGAAGACTTTATTTTATAATTTGCATTATAAGATCATGTACTTACAATACATAATCCAGATCGTCCGACGTTTCTATAATATGTAGAGATAAGTGCGCGTGTAATAAAAAGTTATTAGATAGCGTTGTCCATAAGCGAGAAGAGCAGAGAGATTATTCACACAATTTTTAATCAAAGAGGGAACGAAAATAACAAAGAATCATATTTTATGTAAATAGTTAATGTAGGCGTTTAATGTTAGGAAATTTCCAAATCCTTGATAGCCGAGTGGTGAAGCGTGTTTGTGTCACACTCGGGCTCTAGCTACCTGGGTTCGATTCCACTTGTCTGCAGACTTTTTTTCGGATATTAATGTACATTCGAAGCCAGAGTGAGTAAGTGTGTACAGAAGGAAACCGACTTGTTAACGAAATAATTTTTTATTTAAGTTTAATTTTTAAGTACCGTGGGATTATAATAAATACTTTAAGAACTCTTTATGGATTAAGATTTGAAAAAAAAGAACTTTTGGCGAACTTGTAAAGAATTCAAAAGAGGGGACATAAGTTGAATATTGTAGAAATATTCTAAGAACACTTCAGGAACACTTTGCGAGTACAAAAACAAGTTCCTTGGTGAATTCATAAAGAATTCTTTATGATTTGTGGTACCGTCTGGGTTGAATGATGGAGGTATACTGTAGTAGTATCAAAAATAAACGATGGTTTATATTTATTTGGAGAACTTTAAATACGAGAAGATGCATGCATACACAGTAAGACACTAATTGATAACTCTATACTTTTTCAAGGACAGTAATTTTCATACTTAATATTTTTGCAAAAGTTTTATTGTTGTCTCTAGTGTGGGAGTGTCAAATGAAAAAAATTTTACTACTAGACTAGTGATTCCGCAATGTTGTATAGAAAACATACATTTTGAAAAAATAGTAAGTTATTTAAANATAAAAAATGAGATTCAAATGATATCTGTTTAAAAATATTTAGTAATTTTAAAAACTGTTAATTCGGTAGTACCGTCTTTACTTAACATGATAAGTATAACAGTTTCTTAATTGATCAAATTTTCAGGGAATTAACTAGGGGGATCAAAACTTATTGTATAGATAACGCAACATATAAAGGGGTCAATAAATCAGACAATAAAATTCATATAAATATTCAGTAGAAATGGAGAATAATATTTGTGGAGAATTATCACCTAATTAACTTAATTGCAGTTGCTGATAGTTGTGGCATTTGCTATAACCATTAATAAATATTAAGGTCGAAATTTCAATCATGTAGGCTTCTCTCTAAGAAAATCTTGGAATAATTATACATGGCTTATTAAGATGCTAACGTAAAAATAGGATGATTATTCTAGGATACTGTGCAGGGCGGTCAGCGGTAAAAAAATAGCGCAGGAGGCTGTGGAAGGGGGGGGGGGTATTATGGGCCAGTCAGGGGTTTCATTAAAAAATTAAATAAATTGAAATAACGGCGTAAAAAAGCTAATTTTTCCTCATTTTGCGGAAAGCAACTTTAAGGGGCAGTGTAGGCTGTGGAATGTTTATGAAATGTGGTGGGAGCTTTTATGGAATGCATTACAAAAATAGTGTTTGTAGTATAATTCAGATATGAAAAAAGAAACACTAAAAGATACAGCAGTAAGTCCACCAATCATGATAACTTTTTAAGTATGTGTAATTTGAAATATTGTTTGGTTTATTTTTGATGGATTACAACATGTCAAAACTTTAAATCGTTTCAGATTTTTGAATTTTTCGCGCTGCATTTAGTTGCCATTTCTTTATTAAAAATAAATTTTTCATATCATTGTGTTATAGACAAATAATTTTAAATACTTTCATTTTATGTCAACAAACAAAAATGTTTGTATGGGTTTTTATGTTGACAGAAAAAATATCTTTTGTCAATTAATTTTATTCTAACAGAGAAATTTCCAAATTCATGTTATGCTATCGTCTCAACGAACGATAGATAACTTTTGTATTTTCAATACAAATTATTATACTTCACTCTGCTGACAGATATGAGGAAAATCTATAAGGTAAATGTGATAAGGAACAAAAAAACTTGTCAAGAGAATTTGATTAGTACACTTAATACTTAAGGTATATGAGGTAGGGATAAATAATCAACGGAAAATAACGAAATATTTTTGTATCATATTAGCAAACTTAAATTCGAATATGACGATTTCTTATGGCGTAATGCACTTTTTTAATTAGTTAAACATAATTTTTAGATTTTGTATTTAGCAGTAGATTAAGCACTCAATAGTCAAAATGTAAAAAAATGTACTGAACAAAAATTTTTTTTTATCCTAACAGTTAACTAAATAACTGAGGCTATTTAGACATCTGATAACGAGGCAACATATCTTTCACCTAGAGCCAACCTAAAAATAAAATAAGAATTATGTTGGCAGATAATTTTTAATAATCAAGTGTTTGTACTGAAAAACATACCGTCAAAGTGGTATTATGCTGACATATAAAATAAATATAGCTTCATGCTGACAAAGCAACAGTCACTTTTATGTTGGTTAAACTCTAACCAATAAATAACTATAAATGTACTGGTTTCATGCTGCCAAAAACGTTATTTTTATCGTGAATACATAAGTTTTTATGCAGACAATTAAAAGCATTTTGTGGCTTGGTTTTGTGTTGACAAATGAATTATTATAATCATATCACTCTTACGTAGACCTGGAGATCCATTGATAAATAATTTTTTTGGCATTTAGAATGGCCGTTTGTATATGTCATTCTGTTGACAGGTATGAGGTGAATCTTTCACATAAAAATAATAAGAAACAATACAGATCAGAAGAAAATTAAATTCTTACAGTTATTATTGTTATTATAGCAAAAAGCTTAAATTTAAATGTGATAATGAATGTATGCATAATGCTACTAACTAGAAAGATTAACAAGGTGTTCATTTTTTTTTAAGAAACGGAGTAGTAAGCACATGAAAAAAAAAACTTAAACAATTATAAAAATGTCAATAATTTATTTTTATGGTGACAGTTCATTCAAGAACATTAAGCCTTCAAAGACTAATGTTAACCTGTCAAAGTATTGGCCACCTAAAGCTACAATAGAATAAAAATACGTTGCTAATTATTTTTCAGTAAAACAGTGTTAACACTGACTAACTTGGAATGAAAGTAGTCTTATGCTAACTTATACAAAATACATCTGGCTGAATGACGACAAATCAATAATGACTTACACATCAGTTTAACGCTGATGTTACATCCCAAGTTGATACGAATTATATTATAACTAAAAGCTATCCGTCCTTCTAATTCAGATAAAACGTATTGTAAATATAAACCAAGCTCAATTGACAAGAGAAGCTCATACGTCATTTATATGCGTGTGTGTAATAGATTTAAGGTAAATGTTCAATAATATGCTAACATATAATACAGCCAGCCTCTTTGTAAGAATGCGCGTATGTATTAAAATCGTATTGTATGTATCAATGAATAGTTTACTTGCTCATTAATTATCCACTTCTAATAATATCGATCTTAGAATTCTTAATTACCACACATTTTCATTATATTCAAAATTAAACTGGTAATACACATAACACCACCAAATTTCCTAATCATAAATTTTCACAAAAAGAAGAAATATTAGTAGAAAAAGGTTTTAATCTTAGTTTTACCGCAAATAACATTATATATATAACAATAAAAATTGGTTGAGAAGGGGTGCAGGGGGCCTATTTTTAAATGAAACGCAATAAAAATTATAAAAAAACTGTTAGAATTTCACCTTTTTTAATATGGGGGGGGGGGGACTAATGGCGGCCGAGGAGTGGCGTTAGGGAGTTGGAGGTAGGTTGTGTGGAATGACTCTTTAAAATTACTGAATAATAGAGGAATATATCTATACATGGTAAACTTTATTTAACATAAAAGTTAACTACAATATTTTATTCTTTATAATTGGTTAGCTGATTTTCAAATGTTGTAACAGTATTTTTAAACACTGGTTTCTTTGGTATCTCTATTCACTAAGTAAAGAAAAACATCTCATTTTTTTTTCTTAAATAGCTATGTTATTCCAAATCAGTGGGACATTTTATTTTAAACCTAGTGTATCTGCTACGCATGCAAGGAGATTAATTGGTTTAATAAATATTCCACCTAAATGAATAATATTACTTTAGATAATATTTAAATTTATCTATAGTAAGATTACTAAAAAGATGTACCCCAATAACAAATAAAGTTTCCAATAGTAAATAAAAAGAAAAATAATACTACAAAATAATTAAACATACTCAAGAAATCTCTGAACAAGTCTTTGTAAGAGTGATTTTGACGTACCGAACACGGTGTACTCTTCATTTTTATAAACGTTTGAATAGTTGTATTTACTAAGTGCTTAACTAAGTGCATAACAATATAATGTACAATTGTGAACCAAAATTACATTTTTGACAATCAAACTATTGTTTTTTTTCATTTTGTCAGAATAAAAAATAGTTATCCTATCAGTATTCACTTTTTCTTAGTAATCATTATGTTATTTTCAAACATTAAGTGGTGCTATTGCATCTTGCTAGCAAGTCAAAAAGTCCTGTGAAAACCGCACACACTATTTTTTTTAAGTTAAGATTTTAAATTTTCAATCAGTGCAGTGAAATATTTTATAGTATATTTGATCAGGGTTAGTTCAATATAATAATAGTTTGCACAGTTTAAACCATGTTTAAGCGGAAAAATTAGCAACAAAACGTTTACAATATAATCAACAATGGGGCAGCCAGGGGTTGTCAGTAGATGGATGTAATTACATACATGTGTATGCACTTATGCTAACTAGAAAAAAGTGGTCATTTATTTGCATACAATGAAAGATTAAGCACTTTTGAGTGGATATGTGTTAAATGTATAGTTAACATTTGTTTTTCTAAAAAATTATAGTTAGTTTAAGTAGTCAAGTTGATCAGTCAACATATTTTCCGCCTAGAGTCAACATAAAAATAAGTATTATGTTGACAATGTCTAAGCATTACAGGGTCGATGCTGACTAATATGAAGCACAAATGGTTTTATGCTGACAAACACAAAATAGATAAAGCATTATGATAAAAAATTTAAAAATAAATTTTTCATATCATTGTGNGGTTGAATCCTTTCATGTGTGAAGCAACAACAAGTTCATCTTTCTCTGTACTTTTGTGGAAGTTTAGCCATTTTTTCAATGCTCTCTTTGTCTCACCTACGTATGATGCAGAGCAAAAATCGCAAGAGAAATGATACACGACATTGGTTAGATCGAGCTTATCAATTTTATCCTTTCCAAAAATGATAACACTGTCCAATTTGTTTTGAATAGTAGGGTAAAATTCTATATTCAATATTTTAAAGTCTTTGAACAAAATTTGGAAAATAATGGATTGTGAGGGATAAAAACTTTTATTTTATCCCTTAGATTGTCATTTGGTAGAATGTTATTATCATTATTAGTATTTTTTGTTTAGTAAAGTCTTTTTTTGATGTGTTTTCGTATAAAAAGTTCAGTATAATCAATATCACGTGAGATTCTTTTAGCCATAAGAATCTTCTTCCCGTGGAAGGATTTTTTAGATAAAAGAATGGCTCGATTAACCAAACCGTATACAGCATTGACTTTTAATGACCAGGAACGGTTAAAATAAAAATTAATTATTCTGTTGGATAAAATTGGCTTAATATACCAATTTGTGGTTATCCTTAAGTGTTTATGTGTAATTGTAATGTCTAAGAGATGTATACAGTTGTTTTTCTTTACTTTGCAAGTGAGTTTCAAGTGATTGTCTTGTTCATTAAAAATCTGTAAAAATAGTTCTGCCTGATCTTTGTGTACACATTTGAGAGTAGGACACAAGAAACGTACACTCATTGTTTATTTGTATATGCAGAAATACATACATGTTTGACACTTACGTTATTCGTTTAAGGTGACCAACAGTCTGTAACAATCGTCTTAATGATATAGACGTGAGTATCTATTATTAATATTTATAAACAGTGGCCCTAAAATGTAATTTTCAAAAATTGTTGTGTTTTTGTTTTTGTTTTTTTTGTTAATGAAGTGAGCCTGATGAGGTTGGCGTTAAGACCAACGAAACATTGCTCAAACTAACACCTGATTTTTTGGAGTTTTTATTCGTACTTCCAAAATTAGCTATTACTGATCGTGTGCTTAGGCACTGACCCTCAAGTCATCATGGAAACAACTGAAAGCAGAACGACATGTTTAACAAACGACACAATTTCAGATAGCAGTTTATTAGGAAAGACAATTTGATTTCTAGATAATTATTATATTCGCAGATATTATTCTAAATTTGGAATAGTTACTGTTACATAAACGTGAAAATTTCTAACAGAAAGTCGTCTTTTCGATAATTATGAAACAATTTTATGAAATTAAATAATTATTATAAAACAAATCATCGTGTTATACTCTTTAGAACTGTTTTTAAACGTAAGACGATAGTTTTTTTTTCAACCTCTGCATTTGAGTTATCAGATAATACTATCTTTTTGTTATTCAAGCGATTTTTTGTCACACTTAATCTTTGAGCTGAATAGCTAATGCTCTCGAGTATTTGCCGCCTCAATACACTTTTTACCAAATATTGAAATGTTCAAAACTTAGTTGTACATCAGCTTTTTACGATGGATTCGAGATATACAACAACATACACGACACTTCTAAAATTTACGTATAAAAAAAGGCAAGTGAATAATTTTTAAACAGTTCACTGAATGTTAAGTAAAAGTTTCAAGTAGCTGTATGAGATGTGTACCATTCATTCCTCAAGCAATGCCTCGAAGAACTAAGGAAAAAAGTTTTTCAGACTTACGAAATGGTTATAATTGTACGTTAATAACGTTATTCCAATTATTAACGTTATTTCATTTAGTTTCCTCCAAACCTCATTAGTTTACCTGATAAGGACAACGAAGACTTTTTTTTGGAATCCATTGAAAATATAATTATAGATATTAAATTTTGACCAACTAATCCCACGTATACGACAAAAAATTTGATTTGTCTTGTAATGACAGTTCATTATCAAAACTGCACATTTATTTCCTTCTTATGTACGTACAATTTACGAATACTAAATACATTCAACCCATTTCTTTTATCTCATGATAAAAAATTTCTGCCATTATATCACTTGATCAATCATATTTACTCAGTATTTTTGTAATGTTAGGCCTTTAACCTTAAAGTTGACCATGATGCAGATTAACTGTCAACCCTCACAAGCAAATACAAATACTTACGTATGATTTCATAACCATATTTCAATACATTTCCTGATTTTCATCTTTACAGATGTGGGACGTGCGGCTTTTCATCCCTTAACGTGTTAAGGTACATTTTTTAACGCAGACGGTGAAAAAATGCACTTACGTTGTAATAAAAGGAAACTTTTTAGTTAGAAAACAAAATGTAGTTTTTCATGGCTATGAATAGAAAAATAAGGAGCATTAGACGTAATATCTCACGATCGAGCTATCCAGATTAGAAATTAAAAAAAAAAATAATGTTTTATGATCTATGTAAGTCGAGATGTCAATAATTTCTAACGATATCCTAACATGAATGTATTTCAGACAAACGTCAAAATTTAACAACATTTTTTTTTATTTTTCAAATGCCTTTAATGTTTAAATTCGAAATATTGTTTCAAACAAACGAGTTACAAAAATAATGTCTTTATTTTTATTATCATGCAACCTAACTGACATAATTACACTATTATGTTGCTTCTAAGAATCTCTACACATCTTAGTAGATGTTGTTGTACTAAAACTCATTTTATCTTTTTGTGTGAAGGGTCTTGATCCTGCAAATTACTCGTCTTTTCGTCCCTATATTTGTCGTTACCGCTTTATTACTAGGTGTTGGAACCTTCTGTTGGAGATTGAGTAGAAAACCCTTCAATAATTAATTCCATCTTTCCTAATAAAAACAAAAACAAAGTGTCTTGGTTAAATAAAGTTTTAGTGTTGTAATCATNATAATCAATATCACGTGAGATTCTTTTAGCCATAAGAATCTTCTTCCCGTGGAAGGATTTTTTAGATAAAAGAATGGCTCGATTAACCAAACCGTATACAGCATTGACTTTTAATGACCAGGAACGGTTAAAATAAAAATTAATTATTCTGTTGGATAAAATTGGCTTAATATACCAATTAGTGATTATCCTTAAGTGTTTATGTGTAACTGTAATGTCTAAGAAATTTATAGAATTGTTTTTTTTTACTTCGCAAGTGAGTTTCAAGTGATTGTCTTGTTCATTATTGATCTGTAAAAATAGTTTTGCCTGATCTTTGTGTACACTTATAACAGTGTCATCGACGTATCTTTTATGAAAAAACGGAATGCAATTATGATTTTCTTTTGACAAGCGCAGGGCTGCCATCTCAAGATCTTCTAAGACTAAATCAGAAAATAGTGGAGAGACAGGAGAACTCATTGGGCTGCGAAAAATCTATTTGTAAGATTTTTTATCCAAAGTGATGTAAACATTGTTGAATAACAATTTTGTACATTCTATGATTTCATGATAGAGAATTTTCGATAATCTGTGGATTTGCATGTATCTTTTTTCCAAACTATTTATGACTGATTCTAATGAAATGTTAGTAAATAAAGAAATAACATCTAGAGAAATAAAAATATAATNTATACAAAAATACATCAAGAAAAGACTTTACCAAATATAAAATACAAGTAATGATAATAACTTTTAATTAAATGACAATCTAAGTGCTAAAATAAAAATTCCTATCCCTTACAACCCGTTATTTTTTAAATTTTGTTCAAAAACTTTAAAAAAATTAAATATACAATTGTACCCTACCATTCAAAACAAATTGGACAGTGTTATTATCCTCGAAAAGATAAAATTGATAAGCTCGATCAAACCAATGTCGTGTATCATTTCTCTTGCGATTTTTGCTCTGCATCATACGTAGGTGAGACAAAGAGAGCATTGAAAAAATGGCTAAACTTCCACAAAAGTACAGAGAAAGATGAACTTGTTGTTGCTTCACACATGAAAGGATTCAACCATAACTTTAATTTTTCTTAAACTAAAATACAAGATCATGAACGAAATAGACAAAAAAGATTAATATCAGAAATGCTACACGTACACTCGACTTAACAAACAATAAAAAAAAAGAGGATACCTTATTTTTCAATAACAAATTTAAAGTTCTTAAGAGTAATCTCTTTTGAATACGTACACACGTTATCTATACTCGCAAGAAACGTACATTTATTGTTTATATGTATATATAGAAGTACATACATGTTCGACACTGACGTTATTCGTTTAAGGTGACCAACAGTCAGTAACGATCGTCTTAACGATATAGACGTGTGTATCTATTATTAATATTTATAAAGAGTGGGCCTACAATGTAATTTACAAAAAAATTTGTGTTTTTTGTTTTTATTTTCTTTGTTAATAAAGTGAGCCTGATAAGGTTGGCGTTAAGATCAACAAAACGTTGCTTAAACTAACACCTGATTTTTTAGAGTTTTCATTCGTACTCCAAAAATTAGCTCTTACTGATCGTGTGATTAGGCACTGACGCTCAAGTCATCATGGAAACAACTGAGAGCAGAACAACATGTTCCACAAACGAAATTCTTATTTTTGCGTTATGAATGTTTGTTCAACGATTTTTCTCAAAATAAAAAATTAACAAATATGAGTCATTGCGAGATCCAGCCAGAGCATGGTTATGGTAAGTGTACCAGGTCGTATTATTGTATATAAGTTCTTTGGGCCACATTTTTCGCAAATTGAAAATGAATAGAACATAGCATTGATAATTATAATAAAAATCTGTGTATAATATAACTTTAAATCACATTTTAAGCACAAATGGTTGGGTAAATGGATATTTACGTAATTGGCGTACATTTTGTAAGAAGAAAGTCCCAGGTCTGATGGTGGTACACAGGCTTTCTGAATTTTTACGAGAACTTATTGATCGCTCAGTAATGTATGCTCTAAGAGATTTGTTGTCTCAGTTACAAGAATTTCAGCCTTTGACTTATTTTTTTCCCACTTTTTAAATAACTTACTATTTTTTCAAAATGTATGCTGTCTATACAACATTGCAGAATCACTAGCCCAGTAGTAAAATTTTTTTCATTTGACATTCCCACCCTAGAGACAAAAATAAATCATTTGCAAAAATGTTACGTATGGAAATTATCGTATACAGCTATTTAGTACAACAATTATACGACGTGTAGGTATTTATGTAATGATATTATTTATGTCACAAATCTCATTGTCCTCGTTACGCCCTCCACGCTTTTTCACGAGTTCCTTGGAAGAGCTTGCTTAGAGGTGGATCGTGCGATTAATCAGGTCGTTTTGGCAATTTAAGCATTAGTCGCTTGTTCACGAGCATTTTTGGAGATCTAGCGTCATAGCAATTAATCGACTTATTTAGGCAATCCATTCGCCGGCTTTCTGAGATCTAGCACAGCAGCGTTGTGATGTGCCATCTGACTTATCAGATTGTTTTGGTGATTTTTTCTATAGTTTTCGGAGAGCTAGCAGAACAGTGCTGCGTAATGCGTATGCACAGTCAGTAGACAATGGTCCTCACATTATGAGTGGTTCCTACATATCAAACAGAATACACACCGGGGGTTGGAAGATGTGACATTTTATAAGATGCCAAAGTACACAACTATCATTGCTTTAGTTTGGTAATTACGTAGAATTAACACCACATTTTTATGAATCGCTTTTATTTTGAAGTCATGAGAAAATAAAATTAAAAAATTTGTAACTCTTTCTATTGGAAAAATTCACGTGATTATAAATCACGAAAATAATACCCATACCAAGAGAGAGAGAGAGAGAGAGAGAGAGAGAGAGAGAGAGGAGAGAGAAATTTGAGCTTCTCTAGTAACTAAAAAGTGAGGAAGCCCTCTCTCTACGCATACAGTTGGAGGGAGAAGCTAATCGTGGTGGGGGTGTGTTCCCCACCCAGCATTCCTCGTCTTTGCTTATCATGAAAAGCTTCTATCTAGGTGGTGGAAGATTATTGCGACATGCCAAAGTGCTGCAACAACTACTTAGTTTAACTATTACTTAGTTTTCGAATGGATCTGTTAAAAAAAATTACTAAGAAAACGTTGTCTTATATAACATAATACACAGCCATTTCATTTTTTTTAAATGTGCTAAATATTTTGTATAGAGTATTTATCACCTCCATTTTTTTAATTCAGGAAAAACAATTATCAAATAATCGTTGCCCCATATTGTATGTTGAACATTGATCTTCTAACTTTTAGGAATGTGCTGACTTTTGTGAGTAGAGTACCACTGTGCTAGCTCTCGGAAAACCAGCGGGTAGATCGCTGGAATGAGCCGATTGGTTGTTGTTACGCTAGATCTCCAAAAATGTTCGTTGACACGCCATCGGTACTTGAATTACTGAAAGGAACTGATTGATCATGCAATTCACCTCTGAGCTAGCTCTTGCAAAAGGGCTTGTAGTCTTGCAAGCAAAGTGTAGAGGGCTCACCACGGACAGTAAGTTTTTCTGCGCAAATAATACGATTGAATTAATACCTACGGTCCACGTATGGCCATATTTATAGTGTACTATATGACTATACATGATAATTCCCATACTCAACCTTTTTGCAAATGTTTTATTTTTGTCTGTAGTGTGGGAGTATTAAATGAAAAATTCTTACTACTAGGCTAGTGATTCTGCAACGTTGTATAGAAAACATACATTTTAAGAAAATAATAAGTGATTTAGAAGCTTGGAAAACAATAATTTCATTGCTGAAACATTTCCAACTAAAACAACAATCCCCTTAGAGTATATGGTAGTAGGCGATCAACAAGATTTTGAAGAAATATAAAAAATCTGTGTACCACCATCAAAACAAAAAATTTCTTTTTACAAAATTTACGCCAATCACGTAAATATTCATTTACTTGACCATGAGTGCCTAAAGTGTAGATAAAAGTAATATTGTACAAAGATTATTATCGTTATTATCAATGCAACTACCTATTCGTCCCAAATTTCCAAAAAAAATGGGGCCCAAAGAACTTATGTACAATATTATAACGTGGCACACTTATCATGACTATGCTGTGGCCGGATCTCACAATGATTTATGTTTGTGATATGGTTATTCTGAAAAAAATCCTTGGACAAACATTCATTACGCAGGATTAAATATCATAAAAATATTACTTGCCATAGATTAAAACTGTAGTATAAATGTTAAATATAGTCAACGTTTACTGCAACAAAAAAATCCCAATATGAGATGCAATGAGATTCATGCTTAAATAAATTCGTCTTGTAACACACAATTAGATAATGAATGGCGTTAATAATAAACAAAATGTTGAGTACTACGCGAAATTCTTATATCATTACTTAAATAAGTGATTAAAATTTTTAGAGATTAGTTTATAAGTATAAGTTGTTGGTTTGCTCATCGTATCTAACTTATTGTCATGGATGATACAGTGCTATGATACAAAACTGTGATCCAAACAAAAATTTTTTAGAACTTTTACATTGTCGAAGTTTTATGTTAATCTATTATGTATAAGGCCTAATCTGCAAGACATAATTAAATAAAACCGTGTAGTATTATTTTCATTAAGTATAATGCTTGTAAGTAAATTGCAGTTATACAGATCTGAAAAAATTTTATAAATTTAAAATGCCTACGGTGTGACCTTAGTGTATCGATCCTGAGACGATAACTGCTTTCAGTGAACTAGTACAGGGAGGTACATTGTCTGATCAATAACTTCAGTTTAGCGATCCACGCACTACTCACATCACTGTGACCGATCCTGGAAAGCTAGCACAACGGAGTGGTTGTGGTTTGTCAAACTGATTAGTTTATTTTGGTAACCATTGCTTATACAGTAGTAAGAGCTTTAAAAAGGCTAGAGCAAAGACGATCCACTTAAAAAAAAGTTGATTTGTTACTGTAGCAAAATAACTATGGACTATAGTATAAGCTATGACTATGTTGTCTACGCGTGGTTGAGAGGAAGGACCATGCATGACACAATGTACCTTCTACGGATCGGACTACACCTCTACCATGGCTGTGAATCACAAAACGTTAACATGTACCACCTCCACCATTATACGGGCTACCTCCACCATTTTACCGATTGCTAAAACGTTCGCTTCCTGTTCGTGATCAGAAGCGTTTTGGAGAGTCAATGCTATGGCACACGGTGGTGGATTGTATGATAAAATAGTTTATTTGAGCGATCTATGCATTGCTTTTTAACTTTGAGTGCCTTCGAAGAGCTAGTGGAAAGACAATTCGTGCTAAAAATGAAGTAAGTTTGTCGGTGCTATAGAAAAACTATTAATCATGGCAGTAGAAATTACTCTGATATCCATGTCAGGTCAAGAAGCAACGCTATCCACAACACATTGTACGTTCTACTGGTGCAACTACATATGTACTTTACTCTAGAATTACTCTTACAGAACGTAAACATGTACCATGCATGGCTGTGAGCGTTTGACGAATCATAGAGAAATGAGTATGATATTCCATGTGATACCTGCTGTCTTGTCATAGTTTTTCAGTATTCTACTACTTTATCTAATGCTAGAATACATTATAGGATTGTAATGTTCGTCCAATCTCTCAAGTATTAAAATATTTCTCTCTTAAATGATATCGATTCAACTATGAGTACGCAGGAATAAAATTTGCATTTAACAGTCTGATTTTTTTTGTAATTTGACAGGTACGTTGTAAGCGTGGTTAAAATTCTTTAGATCCTTGTTTTTCAAATCATTAAAATTTATTAAAGTCACAATAGTCGTCGTTATGAATAAAATAAAAATATTTTATAAACATCACTGTGTTTGTTTTATAATTTTTGATGCCGTATACATGCATACAATAAAAACTGTTGATATAATAAGGCAAATATTTCCGATCCTAGAAAAGTATTATGAAATACTCACTCACCATCGAGTACGTATCAAAAGTTTATGTAGTGGTATGGATCTCTTTTTTGTGCCAGACTACCATATGCTCTTTTTTTATCATTTGAATGAGTCAAGACTTTCTTTCTCTGTTTAATTGTTTATTTTTGAGTGAATAAATCATTTAAAACATTTATCCTAAATCATCTGTGCAACACTGATATAATTTGTTTTATTTATCTTTTACATAGCTTGTTTAATGCCGTAAAATACTGAAAATACATTATATATTTTTGTGCTATTTTGTCCTTGTCAAAATATACAGTAATGAATCTCTGTAATTATATTTAAAGTTGTATTTAATGTCTTACACCGTTCACTTATAAGTAAACTCACGTACCTATGCAAAAATACCACCCCTTTTTTCTCCGATCAACACTATTATGCGTGCACAAATCATGACGATATAAAATTGTTAAAATAAGTAGGTAGTAAGAATTTGTTCTTAGTTTTTTATGGTAAGTCCAAAACGAAATTACTGTTGAAACAGAACTTTTAACAGTTATGCTGTATTATGTGCGATAGTAGATAGCTATGGATCCAAGCACCCCATCTAGTTTGGGCCCTGACGGATAGAAGAGCAAAGAAGATAAGGAGATAGAAGCTAAGAGTGAGGGACAGTCAAAAATATTTAGCAAGAGAGTCGGTCAAGATTAAAGGGTAGGTCCTTGGCTTTGAACGGTTAAGCTAAATGCGCCTCTTTTCTTATTTCTGATATTTATAAAGTACTTGATCATAACTTCTTGTAGTTATTTCGTGAGAACTCTATGGCTATAGAACCCCACGTAACAGTTTTGGTGTCAGAAGAAGGATAAATTTTGCGTAATAAATAAATAAATTTTTTTTGTCTTCTTTCTCTGTGAGGCAAATGTGTACGTGATCTTTAGAAAACACACATAGTGTCGTGCCACGAGATATAACGAATCACACAAAGAAAAAGCGACCGTCATCATCGTTGCAGCACAACTGCCAAAAAAGGAAACTTACCTTTAGAAAGTAGGAACCAAAGAACAAGAAAGTTGACCAGAAGATTAGTGTTGTGTGGAAAATAAGATCGAGGGACCAACCAGTCAGTGCCTTTTATTTACCATTTAATATATTGATATTGTTCCTGGGATTCGGCGTATACAGAAGTTGAAGTTATTAGTTTGCCTTGTATGACAATTTTTCTCTTTGCGTTGTGTTATATTTCTGTATTATTTTGAGCGCAGGCTAATAGCCAAATTGTCACTTGCAACATAATCTTGGACCTAGTGAAAAGAAATGAAGACGTTAATTAATTAAGCGTTTGCAGTTAATAGTTAAGCAAAAACAAAAGAACTAAGAGTCATATGCGTACCATAAAGAATTTAATTGTAATAGTAAACGGGGGGGAAGTTGACATGGAAAAAATAATTATATCCGTCCAGGAGGATGTGGAAACAATGGCAATCATACTAGAGCATGACTCAGAATCATATACTCTGTGGAAAGAGGCCGATGAAAAATATCGGTTGCTTATGATAAAAATTTAAAAAAATGTGAAAGCCAAAATTATAGCTAGACAGAAAAATCCGCTACAAATTGCAATGAGAGCAAATGAAGTCACCAAAGGAGAAAATTTTGGAAGCAATTTAGACTTTATGCCAATAGGAGAGCAATTACGAGAAAACCCAATAACCATAAGGGAGATTATTAGTCAACAAACCAAAAACAACCGTGACGAAACAACTAAAATAGCAGGAGATAGTGAGATTCACGTGGGAAAACCAAAATAATGGGCGTCAGAACAGCGAGTGAGGACAAACAGTCCCAAAAGGAGAAATGTAACATAAGACAAACAGAAAGAAATCTCACGAAACATGTTTGTAAATACTAGAGCGAAATAGGCAGATAACGGAAGATCTTTAAGCGCGAACCTCAATGACTTTGCTTACTTAGGAGAGGTTGAAGAAGAAAACAGAAATAACATCTTATTTTGACTAAAATATCCAATACGATCCAGATGTGACAGACAATAATCAAACTTGTAAGGTACCTAATATAAATCACGTCAATCCCTTCGCTTCGTTTGACTGGATCTTAGATGAGCAGAAAAACAAGCAAACCATCTCACGACCTTGGAAACTAATTTTCATAATATTGGCGAATAGCCTGCCATACACTCTAATTTGTGGTCAAACCAACGGGAGTATGAGCCATAAACAATTCAAGGATCTAATTTTAATGCGCTCAACTATCTAAACAGTGGAGCAAGCGAAATATTACTATTTAATGGTGATACTTTACAATTACCACTATTTGAACAAATTGTAAGAATGGTGAAGTTAGTAATAGCTTCACGATATAAAAAATATTTGATAGAAACGTTGGCTAATACGTTAAAGGATATAGTTGCTGATCAATTTCGCGCATTTCTTTCTCTCTTTAATATGGTAGACGAGTTTTTTCTCGCATTATCACGATATTTTGGAAGTAGGGGGGGCACTGATACACTGCTCACGCATTTCAAACTAATAACTCAGCAAAGTGACTAGGAAATCACTCAGTACTGTGGTCGGGTGCAACGATTGCACAATAATAGGGTAACGATGTCGCATAATACTAACCCGCACTTATATCAAGTTCAAAAAATGGCATTAGAAAATAAGAGGCAAAACAATTTGTATTCGGCCTTAAGGTGCCATATAGCTGGAATATGGCAAGTCTTCAAACTACAACGTTGGGAGAAGCAATTGAGGTGACTTTAAACATGGAGGACGAGCTGAGTTTACGCTAAGTAAAACAGCAAACAAACAGGCAATTTACTATGAAAAAGAATTAGTCTAGGAACAGGGGTACAAAGATAGGCAGCCAATGATGTACTAGTAGAGAGCGCAGACACAGAACTTGAATTGAAACTAAATGGATTAATTCATTGATATTGGAAGTTTTAATGATAAAGAGAAATTATTCGTTCAGAAGCTTATAGAGCATAATTCATTTGTATCTGAAGGCTTGTAATATACTCAAATATCGCATAAAAACGAGAAAAAATAAGCCTGTAATGGCAAAGTGATATACGAGTAGGTATCCACCTGCATTAAAAAAACAGATGAAAATTGAGATAAAGAAGCTGATTCAGGGGGCTTGGACGTTTGGTGTCGTTCTTAGTGAGAGGTTGTGGGGTACTTATGATACAAATGATTCTTTGTATTATTTTTATTGAAATCATATTGATTTTATACATGTGTCAAAGAAATAGTAAAAATACGCGGAAAAGTCATTGGGGAAGTCGACATTGAGAAATGTATTAGTTTTTCCAGGGTACCATGAGTAAAGTTAACGGCCTTGCCACTATAAAACTGACAACACCACACCTTCTCTGTTCTGTTGTTATATACCTACACTCGTGCTGGACTAGAATCTGTCGTCGTCGTATATTATGCTCGTATGTTTTGTCAGCAAAGATTCAGTTAAAATGTCTATGAGAGAACATGGAGTTGTGCGTAAAAAAAAGAAAATTTCATTAAAAGAAAAGAAAAAGCAAACATAGCAAAACGATAATTAAATACAACTGGAAAACAGGAAAGGCGTATACATTCGAAAAGTGAGGTTAGTTTACAATTCTTAAATAAAGGGAAATGCAAAATATTTTTCGATTAAAAACTTTAATTACAAAATAAAAACTTGTTAAATTTATGTTTTTGTACACAGGTTTCTGATAAACAGTCGAGAAAAATCTAATAAGATAGAGTAGTTATTGCAAAGAAGACAGTGGCAAAAACTTTCTGGTGTCACTCTTGTGACAATCCATTGTCTCTTCGACATTTGCAGAATGAAAAATTCCAAGGAAAAGTCAGCAAATGTCATATAATATGCCATGTTTGTGATATTGTTATAGAAGTAGACACTGGAAAGAGATCAAATCGTGGTCACTATGATACTAGCTTAAAATCAGCTATCGGTGAAAATACATTATTAGATTTAATACTCAAAATAAGAATTAACTATTTTTTAAAAACGTATTAAAATTTACAGGAATGCTTGATGTAGGTATTGGTACAACGAAGATCAACACTTATTTATCAGCCTTGAATTGTCACACTCATGATGCTAAATTCTTGAAACGTAGTGAAAGATACGTAGGTAAAAAAATTAGATCTTCAGCAAACAAGTTAACCGTTGCAGCCCTAAAAAATAAAATATAAGCAACTATTGCACACAAAATCAATAAGTAAAACCTCCCATGATAAAACAATCATTGACCTTCGTTATTCCTGTGAGAATTTTTGTTAATCTTTACACTTTTAAATAATTGATCTATTATTTCGTTTACGAACTAGATTTACTATAAATTATTTTATACACTATTTATGCCAACATTTTATGCAAAGTTTTTGCTCACTGTTATTATATATAATTAATTTTGTACAATTATATTAATTCGGTAACAAAGTCTTTTTTTTTAACAATTATTTAATCCTTATCAATGTGATTTTTATATATTTTATACACTATTTACAAGAGGATTGTTTGCAAATTCCGCTAATTATTATTTACATATAATTAATGATGATCAGAAAAATATAACTTCGTATACAATATTCATTTTGTACTAGTTATTAAACTTGTTCTTGTCCATCATTCATAATTTTTTTCCTTTCATAGTGGTTTGTAAGTTGAAGATGAAAATGAAGCAATTACGAAATTAACTGCGTCCTAAGATGCTGCATGGGCAAAAAAATCCCGCTAAAATAATAGTTTTAGTGGTACAAAACAAAATTTTTTTTTAATTCTCGTGCTTTCAAGTAAAAAATTTTTCTAACATTAACATTACTATACATGTCACTTATCTTTAATTAGATTTTTCAATAAAAATTTATAGCTTTTACTTGTCAAAATATATACTGTAAGCAGTACAAAGTAAATGAAGCCAAAAGTCATGATTGCAAAAGGAATCACAATTATTCTGCAAAAGCTATGGAGGCAGATATGGTCGTTGAGCTTGTTTTGAAGAATAAAGATTTAGTTAAAAAACGATGCCAAATCACAACACTAATCGCTGATGATGACTAATCTGCCATTGCAGCTTTAAGGCAGCTGTCACTTTAAACCATTACAAAATGGTCTGATTTGAACCACGTTACGAAAACTTTTAACACCAAATTATATGAAATTAAATTAAATGCTTCGCTCAGAGAATATTTTTCGAAAACCTTTACCACATCAATTGTACAGAATAAAGAAGACAAGCTAATGGTGAAAGTAACTTTAGAAAATATTATTGCGCATGATTTTTGAGAACACCAGAGGTGTGGTTCATACTGTACTGTTAAAGAGGATGGCACGTACGTACATAAGTATTTTAAAGATGGTAATTGTTTATTAGATCGGAAGTTAAGAGAATGATTGGAAAAAGTAGTTCACTGGTATGCAAATAGTGCTCAAAAAATAGCCCCGTGGGCTGCTAGTCAAGTAAACAAGTCTTTTTATAACACGGACATAACAAACATTCAAAGTCTTTATTTTACGGTTGGTCAGAATCGCATTGTTTTCGCGTAGCAATAGTTGTGTCAAAAAAAATCTTGGAGTAACTTTTATTGTAAAACTCAATGAAAAACTAAATTTATCTTCCAGTTATTACACAAAGAAGTTTCGTAAAAGAAAAAAAAATACTCTGACTTATAAAATCAGAAAGACAAAACAATTTCTTGTAACAGAAGGCATACTGTTTTACAGAAAGAAAGAAAGAAGATCAAGAAATTGCCGAAAAAGAAATCGTTTGAAAATAGTTTAGGTTACTTTCTTTTTGCTGCAATACTGATTTTTTTACTTCAAATGAATTTTTAATAATGTTGCTATTTACTTTAGATTACAGCAAATAGTGCCAACAGTTCATTCAATATTTACGTAATGCCAAGAAAATCCATGTCAGTACAAGCTTCTGAAGTTACTGGGATACGGATTTTTTGTAATGACAAAATGTTTGTCAATAGACTTGCTGTAATAACAACTTCACCTATTAAAGCTTTTATTTGTTTTTTATACTTTCCAAAACTTGAAAAAAAATCATGCATCTTTGTAGCTCACAATGGAAATAGAATTGATGTACCGAGAATACATGCTTTAGCAAAATTTGTGAAAAGAGTCTGTGATACTTTGCCTTTATTTAAAAGTATATTAACTTAACATAAGACAAAAAAAGTGTTATTAGCGGCCTGTTAGGGGGTAGGTGGCTTTAAACAGAGCAGGAGGATTAAGTGTGGCTGGAGTCGTCTTCGAGGATATCGATCAGCGGTCGAGATTGACCAGCAAGAAGCGCCCTGTGCTAGAGACTCTATGCGTGGTAAGGTGGTGCACATCGCCGTGTTCGGAGACTCTAGGCGTAATGCGGCAGAGCTTATGCTTAAATCCGATGTCACCGCTGGAGCTGGTATCGCTGATGGGTGGTTTGGCAATCTGATCAGAGTAGTTGTGAATACCCTGTGCTAGAAACTCTGGACGTAGAGATGTAGAGCATTTTCGCTGAAGTACTTTTTCACCACTGAAGTTGCTACCACTTGGGGGCAGTAGGATAGTGACCAGCAGCAGTCAAGGAATGCCAGTTGCCAGTATAATGATCAGATTCTCACAGTAGATGGAGAACAATCCCCCGTAATGCAGACAAAGATGGCGAGAGTTGGTAAAATTAAAGTCGGTACACAGAGCCTTTTGCGTGGTTTAATACTTAAGTATTTATTGTGATAAATTATCGCTCTAGCCACTGCCTTAGCACAGATCTCGTCAAGCGAGAGCCTATAATAATCTTGGATCGTGTATTCTGGGTGGATGATTGCAAGACATCGCGCAGTCCTTCTTATATACTATCAACTACTTTTTTACTTGGGATGTTTGGTACAAACTAGTAGTTACTATCTAGCGTGCGGTAGGTGGTACTATCAGGCGCAAAGTTTTGAAATCAGAGCTGCGCGTGACATTAAAAAATCAAATTTATGTAAAACGACTTAACTTAAAGAATAAAAATTATTTTAATAGTTAATAACTAATAAGATTATACTCTGAATGGTAACAAAAGGTTTGTTTACACAAATTAATTTAGCCAATGACTTTTTAGATAAAAGTTATGTTATGAACGCACACAATGCGTTAAATGATGTTTCATTTTTTCAAAAACTGATTCATAAGATTTGTGTTGACACATCTGAAATTGTGAAAAATACAAAAAGTATTGAATTCGTATTAAATGCAAAAGCTAGATCACAAAAAAACACAAATAATAAGAATTCAACGACAGATTCAACGAACATAAAACCAGCTACCAAAACAAAAATTTCTAAGGCTGGTATTGATAAAATAATCCTCCTCAAAGCAATTGAAACTGAAGGATTAGACCGTTAGACATTTTTATTAAGGAAAAATGTGAGCAACTAAACCACGAGTTGCTACCAACAAAAGAATCATCTAAAATATTTTTGATCAGCTGAATAAGAGAAAATAGTGTATATATTGTTCATTATAAATGCTGTTAAAGAGCAAATAAATACTTCAATTAAAGTTAATTATATTTAACAAGTTATTATTTATTATCTACATCATTTTATTTTCAGTTTTTATTATTTATTTTTCCATCACTAGTATACAGAACATCTTTTTCTTCGCGTTCACGTAAACTGTCTATTTAAATGGTGCGCCATCTTATTGATACACTTGAATGGCACATGGGCACTCACAGTACCGTAACAACACAGCTCTCACGGTCGTCGTTTTCCTCGCTATTTTCTCAAAATTCAACGTATGAATCCTTTTTTTTATAATAGATTGTTTATAATCTTAAGTACATGTTCCAATTCAATTTGTGGATCTACAGCTTCTTATTGCGGTATGATAGTCAATTAAATTTCAGGTTTCATAAGATATGTGTTAAAATGACAAGTTTTTACAAGTGATTTTCTCAAAAATAAATGTGTTGACCTACCTTCTTTTTTTTCTGAAAAAAATCTCGCATGCTTTTTTGACATAACCGCTGAATTTTAAAGCTAGCCAGCATTTTATTCGAAATTGCTCAAGCTTCCTTATGCAAGGTATGGTCAAACCTTTTAAGTCACCGTACAACTCGAGTATGTGGATAGTGACGAAACATGCTGGGCCGGACAGATAATAGCGTTTGTAGTCACTGATTTTAGACAACTCAATGAAATCATGGTCGGAAGTTGTTATCCTCTACCGTTTCAAAACGACTTACTGGAGTATTTATTGTTCACTCGTTATATAACAGTAGTAGATTTAAAACAAGGATTTTTTTAAATAGAAATCCATAAAGCCGATGCACATAAGATAGAATTTCTTGGGACTGACGATCACTATCAATACAAAAGGATACCGATAAGATGCACAGACTCTCCAGTCACATTTTTCGAAGCAATGACCCTTGCTTTAGGAGGCCTACAAGGACACAAAATTGAGGTGTATTTAGATGATATAATGGTATTTGCACCGATTCGAAAAGCATAAAAGGTGTTTTATATGACTCTTAAACCGTTTGGTAATGGCTAATTGAATGATTGAGTTAAAGAAATGCAAATTTCTAAAGAAAAAGCAAACGTTATGGGGAATATTATCGGAGGTAAGTACAGAAAAACGGATCCAAAGAAAGTTGTAGCAGCGAGGAAGTTTCTAAAATCCATAAACATAGAGAAAATAAAACAATTTCTTGGATTTTTCGAGTATTATAGACGATTTTTCCAGAACAATGAAAAAATTGAACAGCCGCTCTCCAAACTCTTAAAAAAAGGAACAGACTTCAAGTAGAAATAGTAGTAGGAGCGAACGCTTAATAGAATTTTCAACGAATTATGTGGAAAAATCTTTACTCGTAGCACCTACTGTAGAAAAACCGCTTATAGTAACAATAGATGCTTCGGACTACGAAAAAAAGGTAATACTGAGCCAAAGAAAAATTTAAATTTTATCCCACCTAAAATAAGAAACTGTTAGCCGTGGTATTTGCGAAAGAATAGTTTAAAAAATTATATACCATACTTACAAATACACAGACGGTTAAAAGTAGCTTACTGCAAATATATATAACTAGCGGCCCCCCGTCTCGGCTTCGCCCGGGACTTACTAAATGGAACACCGTAGTGTGTTGACATGTAATGTAAAACGTTTTCAGTTAGAAATTTTACATTTATCCTTGACACTTCTCAGAACAAAAATCTTCTTACTAAAAACGTAGTTGTTGGCAATCCATACAGTTTATTCGGTTAAATAATAAGCTGTAACAATTAAAAAAATTTAATAATGCTGAAATGTACCGTGAGTTCCTTATACCACAAAAACAATTGTTGGCTATAAGGAGCCGTTGATTTGCAGTTTCTCTCGTATAATTTACGAAAAGGGCTATATTTAAAGTTGTTAATATTTTGAGCTCCCAAAAAATATATATTGAAAAAAAAAACTTTTGTTCTTTCATCTCACAACTATATTACCACAGCAACAAAATCCTGGAGCTTAATCTCTACATTTTGTATTGCCACAAAAATACAAATGATTTTTTTTTCTTATTTAAAGACCTAAATTTAGATTTTTAAAGATTCAAGAGATTACTTTAAGGGTCAAATAGAAAGCTGATCTCTCACGTAAAGAATTCTTAATTTGTCAATTTTGAGGCTGCTGTTCCAATCTCAATAAATTTTCTGCGTTAGTTTCTTGACGCCTAAAATTGTATTCATTAGATACATTTGAAGGAAGTTTTTCTTACAATTCACCCTCTTACGACTATTGGCATGCTTAAGACTTTTGTGACCCTTAAAGACTATTTTCTGTCAACTTTGTTAAGTTCTAATATATTTGTTGGCAAGGTAGTTAGACGTCCGATTGCCCTTAAAAAGACCGGTGAGCTTCTTAAGTAAACTCTTGCTTGACTAAAGCTTACAGCAATTGTGACTGCCTGGATACCTCAGGGTGATATTCTCTGGCCTGCTGTTGAAGACCCAGACTGATCGAGAGAGAAATTACCAAGTCCGAAACTTTGGGGCTAGTTGTAGTGCTTTTTCCCAACGTCTCCTGACATAACGTCGAAGACGTTGGTGTCTAAAGCACCTTTTTTTTGCAGACTCAGTTGTTTTGATGATCTAAGGTGGAGAGATTGGTTCGTAATGCTTGCCTGTTGGAGACTCCCGTTGGCTCAAGTTTTTTTTTTCCTTCATAGCTGTTGGGTTAGCCCAGTGCAGACCTTGGAGAGGATCGGTGATTCCTGGTTGAATGCTTAGAGTCGAGAGAGTAACACATGTCATGGTCGTCGGTCACCGGGGTTCCCAGCCTTGCGATGAACAACTCTGCTCGTGACGTCTGCCAGTGAATGACTGACTTGGTTTAATAGTGGCCGGCTTTACGTAGTCTTTTAGTCGACGAATAATGTTTGCAGAAATGGTAGTAAAAATGTATTTATTGGCAAAGTAGTTTAAACTTAGATGGCCCTTTAAAGAGCCGATGAGATTGAAGGTTAAGTAGTGAACGTAAATACTTATGTTGGCCCTGAAAAAGGCCAGTAATGAAATTTCCAGTTATTCCTCACTGTTATCCTTGATGATGGAGAGCCAGCTGTGGGTAGCTTGACTCTTACCCTTGGAGTCTTTGTGTATGGAGACCATACATGAGGAAGATACACCACTGACCAAAATAAATCTCGTCTTCAGGTCGTTCCCCGGATAACCAAACGCACATAGTTATGGAGGGAGTGGGCCTGGAGATTACCTTCTCCGTAGGTATGCCGTTGTAACGACCACTAAGAAGTTTGCCCTTGTGGCTGCCCATACTCTTTAGGGCTGTCTTTCTTGGCTAACATTGTAGTAAAAAGTTCTTTGACGGCACAAGGACAGATTGTGGTACGGCCATACAACGCTAAAGTGTTGGAGCAGGTTGTGATCTGTCTAGATACGTCTTCTTGTATTCCGCCGGAGACGTCATTGGTTAGAATAAATATTTTATTGGCGACACTCGTCAATTTCGGAGGTTCAGGGTGAGAGCAGACCTAGGTAACTTGCTCATTGGAGAAGAGCGTCATCGGTAACCGGGATACCCAGCTGCATGACCATCATCTACAGTCTCGATGCAGCTCGATGAACTGCCAGTAGACAATTGCAGAAATTTCGGTGACGCTCTGGCTTATTTTAACCACACTTATTTAATTCTGTTGCAGGTAGCTTCGATTTTAAGTCAACGCCACCTAGCGGATTCTATTGAACTGAAGTGAAAAGCTGGTGTATTTTATCAAAACTTTGAGCTTATTTATTTGTATTGTTATTAAATTTTTTAAGATAAAAACCATACTAAAACCATCTAGGAAGTGTCAAGAATCGGTATGCAAAATTTCAGCAAAATCAGTTCAGTAGTTTTCGTGGTTAGCGATTACAACGGTTTTAGCGACTTTGTTTTATATATTAGTGAAATTAGTTGATTTTGAAGTATGTAAAATATGCGAATTTTTAACGAAATAAAATGTTTCAAAGTCATTTTAATTTAGGGAAGTTAGTTGTAATTTCAAACTTTTATTGCCTGGTCACTTAGCTATAATCTCTTAATTACTTTAAACATATCATTTTACTTCTCACTTACTAATAAAATCAACAGAAAAAAAAAATGGATTTTTGTTCAACTTAAAGAGTGGTTTGCCTTGTAATCAGAGAGATGAAGTTATTTTTGCGTAATTAATCGTGATATTAAAATGAACAGCGATTAATAAATAACAACTACTTATATTTCTGAAAAAAAACTCATTTTGTACAATGAGACTGGAATGAATCTAAACCAGAACATACATGTACATATCCATATATATTTGCGTCAAAGGAAATGGTTCTCGAGGAAATAGTTCATCTGTCTCTTAAGCGAGCTCTGAACATTTTTAAAGCAGACGCATTTGCAGTTATGTTCCAAAAAAACAGCAATTATAAGCCTTAAATTGTGGGAAAAATCGAGCAGACCTGCCACTGAAATAGCAAACCCCATCGTCAGTAATTGTCAGCCATACCATGGTAGACAGAAAAGTGTATACAACACTGCAAAAAAACAGCTTGTTGAATTATCACACATTAGGAGATCAAGAATCTAAGTATTAAAGTCTCGTTTAACAAAAGACAGAAGATTCCAAACATGTACTTTTTATCCTTAAAAAAAACACAACAATAAATTGTTAACTAAAAATTTCAACAAACTTCCTTTAAATTCCCTATTTAAAAATAAGGACAGTCCCCAAAAAGAAGAAAAAAAAACATAATAATAATAAACCAAGTATGGGTCTCGGAACCTTCTTTAGAAGTAATATTTTTCAAATTTTATTTAACTTGGTATAACAGAAACTGAAAAAAATTAGATTACATCTGATTCCAATCAATCTTTGAGAATTCGGTATTAAAATAGTGAAAATTCTATCATTATTACGTATTGGAGCACGAGCGTGTATAAAATACATATACTTATACATACTACATGTGTTACTCGTGATTCGCGCATTTTAAAAACTTCTATGTTTTGCTACGATCAATAAATTAATAAATGTACGAATTGTTGGCCCTGTAATACAGAACAAGACAAAAATTTTTACCACTCTGGCCTGAAAAAAGGTATTTTTGTCCAGTTACGCAAGACAAATATTTCTTTTACTTAAAATTACTGTTTGTACATTTAATTTAGCAGTACCATATATGGAAAATTAAATCTTGTTATAATTCATTGTACCTGACAGATAAAATTTTTCATAAATTTTGGCAACCAGAAAAGTAAAATAATCTACTCAATCCGTTTGAGATTAGAAAAAACAATAGACATATAGCTATTTTCTGTTGTAAAGTCGTCATTTGTCATTTAATTCATTTTCTATGATTATTTATGAGTTAATATTAAAATTTACCCGTGCTAATAACTAATTTCTACTCATTTCATAATCAATACTGAGAATATAGATTTTGGTCAGCTGACAATTATTTTTGAAATACATAATAGAGCATAGAAAATAGCTTAATTTACAGCTAGGATATGCATGGAATACCTAAGCCTTTCAAATATGACTTATTATTTTTAGAATTATTATGATTGCTTTTATAAATCCATGTAACATATGTTTTGGCACCCCAATAATTATTTTCTATACGTGAAATTATTTTTGGCCTATCTGTCTTCCTTTTCAAGATACGACTATTTTTTTAACTTTAAAACGTTATATTGTCACAAAAATTCTTCAAAGATTTTGTTAATGTCCATATTAATACTCCATGTTAAATGAGAGTTATTATAATTTAATTTTGCCTTCAGTTTCAAACCGAAGATTATGGACTTCATTCTCACGCTCCTTCACAGGCTGCGATACAGCAGATAGTCCAACTATTTGTTTGTTTGTATAGTGGGAAAAGAAGAAACAAAAAAAAGTGTATTATGTTTTGTAAAATACAAATGTCCACATACCTTTTTTTTCGTTTTTTAAATTTATATGATTTCTTAGTGCTGCTTCTTTTGTTTTATTAATTTTGTTGGATTTCAATTAATTAAATATTCTGTACAATCTGGTCTGTTTGAATTTTTTTTATTTATTTACTTTTACAATATATAACAACAACTATGAATTTATCAAGCGATATAATCATAATTTATCAAGCAATTATGACACATTAGATCAAAATATTGAACTAATAGTGAAGAACCACACTGGATGAGCAATGGACAACTACTAACTAAAACGCCTCCCAAAAAAATGCACCTTACGCTAAGCTTCAGTCAAAACTTCTTTATCTTACATGCTATGGGGCTAGTATTTGCTAACTTTATATGTTTAGGCTTCGTAGCTTACTTCAGTTGTCACTTGAAACTTCCGAGAGCCACGAAGTACACAGTTAGCATTGTTAAGTAACGTCTTTCGTTAAGTTTGACTCTTTTAAGAGTCTTAAGATTTGATCATTGAGGGAACAAATATAATGTAACATAGAATGAAAATAAAAAAACTTATTTATTAACGCAAGATGTAATCTAATAGCCTCCCCTTAAGCTATCACCGTCCTTGGCGAATATATTTGTAGTTTAAAACAGTCTAATTTAAGGTAAAAAGTGAACGATGGTTCACTGAATAGCTGAAGGAAAAAAAAAATTTCCACTTTTTACCTTTTTTTGTCTTAAAATTATTCTAACCCTAAAAACAAAAATTTGTTGGCAATAATCTTTAATATGCATATCAGCTTTATAAGAAAATGAAATTCCCATAAATACACTTGTTTGTATACTCTCATTTTTTTCTTTTTCAACTGTTAAAAATATGATTCGCATTGGGTGGATGATTTAGGCATTGAATGGTAAAATGACAGTTATAGGTTTGATGATGGTTGTGGCAGTATGTAGTTGAAGTATCTTCACTTTTTCTTACAACGGAAGGTTTTACTTTTTTTTATTGTTCTTCCTTTTCCGAATATACAAACGAACAAATATTTGGAGTATCTGCTGTCCCACAGCCTGTGAAGAAGCGTGAAACTATTGTCCATAATCTTTGGTTTTAAATCAAAGGCAAAATTAAATGATGTTTATTCTCATTTATACGAATTGTTTTTTTTTATACACATCTAAATTGTTTAGAGTGCTTATTCCACCAGTATAAGGATTTTTTATTTGTACTACAAATTATACATTTCCTGCCAGTTTCCTTACATCCCGGGCAGTGGTTTTAAATGTATTTAGAGAAAATAGCTTTGGATGTGCTTGACCTATTTGTAAATCATGCAAGATGACATACAGATCTTCATGGGAATCAATAATGTGAACTAAGGTAGCCTCAGTTCTTCTAAGATAAGCTGATAAATATATTAAATATCTATTAAGTATAAAATCTTGTCCTTAAGTCCAATATATCAGCAACTTGTTTTAGAATATGCTCATGGTGTTTTGTTGTGTTATATAGTTCTTTGAATGCAGCTGCAAAAATATGGCTATTCCATTAAGACAATTTAATAATTTTTTTTTGATTAGTATGCGAATTGTTGATGTCTGTGTTCATAACGTTAATGTCGTCTTCTGGGACTGAGCCGAAAAGTCTCTTAGCAATGCTTCCAATAATTCCAAAAGGTGTTAGTCTTTTTGTTCGTATGCTAGGTAGTCAGATAGAGGTATCTTTAGTATAGGTTTCTAAAGTATTTGTTGTTTTCAACAGAGTTGCTTTAAGGTTAGTCAATCGCTTTATGTTAAAGTTTAAGAGGTCCATTTCCACATAGAAAGTGCAATATGGATAACAGAACTGCGCAAAACAATGTCAAAAAGTTTCATTCAATTATTGAGTAGGTGTTTATTTCAATACAAATTTATTAACATCCAGCCATATTACAATATCCCAATCAGCTTTCTTAATTTATATTAGACTTGTTCGTCCATAGTGTATTCCAGCGTTCGTTTTAAGTGGTTCTATGCTATATTTGCCATGATGAGTGAGTTTAAACCTGCTTCGAAGTTCGATTTCTAGTGTTATTAAAATGGCCAATACAATCTGCATCGTAGTGTTTATTTTTCTTTCAGGAAGACATGTAGAATATATTCCTCACAAGGGTATTAATATTGGGGAACTGGTTTTAGTTGATCCGTATATTTCCGTATAATTTGACCATTGATTTTTTTACGTAACACATTATTTCCCTCTAAAACTGTTTTAACCTTAAGAGGTTCATTAGAGTAATGATCAAATTTATGGGAACGCACTTCTTTCTTTACCCAAACGTAATGTCTGGTTTAGTATTAAGAGGCTTTACTCTTTTATCATATCTTGTTTTAGTTTGTACTTTTATCTTTATTTGTTGATTTGCTGCCGCAATTTGTATTTCTTGAAGTTGTTGATAAGATTTTGTAGATACAACGGATATGTTCGTAACCTTTCATCTTTAGGTATCATCAAAGGCTTTCTTACAACTCTCCCAAGTACTAATTCATAGGGCATAAAATTTGCTGCTGCATGTACACTCGTGTAATACGTGAAAGCTGCAAATTTTGCTATATTGTCCCAATCAATATCAGTTTCAGAGTAAGTTTTTATAAAGTCAGTTAGGGCAGCATGACTTAGCTCTAGTAATCCGTTCATTTTAGGATCATATGCTGATGCTTTAGGGTTTTCATGAGTTATTCCAATAAATTAGACATTAATGTAGCATTTCTGTCTGATAGAATTACTCTAGGCGCACTGTTAACTAACATGAGATTTTGTACAAGTGCATCGGCAAGCGTGCTTGATCTTAGGCCTGGTATAGGAACAAATGTTATGTACTTCGTCCAATTACACTGTATGGTTAGCAAGTGGCAATTATCATTTGGTGTTATTCTTAATTTACCGACGGTATCAGTGGCAACTTTATCAAAAGCCTCAACAGGTGTATCTTTAAGCACTAAGGTTTCTCTTGTTTTAATTCGTTCAATTTTTTTCTCTTGACATTTGCTGCATTAACGAACATCATAGAGAATATCATTTCTCATTTCAAGCCAATAAAGTCGTTCTCTTATTTTTTCATAAGTTTACTTCATTCCCTTGTATCCTCCAACAGGGCTGTCATGCACCGTTTGTATTATCTCATTACATTCTTGAATTTTCAGAAAATCAACCTTACCATAACAGACAATAATTTGCATAGGTGTTTTATCAAAAGTTGTTAATAACATTTCTGTTATCAATCCTGGTTCTTACTTGTCTATAAGATCTCCTTGTCTCAGAATTTGAAAAGTCTTAATTTTTAGTTTTCTTCGATTTAAAATAACTAAAGTAAAGTGCACCTGTCGATCCTGACAGTCTCGAGACAGATGTGACTGACTGACAATCTTTGCTAATAAAATGAACTATATTGTCTTTTTTGCATAAGAGACAGTATCTGGTGGTAATAAAATTGTTTATTAGAATGTCTCTATTTACGATTTTATAATTTCCAGTATTACAGCAACTATTACTAAGACTTACATACACCTTTTCGTACTGTTGTTTGTATCGATTGATTGGTGAGAAAGGGTATAAGTCCGATAGTACCATGAAATCAGGTGCAATACTTCGATTTCTTAATTTGTTTTTATTGCAGTTTGTTCGTTAGCTGTTTTTATTCAAGTTATCTAGAGCTTCTTCTGTTATTTGTCTCAAGTTTGGTGCTTTAGATTGTCTGATTTTTGCAATAACAGAAGTACTCGTGTGCGTCGGTGTACTAGAACTTAAGGATGTGTTCTCTTAAATACGAAGGGTAACTGATCATTTTCGACTAGTCACATCTTTTCTTAAAATTTCATCTTCATCAAATAGGGGTTCAAAGTCCGTTTTACGTCTTGATAAATCTACAATTTTTTCATTTAAAACAGAATGACCAAATATATTAGGATCATAGGGGTCCGTTTCGATTTATATGTTCTGAAATTTGGGAGTTGGCTTATCTCCATCAGAAAATCTGGTTTCTGATAAAAAATCCATATCAGTTTGCTTGGGTCCATCATCGTTCTTGCACTTGTCTAAACATTCTTCCATTTGTTAAATTTTCTTATTAACTTTTATATTTCTTAATAAGTAACCTTATCAATATTATTTGTCATAGTTTTAGGTTTGTCTTTAAAAACGTCATTGTTAGAATTTTCACCAAGTGAGATTTAGTATTTGTTGCGTCTAAGCCTTAGTCAGCATCTGTATTTGAGTCTACTTTGCTTTCATTTTATTCTTGTTGTAATCCACTTTGTCTAGGGTCATATACTGGTGGTGGTGTATCTTTTCCTATCGATTCTTCAGTATCACTTAGGATTTTTTTTGGAAAACATACTTATTCTTGACGATGCACCAAGGTCAATTATTTTCCTGACTAGTAATTGTAGTATTTTCTTATTTTTTTAACTATTAGCTTTTTTTCTGGTGGTTTCTGCATTTGTATTGCTAGCATGTGGTCTTGAAGCTCCTAATTTTTAAAAACTCACTTTTAACGAGCTAGAATCTGTTTATGTATTTTCAGTGACATATCTGGATACACTCGGTCAAGATATAGATGATGTATGTCGTTTTGGAAATATTTTTGTTCAAGTCCTTTGAGCAATCACACAATGATCAAACTTTGGCCGTTCCTTGCTTCTTTTTGAACCAAGGGGTCGTCCAGGGCCCCTGGCCAATTTAGGTACATTTGTTTCTGATTTGGTCATGCTTCTAGGTTTTGTTATTTCTACTATCTACTGTAAGGTTGTTGGCAATGCTTTAGGTTTGATCGTCGTTAAACTAGATGTTCTAACTTTTTCTTTTCTCTGACTGTGTGGTTTTGTTTTGCTCTTTTTCTCTATTTTCTTTCGACCTATCATGATAACTCTTAATAATAGTAAACCATTATTAAAATCATTTTCCGCATACAAGAATGGTCCAACTGGATTTCTTGATGACGGATCAGCATTGGTATTTTCCTGGCTTGTATTTGAAAGTCTATTCATTATCGGTTAATTTGAACATCCAGCGCATTGAACGCTGATCCAGATCTTTTCTAGTACGCATCCAATTTAATGGCTCATGATCATCTACAAGAACTAATTTATTTCCTAATAAATATGACAGAAAAATGATTCATTGCGTATAGTGCAGCTAAGCATTACTTTTCAGTCATAGGTTAATTAATTTCAGCTTTATTTAAAATTCTTGAAAGATAGGCAACATAATGGTCAGATCCATCTCTTTCTTGACTCAATACCGCTTCAATAGCGTAATCAGATGCATCTGTTGGTAACTCAAATAATTTCCTAAGTTGGGAAAATTTAAAATAAGTTCTTGATATAGATGATCCTTTAGTATTTTAAAGCTCTTTTCTTACACTTCGGTCCATTCAAATTTTTCTCCCTTTTTTTATAAATATTATAATGGCTTAGCTATTTTCGGAAAATCTTAAATAAATCGTCTATAGAATCGTGCTAGTCCTTAGAATTGCCTTATACTTCTTGTAGTTTTTGGTTGGAGAAGTTCTTTAATGGATTGTATTTTTTTAGGATCTGGTTCAATTCCTCGTTGACTTACTATATGCTCAAGAAATATTACTTCTTTTTGTGAATATTCAACTTCATCTGGCTAGTGTACCATATTTGGTGATCTTAACTGGTCAAAAAGTAACCTTACTTTACAGTCATGATCTACTACATCTATTGCATGAATAATAATATTATCTTAGTACACTAACATTTTAACATTTAGTAAATCTCCTAATATGAGATCTATTAGTCGTTGGAATGTCAAACCTTTGGGCATCCGTCTGTATTAGTTATGTCCGTATGGTGTCGTAAATGCTGTTTTATACTCATCATACTCACCCATAGGAATTTGTGTGAATCCACTTTGCTAAATCAAAAACCGAAAATTATACAAATCCTTCCAAATGGTCCATAATATCTGCGATGTTAGGTAATGGATATGTATCACCAGTGGTTTTTTTATTAAGGTCTTTGAAATGAATCATAATGCTCCATTTTGAATTTTCATGGCTATCAGATTTTTTTGGAACAATCCAGAGAAGTAAATTATACGATGATAACAAGGGCCTAATTATTCCATCGTTAAGTTTTTTTGTTACGTGTTCTTAATTTTGTCTATATACCAGTGAGTGACAAAATTGCTTAGTGTTAATAGAAATATTTTTTCCATCGGGATTTCATGTGTAACAAAACTACTGCAGGGTAAAGGGTCTTCCATTCACTAAAAGATTTTTGGAAATTTGAAAATTAATTGATGAATTCGGTCTCGTTCTTCCAGATTTAAGTGACTGGTACTCACAAGTTTTTGTAAGTCTTCTATTGTATCTTGTGTATTTTTTACAACTGGTCTCCCATACTCACTAGTAGTATCGGGATAAAATTCAGGTGCAATGAGTATTCGGAGTTTAGAATTTCTATTGGATATATTTTAATTATAATATTATTATTGTTATTTATCGCCACAATATTACACTGCCTTAAGGAGGCTCTATCACGGAATGTACAAAAACTTTAACTGATATATTATTGAAGTTGAGATCGTGCTAATTCCAATGGTATCTTTATTTTTATGGAATGGCGATCAAAATTTGGGGATAATTCAATTTAAAGTCAGCACTTTTCAAGCTTGCTTGACGCAGCTTCTTGTTATCGAAGGCCTGAAGCAATCTTTTGACTATTAATTAAACTACTAAAATGGAATGTACAAGCAACAAAAATGTACTTACCGTAACCCTGACCCTCTTATCTTTAAGAAACCGGGTGACTTTATAGGCATTGGCGATGAAAAAATTGATAAAATAGCTAAAATACTATTTTGGTCTGCAGTTACATTTGGTAAGTGCAGTGACAAACACTGCCAGCCATATTGGTTTAGGGAGCGCGCGCAAACAAAAAAAATTTGAATCAGTAAAATAATATGAAAACTTTCATAATGATTTTTCAATTAAATTTATTTGTTGGGTAATAACGCAGTAAATTACGGCAATCATTATTATTAAATTATTTGACAACTGACTGTACAAATATATAGTAAACCTTATATAATAGCAGGTAGATTCAGTTGAAAATAAAACAAACTTCATTACCAATATACTACTAGAATAAAAGGATGCTTTCGTCTTGTGACGTCGCATCGATCATTACTGAATTTACTACCGTAGTAAGCGATGGAGTCTTCTTAATCGTATATGTAGTTGGCTTATTAGTTTTTTTGTTTCTTATTATAGCAATGTTGTTCCTTACAAGGAGTGTTTTCACTCTATTCAATGATATGAAGTTAGAGTATATCTTAGTCGTTTAATTTATTATTTTTACTGTATATCCCACTTTCATCACTTTAATTATTAGTGGGCTTCATAAAATTAGCACCCCTTTCTAATTAATTAAATTTGTCAAATTCATCTCGAAAATGGAAATCAGCTTTTATTTCTCAAAATTTTTCGTATTTAGGTATGTCATTTTTGAAGCCAGCTTACGATGCATTCATCATTAAATTTTTGTTGGTCAATTTTATCCTTAAGGCACTCTGTCTTATAATTTGTATTAAGCGTGGTAGTTAAAATTTGTCTTTTCTATATTTGTTTCTTAAGTTTTATTGCTTTTTGTTCTTCTTTATCAACTTCTACTTGCTCTATTTTTTCAATAGTTTTTAAAAAAGGAATGGGGTTTATTACCTCATCATCTTATACTATAGCATCATGATAATACGATAATGGGGGTCGTCGTTTTCTACAAAAGCTTCGACCCAACTGACTGCCATCTTTGATTGAAAAATTGTTAGGGATCACACGAAAAATTAAAGGTTTTTTTTGTATAGTCATATACGTTGTTTCTTTAGTCAAAACTGGGTGGAGTGCAATTCCAGTAAGATTAATAATTTCACTAGTCCTTACATGTGAATATGGGTGCAACTGATCTAATTTAATCAGGTTTGTGGTGGCACCATTATTGATCATAAGTGTGATAAATCGATTTTTCTCTTCTCGGATTGACAACCTTTTGCTTGTAAGCTCGTTGTCTACGCCATGTTCCTGGCACAAACGGATGTGGACAGTTTTAATTATGTTGCTATGTTTATTATTTGCGCTGAAACATTTGGTGTAGGGGTTAAATTCTGTCTTTGGGGGCTCACCTCTGGATAATAATGGGGGTGAGCCACCTGAGAGTGCAAATGATGCGGCAGATGGTCATCTCCTGGTTTGTACTGATATTGAAAATTTTGATTTTGATAATTAGGATTGAAACTTCGTAGGTTATAATTATTATAATTATCATTTTTGGGGTATCTCTTATAATTCTGACCACTGCCTCGGTATCCTTAATTATTTTTATGGTTAAAACTAGCATTACTTTGAGTATCATAATCGTTAGAATTTTTGTTACTATATTGTCTAAAGTTGTTCTAATAATACTTAAAATTTCTCAACTGATTTTGAAAATTCTAATCTCTCTCCTGATTCTGATAATTTCCATGATAATTTTGTCCATTACTGTATCGTTTATATTGTCTATTATTATTTTGATAGTTATTATACTGCCTATTAGCGTAATGATTCTGATTGTCAATATGTTACTCATCAGTTTGTCCTATTTGATGTGCTGAGAATAGCTGATTAGGGTGTTCATTCTTCTGTTGATATGTTGATGTGAGTTATTTAAATTATTTCTACAATCACAACGAAGTTGTCCTTAGTATCGTGAATCCGGGATTATACTCGCTTGTATTCGGCACTCTCATCTCAACGCTTAACCGAAGGCGTCAGCTAGAGAAGCAGGTTCTTTCACATCTACCTGCTGGCTTATCGTAAGTGCTAGTCCTCTTATGAACATGTTTAATGCCATGTCTTTTGTACGGGTCATTATATGTGCATTGTACTTATTGCCTTTGGTAAAGGCCTTTTCTGCACCACTTAGCAGTAGGTTTACATAATCATATTTACCAACCAACCGACCTTGTCGCTGGCACATTTTTTGCATCTGAGTTTAATAACAAGCAACGGTTTTTTTCTGTTGCATATCTTATTATTAAACCGGTTAGAAATTCCTCCACGTTTTCGAAATCTTGGCCACTTACGCTTATGCGTGCGGCACCTCATAGATTCTGCAATACTGCTCTTTTAAATAAGTTTTTTTTGTCGTCTCTGACTCAGCTTTCTCCGTTTTCAACATTTTGGATATAATACTTGAGTGGAATATTTTTTTCATTAAATATAGGAATGTATTTTATCGCATGTTGAAATGAAAAATTGGCATTAAGGGACTCCATCAGTGCTTTAGCTTCTGTCATATTACCATCAGCTTGATTATCGTCTTCGTTAACCATTTTCACCGTTAAATTATTATTTGTGTTGTAAGATTGAGATTGTGTGCAAATTTTTTTTCTTTCTTTTTATACCGTATTCTTTTATATTTTTCTTTCTTAAATGAGATTTATTGACGTTCAAGAGAAAAAGGAAAAAAAATTATTATTATATTTTATTTTGTTTATTTAATTTTGAAAAATGTTTTATTATGTTCTTGCGATGCTTCATAAAAGACATAAGAAATATAAATATATATATATAAAAATAAAGTCGATAATCATGAATTTGAGATGCTACATATAATTAATTATGAATAGTACAGAGAAATATTTTTCTTTTTGATGCGTGTGTACAAAACAATAAATTTATTATCAATAGTTGTTTGACGCATGCAAATATAATAAAAGTGCAGTTTATTCCATAAGCATACGCTTGCCGATAGAACAAATAGTGTACTATGTGTAATGATCAGAAACTAAAGTGAGAGAGTGCAACCAAGCGCGTGTGTATAGTACCCTCTGCTTTAAGCTAGAAAGAGAGTATATGGCATAGGGATTTTTACATGGCATGTAAGGCTATATATCCCGATTGCCACGCGAGCATCGTATGGTACGTGGTGTTAGATTGAAGGCTCTTTCTGCCCGAGAGAGAGTATACATAACTTGACACTCTTTCCACTTTAAGTAAAAAGGGAGCACGATGGTCCACGTTCGAATACTGTATTATTAATTTTTATATATTTGTGTGTACATGAGTAACTTTCTGCCAATGCGTTTTTACGTTTTCAAGGGCCTTTAAAAAACTCTTATTCCACGAAAACAATTAATTCATCAAATTGTATATTTAATCGATTTTAAAATTACTTTATTTTTGGTGAACGTTAATTTCTGAGTCATAAGAATTATTTTTCTGAAGCGTACATACTACTTAAGTTGCGATTTTTTCATTTTTGGGTAAACAAGTGTTTAATGTATCAAAGTTATAGTAATGTTGTAATTGATCATTAATAAATTTTTTCTCTAGAAAATTTTTTAAGGCTCATAGTTTTTGTAAGTCAAGTTTTTTGCCACTTATTTTGTTTTTCTTATTATCCGTCCACGTGAAAGAACTCATATGCTGGTATTATTTGTATCTTAAAGCTTTCTTTTATTTTATTTTTTTCTTTCAATTTATTCACTGAGTTATCGTGTTTTTGTAAATTAGAAACAAATTGCTTAAATAAACAGATCCTGGGCTAAGAATATCTGCTATTATAGCTGAACTAAGGAAACGAATCGCTTTAATGAGCACATTTTAAGTAGGAATAGAGAGACCACTTTAGTTAGCAGATATAACATTAACATGTATATCTGTATGTGTAGTATAACAGATTACTTATTTTTATTTTTCTGCTGTTATTTGAAACACAATATAATTGTAATTTTTCCCTGTTATTTTTACGACAGTTAATTCTTCTTTGTTTTTCCGTTTATTTGTTAATGTAGTATTATGTTCATCATTTTTTATTTACTTCTATTTTTCAATGCATAACGAAATACCGCGCATGCTCTCTACAAAGGTACAGCATATACGTGTCCACGCACAATGCACTATATGAGGTGTTACGCATCATTCATTAACATGCTTCTTTAAATGGGGTTTGGTGTTTCTTTAAAAACAGTAATAAGATAACATGTAATAATCAAACAAATAACTAGAGACCATAAGCCACACTCTGCTACAAATTTTTGTTAAATGAGAATTAATGTCATTTAATTTTGCCTTCGGTTTAAAACCAAAGATTATAAAATACGGTCCCACGCTCCTTTATAGGGTGCGGAACAGCAGGGTGTCCAACTATTCGTTTGTTTCTATATTGGGGAAAGGAAAAACAAAAAAAATAGTGTGTTATGCTTTGTGAAATATAAATGTCTACATACTTTTCCTTCTTTTTTTGATGATATTTGATTCTTCAGTGCTGCTTCTTTTTTTATTATTTATTTTGTTTTATCAGAAATTAAAAGCAATTATAATAAGTTAGATTTAAATATTAAACTAATAGTTAAGAATCACACTCGGTGAACAGTGGAAAGCTACTTACTAAAACGCCAATTAAAAAAATGCACCTTGCGCGAAGCTTTATAAAACTTATTTGTCTTATATAATAAGGGGCTAATACTTTTCGACTTCACATGCTCAGGCTTCGTGGCTCGTTTCAGTTGTCATTTGACACTTCTGAGAGCCACGAAGTATACAGTCAGCTTTGTTGGGTGACGTCTTTCATTAGGTATGACTCTTTTAAGAGTCTTAAAATTTTATTATTGGGAATAGATTGGAAATAAAATAGAGTAAAAATGAAAAAATGTTTTTACTAATGCAAGTCGTCACCTAACACTCCAAATATGCCGTACTAAATAAATAACTTTTTTTTACTTGTTCTTTTTAAGATACAGTCAAAAAACGAGACAATTTAGGTAATTTTTGTGCATAGTCTAACTCTCTTTCATTTTTGTGCGTTAATTATGTAGTTTCTTCTTAAATTAACCGTAAAAATAGTTATTTTAAGTTTATTTAGCTTTTTCTACGAGATTTGAGTCTGTTTTTCGAATTTGAAGTGCTTGTGTTATGCCAAAACTTTTTTGAAGATTTTGTTAATGTCCATATTAATTTTTCAAACACAGTATACAAAAAATTTTTTGTACTCGTTTATTTGAAGATACAGTTAAAAAAAGGTGATTAAGGTTGTGTTTGTGCATAGTCTAACCCCTCTATATCTATATTTGTGTAACTCGATCATTTAGCTCCCCTTTAGGAAACTTGTAAGAATTTTTATTTTTAGCCAATTTTCCTTTCCTTTCGAGATACAGAATTTTTTCTTAGTTTCAAAGGTTAGGTTGTCGTATTATATATATTCAATACTCCATGCACGTATTTTCCATACAGGTATACATATAAACATGTATGTAATGATTAGAATATGCAACACGTATATATGTATACAATATACATACGTTTACTTTGCCTCTAGTAACGGTATGTACAGCTGTTCTTCTCTTCCTTTATCTTTTCTCCATATCTATATCTCAGCTTGAGCAAGCGCATAGGTGTAGTCGTAGCGTAGAAACATGCATACCACATACCTATAATATATACTAATATACATATAGGTATAGTAGCTGCGTAAGGAGAAAGGAGCGCGTGGCGTACATGCGAGATAGACATGAAGCAGGGGGAGGAGTGTGTAAAAGAGGAGATTGAGGAGAGGGCTTGGGCCACAGGGTGGGTGGCTAAGTTTTTTCTTAACGCATTTTTTCACGGCTATTTATGGCCTGACATAAAAAGTTTCTCTTCAATAAAAAAATAATTGCTTAAAGTAAGTTTGAGAGCACCGTCAATCTGAATCTGTTAAAAAAAGGCACACTTAAATATTATTTAACCACTTAAACAACGACACGTCTTTTAGAGTGCACTAAAGTAACGTACGTAGTGACGTAACAGTAACAGGTAAAAGAGAAAGCTCATGTAAGCGTTTTATAGATAAAGAAATTAGCTATAAAAAAATAAAACTGAATTATAGGTCAAGTACTAATATGCATTAAAGAGGTGTAAAATATAATTACTTAATGAAAGAAATTATTTAACATAATTCGTAATTATGCAGCTGTCAATTTTACTCTGGTATGTTGGGTGTAAAAAATTAGTACAGTTACATTACGCATACTTTTTTTTTCTCATCAACGTTTCTTATTATAGTACCATGTCAAAAAAGGGGTGGTCCCTTAATACTAAGCTTGGCTTAAATATCTACAGATGGAGGAAGCAGAAACAATACCACGAGGAACAAAAGTACAATGAATTCTTCAAGGCTGCAAATAACATGACACATATATAACACTATTAGAAAGGAGGAAGTGATTGCCGTCGAGGACAATGACGTCGCGGCCTCCGACGTGTTACGTACGATAGCATATAGCTATGCATCCGTGCGCCCCTCTTAGTTTGGTCCCTGAAGGATAGAAAAGCAAGCAAGATAAGGAGATAGGAGCTAAGAGTGAAGAACGTCAAAGAATACCTAGTTAGAAAGTTGGTCGAGAGTAAACGGTAGGTCATTGGCTTCAAATGGTTCAGCTCAACGCGCTTCCTCTCTTGTTATTGATATTAATAAAGTACTCGATTCTACTCTTCGTAGTTAATTCATGAGCACCCCAAGGCCATAGAACTCTACATTACAGCTGACCCTAAAAATAAAGCATTGATCACGATGCTATTCAAAATATACTGATATAAGTTAATCGGATATTAAAAGTGAGTTCGGCAGTGGAGTCTCCGTGCTTTAAGCAAGTTAGTTCAAAGAGGCGAATAACCTGGTCAGCTAATTCGTTTTGGGAAGCTAGTGCAATGATGCAGCGGTAGTATGAATTGTACGACAGATCAGTTAACTTTCGCAATCCGTGCATTGCTCATAAAGTGAGTTGCCACTGCAGATAAAAGACTACGGACCGAAGCAGCAGCTATAACTCTATCGTATATGACTGGTTAAGAGACAGCACCACCTAGAACACGTAGTAAGGTCCGCAGCTAAGCAGACGATTATCGAAATAAAATTACTTGGATAAAAATTTTGATGCCATCACGTTTGAAATATGACAATGTACCTTACGACTTCCCTTTCTTTGAGTATACCCCCGGTTAATTGGTGGTGGTAACAATCGGCTAGGAATATTATCTGTACCGAGGAAACTCTAAGATTAGGAACCAACACACAAACAATGTTAGTGTTTATATGTCAGAGGGCGGGTTCGTTGCCCTGTGTAAAAGAGCGAAGTTGCTCAGATTGCCGATTATATACAATATTTAAAAATAGTTATTATCAAGTTTCAAAATTTATCTGTTAAATAATTAATTAATTCCTGCACAAGATACAGCAATTGTTTTTTAATTATTACTTTATTGAATTCTCATCGTTCCCTGAATATTCCCTTCAGTTAATTAATTTAATGTCTTTTTTACCTTATTCAATATCTCTCTAAATCTAATATCTTTTTTAATTCATTCCTGCCTTTTTTGGGTACAGACAATATTCTAAGTTCATATAAACAATTTCATAAATATCTTAACAGCTATTATTCTAGTTTTTATCTTAAACTATAAAAAAGGAACTCGCAATCATACGTGGAGGGAAAGGTTTGCTTAAATAAGTACAATCAATTTATTTTTAATTATCTTATATTTATTTAATCATATGATTCTAAGGAAATTGTATCTTCAATTTCTACAAATATTAATTACATTTGAGTAATCGCGATTATTTACGTTAATAATAAAAAAAAGAAAAATATAATATACGCGATAATTTAGAATTTACTTAAAATTTATTCGCCTTTATTAAACAGAAAAGTTTACATAAACGACGATTTGAATTTTCCCTCCTTAAAATCTCCGCTTAGACACGTTAGGTTAGACTAGCACGAATTTTTAGTACAACCACGCAAGGTTAATGTTAGGTAACTACCTATCCTACCAAGTCACGTAGGGTTAGGTCGTTCTGAGGGTCCGTGGGTGTCTTGAGCACTGCTCAAGTCGTCGATCCAAGAACTTCACCTAAGAACGTGGTCGCCAACCCTAGTAGTGCCTTGACTACTTGGGGATGCGTCGTCTCCACGCTTAAAGCGGTCGAGCACCGAAAGTCCAAGTAGGAACCGGTTACTGGAAGTGTTACCTGTAGGTGGTGTACAAACTTACTTTTCAGCTCTCGGCCTTCGTACTTGGTCTTTTTCTCTCCCTTTGTGCTCGTCACCGTAATGTACTGGTGCACGGGAAAGATCCAGGTCTGGGTGAGCAGCAGATTGCCACGTCCCAGGTTCGCTGGAAGAGGACTCTTTTACATTGCGCGCCAGCGCCTTTTATGCCAGCGTTGCTTCCTTTCGAGTAGCAGGTTTTCCCTTCTTTAGGTGAACGCGCTCTAGCGTTTTCTTAACGTACTAGACGCACATTCCCCGCGCGCGGCGTTCAAATTTGAATTTTTGTGTTTCACATAGGAATTATTTATGTATAAAAAAATGTGTACCCTTGAATTGTCTATTGGACGAATTTTTTATTACAAGAAAATATAATAAATAGAAGAATATAAGTATAAATGTAAAGCGTATATTATAAATTCTAGGTGATAGAAGTGCCCCCT